>NC_069474.1:12612440-12649940 GCF_026875155.1 Cherax quadricarinatus | reverse complement strand
TTTACAGTGTTCCAGGGTAGTATCTATTTGAATATTGTACATGCAGCAAGAGAGAGAGAGAGGAGAGAGAGAGAGAGAGGAGAGAGAGAGAGAGAGAGAGAGAGAGAGAATGGAAAGGGGCAAATGTAGTCACTGTTCACAAAAAGAAGAACAGTCAAGAAATCAGTAACTACAGACCAGTGTCACTCCTGTCAATTACTGTCAAGATCCTTGAGACAATAATCTCACGGTAAATGATAGAGTTTTTCGACTACCGCTCACTTCTTTGTGGCCGTCAATATAGCTTCAGAAAAGGTTACTCTGCTGCTGATCTATTGTTAAACCTCTCCACTAAGTGGCACCAGTCACTGGATGAATCCACACTCACCTGTGTAGTTTCACTGGACATTGTTGGTTCTTTCAGTGTCTCTTCAGCGATTACCTTCAAGGTAGATCTCTACGGGTAGTTATCAATGGGACAGAGTCAGTAAGACATCCTACTGTGGCAAGTGTTCCATAGGGTAGTGTGCTTGGGCCATTGCTATGGAATGTTTTCGTCAACGACCTCCTACGTCTCATCCCAGAATCCCATGCATATGCAGATGACTGCACGCTAACATTTACTTATCCAAGAGAGGAAATGCTAACTACTATATGCTTCATCAATCATCATCTTACAGCAGCCTGGGACACACGATGGCAGGTAACATTTCCTTCAGAGAAAACACAAATGATGGTGTCTAGGCACCATGATGGTAATACTGGAGCACTGGTAAGCATGAATGGAAGAGTGTTGGTACATGCGAATGAAGTTTATATCCTTGAGGTGAAATTCGACTCTAAACTTACCACGAAGAACCACGTTGTAAACCTCGCAAACAAGGAGGCCAGGACACTTAATGACGTATCTCGCATCTGTTCGACAGTAGAGGTTGCAAGATTCTGTATGAGGCACAAGTACGTTCACACTTTGAGTATGCTCCACTTTCTTGGACCCATCCTGGATAGATCTGTTATTTCAGCAGAGCCTTCAACACAGGAAGGTTGTGGGCAGCCTTACTGTTATGTACAAGGGCCAACACTGTCAAAGTACCACGCTTGGCTCCACTCCGAGGACAGCGAGAAGCGAGCTTCTACACCACAAGACGGGCAGCAAACAGCAGCTTCACTCTGTACCCTCCTCCAGGATAAAGCTACATCTGAGATCGTTTATTCCTAGGATGACTAGAGTCTGAAACATGTTCGTACAGCATAACGATATCAACGAAATAAAGTCAGATGATAAAATGAAATTGCTGGCCCATAGATGGCTCCAACTTCATCCTATTTCCTACTTGTATGTCCGCTAATAAAAAAAGATTTTAAATGAGCTGCTGTAGGTAACAGCTCTTAGGTTGTCAGTAAAATTAGGAACCCTTAACCTAACCTTGACAATCCCTGTGTAAAAAAAATATTATAACATTTAAGTGACCTGAAAATGCTATTGAAGGAACAAGTGGCTGTGAATTGTCATGCATGCATATATATATATATATATATATATATATATATATATATATATATATATATATAATATATATATATATATATATATATGTTCAGTGCAATAAGCAGAAGAGCAACATGTAAAAAATTAGGAGAAACAGAACGATAAAATTCAGTTATTTCCAAGAACCTCCGGACAATTTTTGCGTATGAGTATAGGAATCACTAATTGCAGCAATTTTTTTCCTTAACTGGGGTTGCATGGTCGTGCCCTATAATACCGGGAAGGAATATTAATCTTTCCTGGCCAAATTCGTATTTCTCAAAGTTTATAATCAAGTTATAAAAACCACGTGTTCATTCAGATTGAACAGATAATCATTCCATGTCTGACAACCACAAAGTAATCAAAATAAGTCTGTCTTCCTAGCTGAAAGCCACATTGTGCATAAGGCGTTGAAAAGTTTCAGAGTTATTCATCATCTCAAATGGCGTGACTGGTAGTTGTACAATCTACCCTAATTGTAAACACATAGATGTTCGTACTCTCTCAATTAGAGGATCCAAGCACATGATAAATTGGGCAATAGCTAAATGACCAACAATATTGCCCATTGTGGGAAGTGGACAACCATGGAGCATAAACCTTCTTATAGCCCATGGTCTAAATCTTTTTGTGTGTGGCTCTGAAATTTGCAACGGTATTAATACTGAATAATAATAGATTTATTATTTCCCTGCAGTTTCTGAAGAATGTCTCTTCTGATTGAATTCAAACTTTAAAAGCTGGTGTTTATTGCTCAAAGATATTGTTATAGGTTTGTGCAAGTCTTAGTTTACTAATTTTATTAAACAAATTTTGTAGGTTTCTGCGCAATAATTAAGGTTTTCTCTGATTAGATTTACATTTTCAGCTTTTACACATCTTCCTTATAGTTATTAGATAGTGTAAATGCCGGTTTGCCTATTTTATGTTAAAGAAATTGCGAGAATTGTGAAATTGATTTCAATATGATGATCTGTGATTACGTTTTTTGGTAGATATGAAATCATTAACGCTGATGTTTCTCGCTAAGAAGTATTAGAATCAAAATGAACCTTGTAGACGCTAACTGGATTAATATTAATTCATCATCTCAACTGAGGAAGCATTCATACCAATCCAAAAAGCCTTCTGTAATTCTTCTTTATAAAAAGAAAACATGCATTAAGAACAAGTTTCCTATTCAACCAGTTCATCGCCTTTCTTGGACTTAAGATGCTATTCAACTGATGAATTAGAAACCTGTGCAATATCTGGGTATCTTTATTTTGTAGACTTTTGAAGCCCTTGGTTTTATCAATACAGTACAGAAGACTGAAGAGGTAGATGAGGTAATTAGTCCCTCAGGATCAAGTGTTCAGTACCGTAGTCATAATGAATGTGACGCGCAGGCAGCAGGACATGGGCTTATTTTCTGGAGTGAGAGAAGATGAAGGTATTGTCACAGGTAGGAGGGATTTCCCAGTTCGTGTCGTAGAGGTGGCCAGCTGTACTGAGGTCTGTCACCTGTGTCGTACTTCAGTTCAGCTGGTTCCCGTAAGAAGTGCTGCTGCATACGTCCGTAGCATCACCGCCTCTAGCTGTGTCATTGCTCCTAAGATTAAGGAAATATTTTTAATTTATATTTTTTTTTTTAGCTTTGCTGAATTCTTTTTTCTTTTGCTTGAGTTTTTCATTGAGGAACTGATTTTCCTTCAAGAAATAAGTCACCAGCGGCAAAGAATAATCATGCCAATCATAATGTTTCAATTTGTCATTGGCAAAGTTCCCTTTTTTTTTAAGCTACCACACTATGTGGTACAGTTTCATCCAGGTAAACCAATCAGAACCGATAATATCCCTTGTGTCTAATGCCCATTAATCACTTCGAAGGGGTTGAACCCCAGTGTTCGCTATCCCAAATGGCAAACAATAACAAATGTGGTGAGATATTATGTATAATGCTAAGACGATGGATAAGGACTTGAATGCAGTCAGATGCGATCCTTTATTAACAAGGAAGACCTAGGTCCTCATTATACTGTATTTGTGTCTTTATCCAGTAATTAAGGTACATTCTTGATATGAACATCTGCTTAAGTCGTTCAAGTGCATCTTGTGGCTGTGTAATAGACTGAGGAAACCATGGAAGAAATACTTAGGTGACAGAGTACTTAATGTAAGATTTTGCAGGTAAACATGACTCACGAAATCGTGTCATTACGATTTCGTGAGTCATGTTGACGGCAGTGAAGGAACTTGAGCTAGAGTTCGTCACGCCCACGTTAGCTGGAGATTCGTCTGTAAAAACTTGCATTTGTGGTCACAGTGGTGCCTGTGCTAACCTTCCTATGGTGTAGAAATATACCTAGTTGGACGAATCTTATTGTGGCTAGCTGGTCCAGTGGCTAACGCGACGGGCTGGAGTTTTGAGACTCTATGACCGCGGGTTCAGTCCCAGCCGGGGTATGGTTTGCAGGTAAAGATAGAACAATAGTTTGAATTAAATTCATCATGGGACCCCAGTCATAGCTTCCACACACCCAGCAGCTGTGTACTAAATAATCAATGAATACTGATTCCTCAATTTATTGTGAAACAATAGGCCCACACAATCAATAAGTAAATTTGAAAATGCTTCTTCTAAAGCAAAATGAGTAACAAAAAAAAAAAAACAGGTTTAACAGCCTGATTGAGTTTGCTTACCACTTAACACTTAGACCAATCATTAAAATTACAACTAACACAAGAGCATGAATCTGTCATTTAAATAATATTTAATAATTTTCCTTTTTACTTTATCATTACTTGTCCTTCCAATTGGACAATTATGGGCGACATTCAGTATTTAAGTGGAACGAATATGATCTAATGAACTGTTCCATCTGATGTTTTAAATATCGATGTAGATGTCAACTTTCTCACCAGTAATCACTTAATCATATACAAATAATTATCCGTGTCCTTAGCAGCATCCTCAGTGATGGCATCTATCCTGGCGGGCTGTAGTGTTGCATCACTATTGGGCGGGTTATTTCCGCTGCACCTAGACTCCCAGGAGCTAGACTCCAGCCAGTAGCTAGACTCCAGCCAGTAGCTAGACTCCAGCCAGGAGCTAGACTCCAGTCAGTAGCTAGACTCCAGCCAGCAGCTAGACTCCAGCCAGCAGCTAGACTCCAGCCAGCAGCTAGACTCCAGCCAGTAACTAGACTCCAGCCAGAACTAGACTCCAGCCAGCACTAGACTCCAGCCAGTAGCTAGACTCCAGCCAGCAGCTAGACTCCAGCCAGCAGCTAGACTCCAGCCAGCAGCTAGACTCCAGCCAGCAGCTAGACTCCAGCCAGCAGCTAGACTCCAGCCACAGCTAGACTCCAGCCAGTAGCTAGACTCCAGCCAGTAACTAGACTCCAGCCAGTAGCTAACTCCAGCCAGAACATAGACTTTTAAAAACTTTTTCAACAAAGGAAAAAGGGGAAAAACTAAAAGTAAAAAACCCCCCTTTCCCCAAAATTTTTTCCCCCTTTTTTCAATTTTTCCCCAAATCCCCCTTTTCAATAAAACCCAGGAAAAAAATTTTTTAAATTTAAATTAAAAATTAAAAAAACAAAACTTTCCTTGCCCCCCTTTTAAAATTTAAAATTTAAAACCCAACCCCCCTTTTAAAACCCAAAAACCTTTTTTAAAATTTCCCCTTTAAAAAATTTTTCCCCCCTTGGGTGGTTTTTTTCCCCCCCTAATTTTTCCCCCCCTTTTTTTTTTTAAAACCCCTTTTCAAAAAAAAATTTTTTTTTTCCAAAAAAATTTTTTTAATGCCTATTTTAATTTTGTCTCCCCAATTTTTCTAACAATTATGTAATTTTGGAAAAAAGGGAAAAGGAAAGGCCCCAATTTTTGGGTTGACCTTACCCTTTGTGTTTTAAAAAAAATTCAAATATGTTTTGGCTTTTCCCTTTTCTTATTTTAAAAAACCCCCAATTTTTGGGTTTAAAAATTTTGGTTAAATTTTATTTTTGGGGAAAAAAAAATTTTTTTAAAAAACCCCCCAATTTTAATTTGTTTTTAAAAAAAATTTTTTAAAAAAAAAATTTTTTTTAAAAAAAAATTTTTGAAAAAAAATTTTTAAAATTAGAATTTTAAAAATTTTATAAAAATTTTTTTTTTTCCCCAAAAAAAAAAAAAATTACCCAATAATTAGAGCCAGAAACTAAGTGGGTAAATAAATAATTTCAAGGGGGGTAAACCAAAACTCCATCCAGTAGCTAGACTCCAGCCATTTCTAGACCCACCAGGAGCTAGACTCAACCAGTAGCTAGACTCCAGCCAGGAGCAGACTCCGCCAGTAGTAGACTCCAGCCAGTAGTAGATCCACCGTAGCAGACCCCAGGGGAGTAGACCCCAGGAACACTAGACTCCCAGCCAGGAGCTAGACTCCGCAGTGCTAGACCCCAGCCCGGGCCTAGACTCCAGCCAGCACTAGACTCCACCCAGCAGCTAACCCAGCCAGCAGTGACTCCACCCAGCACTAACCAGCCCAGCTAGCTCCACTCAGCACAAAACTCCCCCCGCAGCAAGACCCACCCAGTAGTAGATTCCACCCATAGCTAGACTCCAGCCAGTAGCTAATTCCGCCAGTAGCTAGACACCCCCAGCAGCTAGACCCCACCAGTAGTAGACCCAGCAGTAGTAGTTCCCCCGTACTAGACCCCACCAGCGCAGATTCCAACCAGTTGCTGATTCCGGGCCCAGCAGCTAACACTAGCCAGTAGCTAGATGCCAGCCAGTAGCTAGACTCCAGCCATGTAGCCCAGCCAGTAGCTAGACCCAGTCAGAAGCTAGACTCCACAGTAGCTAGACTCCACCCAGTAGCTGACTCCAGCCGTAGCTGACTCCCCAGTAGCTGACCCCAGGTGCTGACTCCAGCCGTACTAGAACCCAGTCAGCCAGCTCCAGTCAGAGCTAGACCCCCAGCCGGCAGTTCCACCCAGCAGCTAGACCCAGCCAGTAGCAGACTCCAGCCGTTTTTCTAGACCCAGCCAGTAGCTGACTCCAGCCAAAAGCTAGACCCAGCCAACAGTTGACCCAGCCAGTAGAAGACTCCACCCAGTAGCTACACTCCACCAGTAGCTGACTCACCCATTTAGCTGACTCCAGCCAGTACAAGACTCCAGCCAGTACTGACTCCAGCCAGTACTAGACCCAGCCAATGCTAGACCCCACCCTACTAACTAAAGCCAGCAGTAGCCCCCAGCCAGCGCTAACCCCAGCCAGAGCTAGCTCCACCCCAGCAGCTAGACTCCAGCCAAGTAGACTCCAACCAGCACTGACTCCAGCCAGCAGCTAGATCCACTCAGCAGCAAAACCCCACCGCAGAAAGCTCCGCCAGTAGCTAGTTTCCCCAGCCAGTGCTAGACTCAGCAAGTAGCTAAAAATTCAAGCCAGTATAGACACCAGCCGCAGCTAGACTCCACCCGTAGCTAAACTCCAGCCATTTCTAGTTTCCCAGCCAGTACTAGACCCCCGCCGCAGCTAGATTCCCAAACCATTGCTAGATTGGGCCAGCAGCAGACATAGCCAATAGCTAGATGCCGGCAGTTGCTAGGCTCCAGCCAGAAGGACGCCGCCAGTAGCAGACTCCAGTCAGAAGCCAATCCAGTCTAGCCAGACCCCAGCCAGCAGCTAGATCCACCAGTAGCTAGCTTCAGCCGTAGCTGACCCCAGCCAGTAGCTGACTCCAGCCAGTAGCTGACTCCAGCCATAGTAGACTCACCCTAGCTAGATCCAGCCAGAGCTAGACTCCCCGTAGCTAGCTCCAACCAGTATAGAATCCGCCAGTAGTAGACTCCGCCATATAGACTCCCCAGTGCTAACCCCAGCCATTTAGCAGACTCCAGCCGCAGCTAGATCCAGCCAGCCTAGACTCCACCCCAAACTAGACTCCAGCCAGCACTGGGCCCCACCCCAGCAGCTAGGCCCCCGCCACAGCTAGACCCAGCCAGCGCTAGTCCAGCCGTAGCTGACCCCACCCAGTAGCTAGCCCGGGGCCAGTGCTGACCCCCGGCCAGTACTAAAACCCCAGCCAGAGCTGACCCCAGCCAGTAGTTTAGACCCCAGCCAGTACTGATCCCCGTAGCTAGACTCCGCCGTAGTGGGTCCAGCCAGTGTAGATCCACCAGTAGTTTAAACCCGCAGTAGCTAGACTCCCCAGTAGCTGACCCAGCCAGTAGCTGACCCCAGCCAGGCTAGACCCAAAGTCATAACTAGACTCCAGCCAACTGACTCCGCCAGTGCTAGACTCCAGCCAGTACTGACTCCAGCCAGTTGCTAGCTCCAGCCGTTGCAGACTCCGCCAGTACTAGTCCCCACCAGTAGTAGATGCCAGAGTAGCTAGATGCCAGCCAGTAGCTAGATGCCACCCAGAGCTAGATGCCAGCCATGCTAGACCCAGCCATTTCTAACCCGCCTTGTAGAATCCAGCCAATAGCTAGCTCCACCCCGTGCTGGGACCCCAGCCAGTCTAGACTCCGTAGCTAGACTCCAGCCAGTAGCTAGACTCCAGTCAGTGCTGCCCCAGTCAGTAGTAGACTCCAGTCAGTGGTGACTCCACCAGGGGGCTAACTCCAGCCTGGAGTTTCCCAGCCAGCCTAGACTCCACCCAGTGCTAACTAAAAACCAGTATCTAGACCCCAGCCGTAGCTAGACCCAAAGGGTAGCTTGATTCCCACCCAGCAGTGACTCCACCGTAGTAGACTCCTCATGCCAGACCCACCCAGTAGCTGACCCACCCAGTGGTGGGGATCCGCCAGTGGCTAGACCCCACCGTGGTGACTCCAGCCAGTAGCTAGACTAAACCCAGCAGCTAGACTCCACCAGCACTAACTCCAGCCAGCGCTAGACTTCCACCCAGAGCTAGACTCAGCGCACTAGACTCCAGCACAGCTAGACTCCCAGCCAGCAGCTGGGACTCCAGCCAGCAGCTAGGACTCCCAGCCAGCAGTAGACTCCAGCCAGCAGCTGGGAACCCAGCCAGCAGCTAGACTCCCGCCGAGTTTAAACTCCCGCCAGCACCTAGACTCCACCATTAGCTAGACTCCAGCCAGTAGCTAGAACTCCAGCCAGTATAGACTCCACAGTACTAGACTCCACAGTAGGCTACTCCACCATGGGGTAAAACTCCAGCCAGTACTTAGCTCCAGCCAGTTGCTAGACTCAGCCCAGTTGCTAGGAATCCAGCAGTTGCTAACTCCCAGCCAGTTCTAGCTCAGCCATTGCTAGACTCCAGCCAGTAGCTAAGGGCCAGCCAGTAGCTAGTTGCCAGCCAGTAGTTGATGCCAGCCAGTAGTTAGATGCCAGCCGACCTAGATGCCAGCCAGTAGCTAGACCCCAGCCAGTAGCTAACCCTCAGCCAGAAAGCTAGACTCCAGCCAGTAGCTAGACTCCAGTCAGTAGCTAGACTCCAGTCAGTAGCTAGACTCCAGTCAGTAGCTAGACTCCAGCCAGTAGCTAGACTCCAGTCAGTAGCTAGACTTCAGCCAGTAGCTAGACTCCAGCCAGTACTAGAGCCAGCCAGTACCCTAGACTCCAGCCAGTAGCTAGGTCTAGCCAGTACCTAGACTCCAGCAAGTAGCTAGACTCCAGCCAGCAGCTAGACTCCAGCCAGCAGCTAGACTCCAGCCAGCAGCTAGACTCCAGCCAGCAGCTAGACTCCGGCCAGCAGCTAGACTCCGGCCAGCAGCTAGACTCCAGCCAGCAGCTAGACTCCAGCCAGCAGCTAGACTCCAGCCAGCAGCTAGACTGCAGCCAGCAGCTAGACTCCAGCCGGCAGCTAGACTCCAGCCGGCAGCTAGACTCCAGCCAGCAGCTAGACTCCAGCCAGCAGCTAGACTCCAGCCAGCAGCTAGACTCCAGCCAATAACTAGACTTCAGCCAGTAGCTAGACTCCAGCCAGTAGCTAGACTCCAGCCAGTAGCTAGACTCCAGCCAGTAGCTAGACTCCAGCCAGTAGCTAGACTCCAGCCAGTAGCTAGACTCCAGCCAGTAGCTAGACTCCAGCCAGTAGCTAGACTCCAGCCAGTAGCTAGACTCCAGCCAGTAGCTAGACTCCAGCCAGTAGCTAGACTCCAGCCAGTAGCTAGACTCCAGTCAGTAGCTAGACTCCAGTCAGTAGCTAGACTCCAGTCAGTAGCTAGACTCCAGTCAGTAGCTAGACTCCAGCCAATAGCTAGACTCCAGCCAGTTGCTAGATCCAGCCAGTTGCTAGACTTCCACCAGTAGCTAGATGCAAACCATTTGCTAGATGCCAGCCAGTAGCTGACTCCGCCAGTAGCTAGACTCCAGCCAGTAGCTAGACCCCAGCCAGTAGCTAGATCTAGCCAGTAGCTAACTCCAGCCAGTAGCTAGACTCCACCAGTGCTGACTCCAGCCAGTAGCTAGACCCCCAACCAGTAGCTAGACTCCAGCCATAGCTAGACTCCAGCCAGTAGCTAGATGCTAGCCAGTAGCTAGACTCCAGCCAGTAGCTAGACTCCAGCCAGTTGCTAGACTCCAGCCAGTAGCTAGACTCCAGCCAGTAGCTAGACTCCAGCCAGTAGCTAGACTCCAGCCAGTAGCTAGATTTCCAGCCAGAAAGCTAGATCCAGCCAGTAGCTAGACTCCAGCCAGTAGCTAGACTCCAGCCAGTAGCTCGACTTCAGCCAGAGCTAGACTCCACCAGTAGCTAGACTCCAACCAGTACTAGACTCCAGCCAGTAGCTAGACTCCAGCCAGAAAGCTAGACTCCAGCCAGTAGCTAGACTCCAGCCAGTAGCTAGACTCCAGCCAGTAGCTAGACTTCAGCCAGTGGCTAGACTCCAGCCAGTAGCTAGACTCCAGCCAGTAGCTAGACTCCAGCCAGTAGCTAGACTCCAGCCAGTAGCTAGACTCCAGCCAGTAGCTAGACTCCAGCCAGTAGCTAGACTCCAGCCAGTAGCTAGACTCCAACCAGTAGCTAGACTCCAGCCAGTAGCTAGACTCCAGCCAATAGCTAGACTCCAGCCAATAGCTAGGCTCCAGCCAGTTGCTAGATGCCAGCCAGTTGCTAGACGCCAGCCAGTAGCTAGATGCTAACCATTTGCTAGATGCCAGCCAGTAGCTAGACTCCAGCCAGTTGCTAGACTCCAGCCAGTAGCTAGACTCCAGCCAGTAGCTAGACTCCAGCCAGTAGCTAGACTCCAGCCAGTAGCTAGACTCCAGCCAGTTGCTAGACTCCAGCCAGTTGCTAGACTCCAGCCAGTAGCTAGATGCCAGCCAGTAGCTAGATGCCAGCCAGTAGCTAGATTGTTAGGTAAGACACATATGTAACAGTTAGGTATCTTTATTTCGAACGTTTCGCACACAGTGGGCCCTTCTTCAGCGAGTTACAGAAAATTTTGATAGAAGCAGAAGATACTTAAAGACGATGAAATCAGTCCATCACCCTTAAAGTTTTGAGGTGGTCAGTCCCTCAGTCTGGAGAAGAGCATTGTTCCGGAACAATGCTCTTCTCCAGACTGAGGGACTGACCACCTCAAAACTTTAAGGGTGATGGACTGTTACATCGTCTTAAAGTATCTTCTGTTTCTATCAACTTTTCTGTACTCGACCTGAAGAAAGCCTACTGTAGCGAAACTTTGAAAAATAGATACCAACGTTCTATGTTTTACCAACACTCCCCCCCCCCCCCCCGTATTTTACCATTTTAAAGTTCAGTAGCTAGATGCCAGCCAGTAGCTAGACTCCAGCCAGTAGCTAGACTCCAGCCAGTAGCTAGACTCCAGCCAGTAGCTAGACTCCTGCCAGTAGCTAGACTCCAGTCAGTAGCTAGACTCCAGTCAGTGGCTAGACTCCAGCCAGTGGCTAGACTCCAGCCAGTGGCTAGACTCCAGCCAGTGGCTAGATTCCAGCCAGCAGCTAGACTCCAGCCAGTAGCTAGACTCCAACCAGTATCTAGACTCCAGCCAGTAGCTAGACTCCAGCCAGTAGCTAGATTCCAGCCAGCAGCTAGACTCCAACCAGTAGCTAGACTCCAGTCAGTAGCCAGACTCCAGCCAGTAGCTAGACTCCAGCCAGTAGCTAGACTCCAGCCAGTGGCTAGACTCCAGCCAGTGGCTAGACTCCAGCCAGTGGCTAGACTCCAGCCAGTAGCTAGACTAAAGCCAGCAGCTAGACTCCAGCCAGCAGCTAGACTCCAGCCAGCAGCTAGACTCCAGCCAGCAGCTAGACTCCAGCCAGCAGCTAGACTCCAGCCAGCAGCTAGACTCCAGCCAGCAGCTAGACTCCAGCCAGCAGCTAGACTCCAGCCAGCAGCTAGACTTCAGCCAGCAGCTAGACTCCAGCCAGTAGCTAGACTCCAGCCAGTAGCTAGACTCCAGCCAGTAGCTAGACTCCAGCCAGTAGCTAGACTCCAGCCAGTAGCTAGACTCCAGCCAGTAGCTAGACTCCAGCCAGTTGCTAGACTCCAGCCAGTTGTTTAGACCCAGCAGTTGCTAGACTCCAGCCAGTTCCCTAGACTCCAGCCAGTTGCTAGGACTCCAGCCAGTAGCTAGATGCCAGCCAGTAGCTAGATGCCGCCAGTAGCTGGGATCCACCCAGTAGCTAAAATGCCAGCCAGTAGCGATCCAGCCATTTAGCTAGACTCCAGCCAGTACTAGACTCAGCCAGTAGCTAGACTCCAGCCAGTAGCTAGACTCCAGTCAGTAGCTAGACTCCAGTCAGTAGCTAGACTCCAGCCAGTAGCTAGACTCCAGTCAGTAGCTAGACTCCAGCCAGTAGCTAGACTCCAGCCAGTAGCTAGACCCCCATAGCTAGACTCCAGCCAGTAGCTAGGTGCTAGCCTGTACCTTAAAACTCCACAAGTAGCTAGACTCCAGCCAGCAGCTAGACTCCAGCCAGCAGCTAGACTCCACCAGCGCTAGACTCCAGCCAGCAGCTAATTTCCAGCCAGCAGCTAGACTCCAGCCAGCAGCTAGACTCCAGCCAGCAGCTAGACTCCAGCCAGCAGCTAGACTCCAGCCAGCAGCTAGACTCCAGCCAGCAGCTAGACTCCAGCCAGTAGCTAGACTCCAGTCAGTAGCCAGACCCCAGCCAGTACCCCCTAGACTCCAGCCAGTACTAGACTCCAGCCATGGCTAGACTCCACCATTTGGCTAGACTTCCAGCCATAGCTAGACTAAAGCCAGCAGCTAGACTCCAGCCAGCAGCTAGACTCCAGCCGCAAGCTAGACTCCACCAGCAGCTAGACTCCAGCCAGCAGCTAGACTCCAGCCAGCAGCTAGACTCAAGCCAGCAGCTAGACTCCAGCCAGCAGCTAGACTCCAGCCAGCAGCTCAGACTCCCGCCAGCAGCCTAGACTTCACCAGCAGCTAGACTCCACCAGTAGCTAGACTCCAGCCAGTAGCTAGACTCCAGCCAGTAGCTAGACTCCAGCCAGTAGCTAGACTCCAGCCAGTAGCTAGACTCCAGCCAGTAGCTAGACTCCAGCCAGTTGCTAGACTCCAGCCAGTTGCTAGACTCCAGCCAGTTGCTAGACTCCAGCCAGTTGCTAGACTCCAGCCAGTTGCTAGACTCCAGCCAGTTGCTAGACTCCAGCCAGTAGCTAGATGCCAGCCAGTAGCTAGATGCCAGCCAGTAGCTAGATGCCAGCCAGTAGCTAGATGCCAGCCAGTAGCTAGATGCCAGCCAGTAGCTAGACTCCCACCCAGTAGCTGACTCAAGCCAGTAGCTAGACTCCAAAGCCAGTAGCTGAGCCCCCAGTCAGTACTAGAACTCCAGTCAGTAGCTGACTCCAGTCAGTAGCTAGACTCCTCAGTACCCTAGATTTCCAGCCAGTAGCTAGACTCCAGTCAGTAGCTAGACTTCAGCCAGTAGCTAGACTCCAGCCAGTAGCTAGACGCCAGCCAGTAGCTAGACTCCAGCCAGTAGCTAGGTGCTAGCCAGTACCTAGACTCCAGCAAGTAGCTAGACTCCAGCCAGCAGCTAGACTCCAGCCAGCAGCTAGACTCCAGCCAGCAGCTAGACTCCAGCCAGCAAGCTAGACTCCAGCCAGACTAGAACTCCGGCCAGCAGCTAGACTCCAGCCAGCAGCTAGACTCCAGCCAGCAGCTGGGATTTCCAGCCAGCAGCTAGACTGCAGCCAGCAGCTAGACTCCAGCCGGCAGCTAGACTCCAGCCGGCAGCTAGACTCCAGCCAGCAGCTAGACTCCAGCCAGCAGCTAGACTCCAGCCAGCAGCTAGACTCCAGCCAATAACTAGACTCCAGCCAGTAGCTAGACTCCAGCCAGTAGCTAGACTCCAGCCAGTAGCTAGACTCCAGCCAGTAGCTAGACTCCAGCCAGTAGCTAGACTCCAGCCAGTAGTAGACTCAGCCACCAGTAGCTAGACTCCAGCCAGTAGCTAGACTCCAGCCAGTAGCTAGACTCCAGCCAGTAGCTAGACTCCAGTCAGTAGCTAGACTCCAGTCAGTAGCTAGACCTCCAGTCAGTAAGCTAGACTCCAGCCATAGCTAGACTCCAGCCAGTTGCTAGATGCCAGCCAGTTGCTAGACTCCAGCCGGGTAGCTAGATGCTACCATTTGCTAGATGCCAGCCAGTAGCTAGACTCCAGCCAGTAGCTAGACTCCAGCCAGTAGCTAGACTCCACCCCAGTAGCTAGATTGCTAGCCAGTAGCTAACTCCAGCCAGTAGCTAGACTCCAGCCAGTAGCTAGACTCAGCCGGGTAGCTAGACTCCAGCCAGTAGCTAGACTCCAGCCAGTAGCTAGACTCCAGCCAGTAGCTAGATGCTAGCCAGTAGCTAGACTCCAGCCAGTAGCTAGACTCCAGCCAGTGCTAAACCCAGCCAGTAGCTAGACTCCAGCCAGTAGCTAGACCCAGCCAGTAGTTTAGACTCCAGCAGTAGCTAGACTCCACCCAAAGTAGCTAGACTCCAGCCAGTAGCTAGACTTCAGCCGTAGCTAAAACTCCAACCAGAAAGCTAGACTCCACCAGTAGCTAGACTCCAGCCAGTACTAGACTCCAGCCAGTAGCTAAAACTCCAGCCAGTAGCTAGACTCCAGCCAGTAGCTAGACTCCAGCCAGTAGCTAGATTTCAGCCGTGCTAAACTCCAGCCAGTGCTAGACTCCAGCAGTAGCTAGACTCCAGCCAGTAGCTAGACTCCATCCATAGCTAGACTCCAGCCAGTAGCTAGACTCCGGGCCAGTAGTAGAACTCCAGCCAGTAGCGACTCCAGCCAGTAGCTAAGGGACTCAGCCAGTAGCAGACTCCAGCCAGTAGCTAGACTCCAGCAGTAGCTAGACTCCAACCAGTAGCTAGACTCCAGCCAGTAGCTAGACTCCAGCCAATAGCAGACTCCAAGCCAATAGCTAGGCTCCGCCAGTTGCTAGATCCAGCCAGTTGCTAGAGCGCCACCCAGTAGGTAGATGCTAACCATTTGCTAGATGCCAGCCATTAGCTAGACTCCAGCCAGTTGCTAGACTCCAGCCAGTAGCTAGACTCCAGCCAGTAGCTAGACTCCAGCCAGAAAGCTAGACTCCCAGCCAGTAGCTGGGAACCCCAGCCAGTTGCTAGACTCCAGCCAGTTGCTAGACTCCAGCCAGTAGCTAGATCCCAGCCAGTAGCTAATCCAGCCAGTAGCTAGATTGTTGGGGGTAAGACACCATATGCAACATTAGGTATCTTTATTTCAAAACGTTTCGCCTACAGTAGGCTTCTTCAGTCCGAGTACAGAAAGTTGTTTAGAAGCAAAGTTACTTGAAGACGATGTAATCAGTCCCATCACCCTTAAAGTTTTGAGGTGGTCAGTCCCTCAGTCTGGAGAAGAGCATTGTTCCGGAACAATGCTCTTCTCCAGACTGGGGGACTGACCCCCTCAAACTTTAAGGGTATGGACTGATTACATCGTTTTAAAGTATCTTCTGCTTCTATCAACTTTTCTGACTCGACTAAAAGAAGCCTACCGTGTAGGGGGGAAACGTTTCGAAATAAAATACCTAACTGTTGCATATGTGTCTTACCTAACAATCTGTCGGTATTTTATACCATTTTAATGTTCAGTAGCTAGATGCCAGCCAGTAGCTAGACTCCAGCCAGTAGCTAGACTCCAGCCAGTAGCTAGACTCCAGCCATTAGCTAGACTCCTGCCATTTAGCCTAGACTCCAGTCATTTGCTAGATTTCCAGTCAGTGGCAGACCAGCCAGTGGCTAGACCCAGCCAGTGGCTAGACTCCAGCCAGTGGCTAGACCCGCCAAAAGCTAGACTCCAGCCATAGTTTAGACTCCAACCAGTATCTAGACTCCAGCCAGTAGCTGGGACTCCAGCCAGTAGCTAGATTCCAGCCAGAAACTAAAACTCCAACCAGTAGCTAGACTCCAAGTCGTAGCCAGACTCCAGCCAGTAGCTAGACTCCAGCCAGTAGCTAGACTCCAGCCAGTGGCTAGACTCCAGCCAGTGGCTAGACTCCAGCCAGTGGCTAGACTCCAGCCAGTAGCTAGACCTAAAGCCAGCAGCTAGATTCCAGCCAGCAGCTAGACTCCAGCCAGCAGCTAGACTCCAGCCAGCACTAAAATCCAGCCACAGCTAGACTCCAGCCAGCAGCTAGACTCCAGCCCAGCAGCTAGACTCCAGCCCGCTGCTAGACTTCAGCCAGCAGTTTAGACTCCGCCAGTGTAGACTCCACCCAGTAGCTAGACTCCAGCCAGTAGCTAGGACTCCAGCCAGTAGCTAGACTCCAGCCAGTACCCTAGACCCCAGCCAGTAGCTAGACTCCACCAGTAGCTAACTCCAGCCAGTAGTAGACTCCAGCCAGTAGCTAGACTCCAGCCAGTTGCTGACTCCAGCCGGGTCCCTTAGACTCCAGCCAGTTGCTAGACTCCAGCCAGTTGCTAGACTCCAGCCAGTTGCTAGACTCCAGCCAGTAGCTAGATGCCAGCCAGTAGCTAGATGCCAGCCAGTAGCTAGATGCCAGCCAGTAGCTAGATGCCAGCCAGTAGCTAGATGCCAGCCAGTAGCTAGACTCCAGCCAGTAGCTAGACTCCAGCCAGTAGCTAGACTCAAGCCAGTAGCTAGACTCCAGCCAGTAGCTAGACTCCAGTCAGTAGCTAGACTCCATTTCAGTAGCTAGACTCCAGCCGTAGCTAGACCTCCAGTCAGTAGCTAGACTCCAGTCAGTAGCTAGACTCCAGCCAGTAGCTAGACGCCAGCCAGTAGCTAGACTCCAGCCAGTAGCTTGGTGATAGCCAGTACCTAGACTCCAGCAAGTAGCTAGACTCCAGCCAGCACCCTAGACTCCGCCAGCAGCTAGACTCCAGCCAGCGCTAGCCCTCCAGCCACAGCTAGACTCCAAGCCAGAGCTGACTCCACCACCAGCAGCTAACTCCCCAGCATTTGACCCAGCCAGCGCTAGACTCCAGCCAGCAGCTAGATCCAGCCCGGCAGCTAGACTCCAGCCACCCAGCTAGACTCCACCCAGCAGCTAGACTCCAGCCAGCAGCTGACTCCAGCCAATAACTAGACTCCAGCCAGTAGCTTTTAGAACTCTCCAGCCTTAGCTAGACTCCAAGCTAGTAGCTGACTCCAAACCAGTAGCTAGATCCAGCAGTAGCTAGACTCCAGCCAGTAGCTAGCCCCCAGCCAGTAGCTAGACTCCAGCCAGTTAGCTGGGACCCCACCCAGTAGCTAGACTCCAGCCAGTAGCTAGACTCCAGCCAGTAGCTAGACTCCAGTCAGTAGCTAGACTCCAGTCAGTAGCTAGACTCCAGTCAGTAGCTAGACTCCAGTCAGTAGCTAGACTCCAGCCAATAGCTAGACTCCAGCCAGTTGCTAGATGCCAGCCAGTTGCTAGACTCCAGCCAGTAGCTAGATGCTAACCATTTGCTAGATGCCAGCCATAGCAGCCCTCCAGCCAGTAGCTGACTCCAGCCAGTAGCTAATCTACCCAAAGTAGCTAGACTCCAGCCAGTAGCTAGACTCCAGCCAGTAGCTAGACTCCAGCCAGTAGCTAGACTCCAGCCAGTAGCTAGACTCCAGCCAGTAGCTAGATGCTAGCCAGTAGCTAGACTCCAGCCAGTAGCTAGACTCCAGCCAGTAGCTAGACTCCAGCCAGTAGCTAGACTCCAGCCAGTAGCTAGACTCCAGCCAGTAGCTAGACTCCAGCCAGTAGCTAGACTCCAGCCAGTAGCTAGACTTCAGCCAGTAGCTAGACTCCAACCAGTAGCTAGACTCCAGCCAGTAGCTAGACTCCAGCCAGTAGCTAGACTCCAGCCAGTAGCTAGACTCCAGCCAGTAGCTAGACTCCAGCCAGTAGCTAGACTCCAGCCAGTAGCTAGGTGCTAGCCAGTACCTAGACTCCAGCAAGTAGCTAGACTCCAGCCAATAGCTAGACTCCAGCCAGCAGCTAGACTCCAGCCCAGCAGCTAGACTCCAGCCAGCAGCTAGAACTCCAGCCATCAGCTAGACTCCAGCCACCAGCTAGACTCCAGCCAGCAGCTAGACTCCCGCCAGCAGCTAGACTGCAGCCAGCAGCTAGACTCCAGCCGGCAGCTAGGCTCCAGCCAGAAAGCTAGACTCCAGCCAGCAGCTGGGACTCCAGCCAGCAGCTAGGTCCAGCCAATAACTGACTCCAGCCAGTAGCTAGACTCCAGCCAGTAGCTAGACTCCACAGTAGCTAGACTCCAGCCAGTACTAGACTCCAGCAGTAGCTAGACCCCACCCAGTAGCTAGACTCCAGCCAGTAGCTAGACTCCAGCCAGTAGCAATAGACTCCAGCCAGTAGTAGACTCCAGCCGTAGCTAGACTCCTGCCAGTAGCTAGACTCCAGTCAGTAGCTAGACTCCAGTCCAGTAGCTAGACTCCAGTCAGTAGCTAGACTCCAGCCAGTAGCTAGACTCCAGCCAGTAGCTAGACTCCAGCCAGTTGCTAGACTCCAGCCAGTAGCTAGATGCTAACCATTTGCTAGATGCCAGCCAGTAGCTAGACTCCAGCCAGTATCTAGACTCCAGCCAGTAGCTAGATGCTAGCCAGTAGCTAGACTCCAGCCAGTAGCTAGACTCCAGCCAGTAGCTAGACTCCAGCCAGTAGCTAGACTCCAGCCAGTAGCTAGACTCCAGCCAGTAGCTAGACTCCAGCCAGTAGCTAGATGCTAGCCATTAGCTAGACTCCAGCCAGTAGCTGACCCAGCCAGTGCTAGACTCCAGCCATAGCTAGACTCCAGCCAGTAGCTAGACTCCAGCCAGTAGTAGACTCTAGCCAGTAGCTAGAACTCCAGCCATTTTAGCTAGATTTTCCAGCCAGTAGCTAGACTCCAACCAGTAGCTAGACTCCAGCTAGCTAGACTCCAGCCAATAGCTAGACTCCAGCCAATAGCTAGGCTCCAGCCAGTTGCTAGATGCCAGCCAGTTGCTAGACGCCAGCCAGTAGCTAGATGCTAACCATTTGCTAGATGCCAGCCAGTAGCTAGACTCCAGCCAGTTGCTAGACTCCAGCCAGTAGCTAGACTCCAGCCAGTAGCTAGACTCCAGCCAGTAGCTAGACTCCAGCCAGTTGCTAGACGCCAGCCAGTTGCTAGACGCCAGCCAGTAGCTAGATGCCAACCATTTGCTAGATGCCAGCCAGTAGCTAGACTCCAGCCAGTAGCTAGACTCCAGCCAGTAGCTAGATGCTAGCCAGTAGCTAGACTCCAGCCAGTAGCTAGACTCCAGCCAGTAGCTAGACTCCAGCCAGTAGCTAGACTCCAGCCAGTAGCTAGACTCCAGCCAGTAGCTAGACTCCAGCCAGTAGCTAGATGCCAGCCAGTAGCTAGACTCCAGCCAGTAGCTAGACTCCAGCCAGTAGCTAGACTCCAGCCAGTAGCTAGACTCCAGCCAGTAGCTAGACTCCAGCCAGTAGCTAGACTCCAGCCAGTAGCTAGACTCCAGCCAGTAGCTAGACTTCAGCCAGTAGCTAGACTCCAACCAGTAGCTAGACTCCAGCCAGTAGCTAGACTCCAGCCAATAGCTAGACTCCAGCCAATAGCTAGGCTCCAGCCATTTGGGCTAGATGCCAGCCAGTTGCTAGACGCCAGCCCGTAGCTAGATGCTAACCATTTGCTAGATGCCAGCCAGTAGCTAGACTCCAGCCAGTTGCTAGACTCCAGCCAGTAGCTAGACTCCAGCCAGTAGCTAGACTCCAGCCAGTAGCTAGACTCCAGCCAGTTGCTAGACGCCAGCCAGTTGCTAGACGCCAGCCAGTAGCTAGATGCCAACCATTTGCTAGATGCCAGCCAGTAGCTAGACTCCAGCCAGTAGCTAGACTCCAGCCAATTCTCAGATATATCACACTATATATCTTAATCGAATTCCTTAAACTTGGGACCTTGGAAGCAGTTCTCTAAATATTGGAATAGCCTTATGGACTGAAGGATGTAAATTATCCCCTGACTTACAAACTTTCTTTTGCTGCAGTCTTAGGGCCTTTAAATTTATGTATTCCATATTGATCAAAGATGAGAACTGTGTACCACGTCTTGTAGAGTATTGCTCATTTTGTCGTTTCTGTCGTAACTCCAAACTAAACCGGGAATGAATGAAAAATCCTTCATAGTTGTGTTAGTATCAGTCATATTTTTCATCAACTTCTTCCCCTCAGGAAATAACCTTTCTCAAATTAAACGTCTTACCACTTTTGCTGTCAAATAACTTTTTGTACTTAATATCTAAGGAACAGGCAATGCGCCAACTTTGTAGCAGAGATACTGAACCAGCAGAATATTCAGTTAGTTCTACAACAAGATTTTCTGATGTAGAAGGGATTTAGAAAAAGAACATAAGAAAGGAGGAACACTGCAGCGGG
This sequence comes from Cherax quadricarinatus, assembly GCF_026875155.1. Classification (NCBI taxonomy): domain Eukaryota; kingdom Metazoa; phylum Arthropoda; class Malacostraca; order Decapoda; family Parastacidae; genus Cherax; species Cherax quadricarinatus. Next base: position 12,629,620 of record NC_069474.1, on the reverse strand, counting down.
CCGTTGGCCCATACTAGGCAGGTCCTTTACAATTCACCCCACTAACAAACATTTGACCAACCCAATTTTCAATGCCACCCAAAGAAACAAGCTCCGATGTGAAGTCCCACTTAAATCCAACCCCTCCCACTCATGTACTTATCCAATCTAAATTTGAAACTACCCAAAGTCCAGCCTCAATAACCCAACTAGGTAGAACTGTTCCACTCATCAACTACCCTATTTCCAAACCAATACTTTCCTATGTCCTTTCAAAATTTCTAAACTTATCTAATTTAAAACCCATTACTGCGGGTTCTCTCTTGGAGAGATATCCTCAAGACCTTGTTAATATCCCCTTTATTAATACCTGTCTTCCACTTATACACTTCGATCAGGTCTCCCCTCATTCTTCGTCTAACAAGTGAATGTAACTTAAGAGTCTTCAATCTTTCTTCATAAGGAAGATTTCTAATGCTATGTATTAATTTAGTCATCCTACGCTGAATGTTTTCTAACGAATTTATGTCCATTCTGTAATATGGAGACCAGAACTGAGCTGCATAATCTAGGTGAGGCCTTACTAATGATGTATAAAGCTGCAGTATGACCTCTGGACTTCTGTTGCTTACATTTCTTGATATAAATCCCAGTAATCTATTTGCCTTGTTAAGTACGCTTAGGCATTGCTGTCTTGATTTAAGGTTGCTGCTTACCATAACCCCCCAATTTTGAAGTGTAAAGTTCAAGGTTATTACAATAATGTCTAGGGGATGAAAAAAATAATCAAAATAGGATTGAGTTATATGTTATAAAACTGCAGTGAACCATTTCAAAAACTAGTATAAAGTTACGCAATATTAGAGCAGTAAACTGAAGTGGTGAAATTAAATAATTTCATTATGAAACCAAAATTCTATGTAAAACCCATTAATCATAGTAATTCATTAACCCAGACAAAAATGGCATACACCAAGTATTACTTCTAACCATTAACTGGCCCAGGGACAAAGACAAAAAATTATTTATTATACTATCAAACCTAACTTATCTAATATAACTGAATTTGTATATAGTCAAAGTTGAGAGGCTTCTACGTTGATATATTACCTCTCATATACTAAAATTAAATGGCTAAAATTTGCATACAACTACGTTTAAATATATGTAAAGCGAAAATTTTTTTTTTTTTTAAGTTAAGTCTAAATGAATTTAAGTGCCGATTGCTATTATTTACGATGTTCATAGGGTATGGCGAGGCCTCAGCCAGGTGTGCTGAGCACACATGACATCTATACATGTGGTAAAACACTAACCTCCAGTCAGGTCAGTGCCTGGACAGTGAATACAGGACAGGCAGGCGAATGTACAGCAGTCTTCACTGTAATGTGTTTAGGAAAACAAAGGTGCAATGACGAGAGAGAGAGAGAGAGAAAGAATGTGGACTTGAAAAGTGGAAAACGAGAGACAGAAGAGAGGAAAAAAGAAATAGATGTAGAGAAGGGTAAGAGGAAAGAAAAAGAGAGAGGGAGAGTAAAAGACAAAAGCGAGAACAATTAGAATTAGAGAAGGAAATCTTGAGAAAAGAGAGAGTACAGAATCAGAGGAAAAAAAAAAGAAAAAAAAGAAGAGATAGAAAAAGTAAAAAGTGGACAAGGAAGGAAAGAAGAAAAAGAAATATAAGATATGATACAAGCAAAGGGAATAGGTAATGTAGCGCATAGAAGACGAGACAAAATAAAGTTAAAGAGAAGAGACAGAGGTAAAATAAAACTGAGGGAGGGTAAAAAAGGAAGGGAAACGAGGGTGAGAGAGATCAAGCAGGATGAAAGGGAAGGATGGAGACACGGTCAAAAGCAGGCCAGAAGAAAAGCAGGGAGGAAGAGGGCAAACAGAATATAAAATATAACAGGAAGGAAGGTAGGTTTCAGAAGCGAGGGAGAAAAGAAGAGAATTGCAGAAGGGGAAGGAGATAATGATGGGGCAAGCAGGATATAATAGCACGAGTAAGTGAATGGAAGACAAGGAGAGACAGACAGTATAAATGTAGAAACAAATCTGTATACAACAACAGTTTCATTTAAAAATTCTCCCTCTGAAACATACCTTCCTTCCTATTATATTTTAAATTGTGCTATTCTCTTTTCTGTGATAGTTACATTATTGCAACACCTGCATTGTGTGACTTTTGTAGTCAATTAATATTTCGAGTATCTGTTTCCATGTGGGTTATTACTGAGCAGTAACAGGTGTTCATTCCTCTGCATCAAAGTACGCAGTACTTAAAGCACTCAACCAGATTGATTTTGGCGAAATTATTGCATACACAAATTTTCACTCGTCCTATATGGCAAGATGAGCGTTGCTATTTAAGCCAAAATCGCAAGTTCTGCCTATTCGGCACGACTATATATATATATATATATATTATATATATATATATATATATATATATATATATATATATATATATATATACATATATACATATATATATGTCGTGCCGAATAGGCAGAACTTGCCATCTTGGCTTAAATAGCAACGCTCATCTTGCCATATAGGACAACTGAAAATTTGTGTATGCAATAATTTCGCCAAAATCATTCTGAACCTAACGAAAAAAATATATTTCACTGTGTTTGTTTAATATTAAATTATTGTAAACAAATCTAAAATGTATTTAGTTGGGTTAGGCTAAAATAAATTGTTCTTGTTATAATAAGGTTAGGTAAGTTTTCTAAGTTTCTTTTGGTGCAAAATTATAAATTTTTACATCAACATTAATGAAAAAAATATATCTTTAAACGTATAAGAGAAAATTTTAGGAAGGACTAAATTTTAAATGAGTTCTTGCTAATTGACCAGTTTTACATATTCGGCACGAATATGTAGGTATATATATATATATATATATATATATACATACACACACACCGGTTACGCGGATTTGAGTCCTGGAAATGAGAAGTATAATGCCTGCACTTTAAAGGAGGTTTGGGATATTGGCAATTTGGAGGGACGTCTAAGTTGTCGTATCTGAGAGCCTCTGCAAAGACAGTGATTATGTATGAGTGATGGTGAAAGTGTTGAGGGACGATGAAAGTTTTTTCTTTCTTTTTCTTGAGTTTTTCTTTCTTTTTGCGTCGCCCTGTCTCGGTGGGAAACGGCTGACGTGTTAAATAAATAAATAAATAAATAAATATATATATATATATATATATATATATATATATATATATATATATATATATATATATATATATATATATGTCGTGCCGAATATGTAAAACTGGTCAATTAGCAAGAACTCATTTAAAATTAAGTCCTTTCCGAAATTTTCTCTTATACGTTTCAAGATATATTTTTTTCATTAATGTTAATGTAAAAAAATTTAATTTTGCACCAAGGGAATCTTAGAAAACTTACCTAACCTTATTATAACAACCGCAATTTATTTTAGCCTAATTCAACTATATATATTTTAGATTTGTTTACAATAATTTAATACTAAACAAGCACAGTGAAATATATTTTTTTCGTTAGGTTCTGAATGATTTTGGAGAAATTATTGCATACACAAATTTTCGCTTGTCCTATATGGCAAGATGAGCTTTGATATTTAAGCCAAGATCGCAAGTTCTGCCTATTCGGCACGACATATATATATATATATATATATATATATATATATATATATATATATATATATATATATATATATATATCTGGAGTTTATCTGGAGAGAGTTCCGGGGGTCAACGCCCCCGCGGCCCGGTCTGTGACCAGGCCTCCTTAGGTCAGTGTCCCAGGATGCGACCCACACCAGTCGACTAACACCCAGGTACCCATTTTACTGATGGGGAACATAGACAACAGGTGGAAAGAAACACGTCCAATGTTTCTACTCTGGCTGGGAATCGAACCCAGGCCCTCACCGTGTGAAGCGAGAGCGTTAACCACCAGGCCACCAGAGCCGAATAGGCAGAACTTGCTATCTTGGCTTAAATAGCAACGCTCATCTTGCCATATAAGACAAGTGAAAATTTGTGTATGCAATAATTTCGCCAAAATCATTCTGAACATAACGAAAAAAATAGATTTGATTGTGTTTGTTTAGTACTAAATTATTGTAAATGTATTTAAAATATATTTAGTTGGGTTAGGGTAAAATAAATTGCTCTTGTTATAATAAGGTTAGGTAAGTTTTCTAAGACTCTTTTGGTGCAAAATTAAAAATTTTTACATTAATATTAATGAAAAAAATATATCTTTAAACGTATAAGAGAAAATTTCAGAAAGGACTTAATTTTAAATGAGTTCTTGCTAATTGACCAGTTTTACATATTCGGCACGACTATATATATATATATATATATATATATATATATATATATATATATATATATATAATATATATATATATATATATATATATATAGCCGAATAGGCAGAACTTGCGATCTTGGCTTAAATAGCAACGCTCGTCTTGCCATATAGGACAAGTGAAAATTTGTGTATGCAATAATTTCGCTAAAATCATTCTGAACCTAACGAAAAAAAATATATTTCACTTTGTTTGTTTAGTATTAAATTATTGTAAACAAATCTAAAATATATTTAGTTGAGTTAGGCTAAACTAAATTGTTCTTGTTATAATAAGGTTAGATAAGTTTTTTTAAGATTCTTTTGGTGCAAAATTAAAAATTTTTACATTAACGTTAATGAAAAAAATATGTCTTTAAACGTATAAGAGAAAATTTCAGAAAGGACTTAATTTTAAATGAGTTCTTGCTAATTGACCAGTTTTACATATTTGGCACGACATAATGTGTATATATATATATATATTATATATATATATATATATATATATATATATATATATATATATATATATATATATATTATATATTATTGTGACCACGAACGAGTGGTATTTTATCAATAACAACACTGCAACTAGCCAAGGACTCGAACCCATTCGGTTTGGGTCGCCTCATGGTGAGCGAAAATCACATGACGCTCTAACCCGAAGTACAACTAAATCCTACAAAAATCAATCACCCAGCAAAGCTAGGTGTTTTACCTTGATCCGAGGGCATAGGGTGGTGTGGATGCCTCTAAACCAAAACGGGCCAAAACGACATGGGTTCGAGTCCTTTGCTAGTCACAGTGTTGTTATTGATAAAATGCTACTTGTTCGTGGTTACATTAATATAAAATTCTGCTTGTGGAGGCTAGTACACCAAACTTGGAGTATTAAGAATGATGAAGATCCTCGTGGTGAAACGTGTACACATAGCACCATACACAAACACACAACACCATACGCTACATTACCCTCATGTGTTTGTAGAAAACTCGTCATGCCATTTCCCCGCCATCGCTGACCGACTCATCTCATGACTAAGACAGACACTCAGGGTTTTCCTCTGATGAATAAACTAGCAACAATGAACAATATGGGAGTGAGAGTAGGGGACTTACCATGAGTAAAGGTTGCGTGATACGTTGTTAGGTGCGTGTCTGATAAGACAGGTGCAACTCGCATCTCACTTCCAACGTCCTGTGCACTCAGTTCCTGTACTACTGTGCATGATGCACTTCTCATTAGTGAACATCACGCACTTTACCTTCCTGCATTACTCCCGCACATGACGCACCTCTCCCGAGTACACATTACACTGTCCCTGTGTATTATTAATTTCCAAATACAAATGTGTATTATATACAGGTAAGCAACAAAAACGAATCCACATTATAACATCAAACATACATACCAGTAATGTGTATCTGAACTCAAAAGTATATTCCAGGAGAAATGTATATCTAAGTGCTATATACCGAGAGGGGAATATCTCACATTATCTACTGAAAGTTTACTTTAATCCGCATTTCAGGTATTAGAAGTATTCGTGGCTGATGCACATGTGATACACGTTAATGATCCTTGTAAAGACGATAGGATATAAATAAATAAACGAAGCACTTGTGAAACGTTTTGGAATCTTCACTGAGGAAACGTTTCGCCAGCCGGTGGCTTCTTCATTCCAATAAAGAGAAGAACGGAGAAAGCTGAGGAGTTTGAGGGAATCAGTCCCTCAGCCTGGAGTCGATGTGCTCGGTCCATCAATTATCACGACAGATAGACTGTACACATCAACTTCAGGCTGAGGGGCTAATTACCTCAAACTCATCTTTCTCCGTTCTTCTTTATATTAGACTGAAGAAGCCACTGGCTGGTGAAGTGTTTCCTCAATTCTAATTTCCAAATGCTGCAAAAAATGTCTCATTCTTCAACTTCTCGGTTTTCTAAACCATTTATACCACAAATTAACCATTTCGACTTAGGTCTGCTGAAGAGGCTTTCACAGTGAGACTGAAATATATATTTCATATATACTATTTTATTTTATCCGTGTGGGTTTGTTTTTGACATATAATTATGATTATTATTATTATTATCAAGGGGATCGCTAATCCCTAGGGAATATACAGCGCCTGAAAAGGGGGTGAATATGGAAGGAATTCAGGATTAATTCAGGAATTGGTGCACAAATTCAACTGTGATATTATAACTTAAATACATATGTGTTTTTGTGCATGTGTGCAGGTATGTGTACTTCAGTACACAGGAATATTCAGACAAATTCTTATAAAGCAACAACACGGGTTGATGTTGGTGAAGGGCTCTTGAGGCATGGAATTTCTGCTACACTTCCCTTCCATCATTCAAGCCCGTGGCCTGGTGAGTAAAGCCCTCACTTCCCACGGCGAGGGTCCGGGTTCCATTCCTGGCGAAGGAGTGAAAACATCGGACGTGTTTCCTTACACCGGTTGTCTATGTTCACCCATCAGTGAAATGGGTACCTGGGTGTTAGTGGACTGGTATGGGTCGCATGCGGGGACAAGGACCTAATTTGCCCGAAATGCTCAGCATAACAAGGGACTTTCTATATAGTAGTATGTCACTGATCTCAACTAGGACTGTATACCATGTACATGTACTTGTAGTAAATAAAGACATTGTTATTATTTACCTCCCATTTTCGAGGTTCTGTATGAGCTCCTACAAGTTTAGCTTTTCCCCGTAATTATTGTTTATACATTATTTTACCTAGGTAAGAGAATCGCTAACTCAAAAACTCGTAGATGATTCTACAACAGAAGTGCCAGTAATAACATTGCAACGACTTATTGTAGCTTTAAAAATCCAGGGGATCGGGACTTCAGTCAACAGGATCGAAATGAAGATTGAGACACTTATGCAGCATATGAGAATCTTTATTCAGGAAACGTTTCGCCACACAGTGGCTTCATCAGTTTCGCCACTGTGTGGCGAAACGTTTCCTGAATAAAGATTCTCATATGCTGCATAAGTGTCTCAATCTTCAACTTGTCGGTTTTTCAAACCATTCATCACAACTATCAGACACTGCAGCATCATGGGATCTTGTTACAAAGAATTCTTCAACACTTGTTCAACCTTTGGACGAAGACCTACTTCGACTAGTGGATGGTACCACTATGACCCCGTCTCCGCCTGCTTCACCTCACCTCACTACAGTATATAAGCCACGTCTACGGCCCTATGCTGTACATTCTACAAGATTGATGGACTGAACACATCGACTCCAGGCTGAGGGACTGATTACCTCATACTCCTCCTCTCCTTACGCCTTCCTCTTTGTATTGGACTGATGAAGCCACTGTGTGGCGAAACGTTTCCTGAATAAAGATTCTCATATGCTGCATAAGTGTCTCAATCTTCAACTTGTCGGTTTTTCAAACCATTCATCACACAGGATCGAAATCCATCTAGTGCTTGAAAAAATAATCCGAATACATATATAGAACAAGGAACTGTAATTTTTAGATTTTCAGTTTCCAGTTTTTAAAACAAAGTTCAATTTTTTCAGTTTTAAAAATGCTTTCAAGTTTTAAATTAACAGTGTTATGAATGTTGGATAACTTAGTTATATTTTTAATGTGGCTGGAAACCTTTTAGATTTTTATTTTCGTAACTGATTTCTGATTATGTCTTCATAAGATAATTATAGATGGGGATAGATTCAGAAATTTAATGTTTTTTTTTTCATTATGTAAGCCTGTAACTCTGTAATTAGTAATGAGTAGAACACTGCCATTTCAGAGAAATTAAGATACTTAATATATAATTTTCCTTGGTTGTTTATTAACTATAGAGCAATTAGCATTCTGTTATGTATTGAATATAATCACAATTAAAAGAATTATAGGAAAAGTATCGGTAACAGAATCGGCTGAAAATTTGGAACTGGGAGTGAACCTAGTAGCGACCAGTGAAGAGTCGGGGCCAGGAGCTATGATTCAACCCCTGCAACCACAATTAGGTGAGAACACACTTTTCTTCCATGGACAAAGTTCTTTGTCTCCACAGACTCCTAACTGCACCACTTACCTTTTTTCCCTCATCAAGCTTTCATAGACCGATCCGCTGACACGTCCACTCCTAAATATCTAAATACATTCCCCTCCTCCATACTCTTTCCCCTCCAATCTGATATCCAGTCTTCGTCATTATTTTTTTTTATCCTCATCACCTTACTCTTTCCTATATTCACTTTTAATTTTCTTCTTTTATATACCCTACCAAATTCATCCACCAACCTCTGCAACTTCTCTTCAGAATCTCCCAAAAGCACAGCGTCATCAGTAAACAGCAACTGTGGCAACTCCCGCTTTGTGTTAGATTCTTTATCTTTTAACCCCACACCTCTTGCCAACACCCGAGCATTCACTTCTCTTACAACCCCATCTGTATGTTGAACAACCATGGTAACATCACACATTCTTGTTTAAGGCCTACTTTTACTGGGAAATAATCTCCCGCTCTCCTACATACTCTAACCTGAGCCTCGCTATCCTCGTAAAAACTCTTCATTGATTTCAGTAACCTACCTCCTATTCCATACATTTGCAAAATCTGCCACATTGCTCCTTTTATCCACCCTGTCATACGCCTTTTCCAAATCCGTAAATGCCACAAAAACCTCTTTACCCTTATCTAAATACTGTTCATCTATATTTTCACTGTAAACACTTGGTCTACACACCCCCTGCGTTTTCTAAAGTCACCTTGTTCATCTGCTATCGTGCTCACCGTCATACTCTTAATTCTTTTAATAATAACTCTACCATATACTTTATCTGGTATACTCAACAGACTTATTCCGTCATAATTTATGCACTCTCTTTTGTCCCCTTTGCCTTCATACTAAGGAACTATGCATGCTCTCTGCCAGTCCCAAGGTACCTTACCCTCTTCCATACAATTATTAAATAAAAGCACTATCCACTCAAAAACTACATCCCCACCTGCTTTAACATATCTAACTTTATCCCATCAATCCCTGCTGCCTTACCCACTTTCAGTCTACCCACTGCCTCACGAACTTCCCACCACACAAAACAAGCCACTGTTCAGATCGCATGTTATATATATATATATATATAAATATAATATATATATATATATATATATATATATATATATATAATATATATATATATATATATATATATATATATATGTCGTGCCGAATATGTAAAACTGATCAATTAGCAAGAACTCATTTAAAATTAAGTCCTTTCCAAAATTTTCTGTTATACGTTTTAAGATATATATTTTTCATTAATGTTAATGTAAAAATTTTTATTTTTGCACCAAAAGAAACTTAGAAAACTTACCTAACCTTGTTATAACAAGAGCAATTTATTTTAGCCTAACCCAACGAAATATATTTTATATTTGTTTACAGTAATTTAATACTAAACAAACACAAGGAAATATATTTTTTTCGTTAAGTTCAGAATGATTTTGGCGAAATTATTGCATACACAAAATTTCGCTTGTCCTATATGGCAAGATAACCGTTGCTATTTAAGCCAAGATCGCAAGTTCTGCCTATTCGGCACGACATAATATATATATATATATATATATATATATATATTATATATATATATATATATGGAGAGAGGGAGAGAGAGAGAGAGAGAGAGAGAGAGAGAGAGAGAGAGAGAGAGAGAGAGAGAGGCACCATCTCTAGAACTGACTGGGGACCCACTGCCTATGAGAAGAGAATGAACGTAGTTGAGGGAAAACTCAGGATTCTTCCCAGAGCTGTTTGAGTATTTTCTTCTCTTACCACCCCCTGTATGTTATGTGAACTTATGTGAAAACGAAATACACTAAAAAAAATACAATGGGAAGGAGAGCAACATAAATGACATTTCGAGACATACATCTCAAATACTTCATCCAGCTTTCCGGTGGTGTGCCATGTACCCAGAATGCTGCAAGTATTGTGCCCAAAACGCTGCAAGTATTGTGCCCAGAATGCTGAAAGTATTGTGCCCAGAATGCTGCAAGTATTGTTTTGATACGGAAGCTTTGTTTACCAATATTCCTTTTACTGAAACTATAAATACATGCGCAGGTCAGCTATTCCCGGACTCTGATAGTGTAAAATGAACAAATTTCAATTTCGTCAGTTGTTGTCGTTAGGAGAAATAACTGTTTATTTATGTTTAATAACTGTATACATGCACAGGATAATGGTACTGCTATGGGAAATTATCCGGGGACAACCTGGCTAATGCATTTTTGAGTTTTCATGGAGAGAATTGGCTTAATAAATGCACATTTTAAATTGTTTTTAGGACCTATGTAGACATTGCCTTTTCTTTATAGTTTTTAATTTTCTTGAATGTGTTAGTTTATTCCTTGATTAGTTAAGTGATTATTATTTTAAATTTACTTTGGAAATGGAAAATTATAGCAAATTATTGTTGTTTCTGGGTATTTTGCACTCATAACAATTCACATTTTGTCTTAATTAAATCCTTTTCATTTATACCAACCCAATTTAAACGTCATTTAATATCAACTAAAGTAACTAGAATTTATCGGATATGAACAAATTACACCATATTTCTTAATAAATTACAATTTAATAGACCCGAGTTAAAATAGAGTTGGCATTTACAGAAATAAGGAAATAAATAAACGTTTAGCTCCCTTAAAGATTTCTGTTGCTAAAGTGGAAAAAGAGAGAGTGATGACATTAGACTAACATTTAAAATAAGATATAAATAAGATATATATATTTACGTATTATTCTTAGGAATCCATCACATCCCTTCACTTTCTCTCTCTTGTGATCATATTGCAATACTTGATAATGAATTCCAGAAACCACTTGTTTTTCCGTGCTTGAAGCTGTGTAAGTGTATCTCAGTAATGCAAAGTCATATACCAACTCTAGATAAGTAAGAGTCAACCTCCTCTGGTACCTTATGTTTCAGAAAAAAGTCCTGATCCTAATATTGAATTTGGTAGCCCCGTTCGGTACTCTTGCACATTGTTATATTTTCGTACTGTATGATTGTTTCTTCTTATCCTTAAATATTGCTTGAACTTCTGTAGATCTCTATCTTTTCTCTCCTAGCCTGAGTCTATAGTTTGTGGATCATTCTCTGGTTAGGTACCGTATTTAAGACCTACCTGTATACAGCCCAATAATATGCAAGCAACCCACCACTAACTTCTTTGATTGTTATTTGATAGGTTGTAGGGAACGATATGCTTCCCAAATACCATGCTGAGTTTTCATTATGAATCCAGTCTCTAATTATCTTTTCTAACTCTCTGTGAACAATATACATATAATATATACTTGCCTTATATTTAGTGGTTCTAGTAAGCTTCTTTTATATATTGGCGCCACATTGTCTTTTCCTGCTTTTTGGTAACTGCCCTATCTTTAGTGGCTTATTATTGATCTTTGTTATTTACTTACCTTGACTTCAGCTTATTTTCCGGAACTGATAAGAATATATTTTTAGGTCACAACGACTTTTGTCGTGGCGATGTCTCTTAGATGTCCTGACATTTCCACTTTTGTTGCTGGAATGGTCTCCTGTATTTCCTGTATTAAGAACCTTTATCTTCTCCTTCTTCACCCACATACTTATATTTTATCTGTGAATATATTTCCCTAATCGATCTTTTTACTTGCTCCTTTACAATTGTTTTGATTATGTGAATGTGCAATAGCCCTGGTTTCATTTCAATCTTTGATGCCATGTGATTTTCGAATTGACCACTCTGCTATTCTTGCCCAGAATATTCTTCCCTTGTTCTTCTGTTTACTTCCCGGTCATCAATCGTCATCGGTGCTCTGCACTTTTTCCAAGCCCTTTTCTCTTTGGCATTTCTCCAATTCTGGTTAAACCACCGACTTCCCATGTGTTTTGCAATGTCAGTAATCTTGACAGATACGAATAATTCTGTGGCCATATATCACTTTTAAATGAAGCACTTCGTCATCTTTGGAGTTGACTTGCCATTCAGAACTGTATAAAATTGTTTTCTGGCGAAGAATTCTTGCGAAGTTTCCTCTTCTGTAATCTGGCATTTCAGTTGCCCCTTCACCCATTCTCTTTTGCGGTCCCGCCTCTGTTGAATATTCAAAACTCAGCACGATGTGATCACTGGCTCCTAAGGGTACTTCGAATTTTATTTATCTTGCAGGATATCTTATTCATAGTGAATACCAGATCTTGCACAAGTTTAAAACATTATGAGGACTGCTCTCAAAGAGTTGTATTCATTAAGTTGGAGCTGCGAGGGTCTGGTCTCAGCTCCTGTTCCTGACTCTTGAACTAAAGTCGCCATCATTAATGGTTCGCTGCTTGGGACATAACATACCTACTCTTGAAACTTTGTATGTATCTTGCCTCCACCACTGTCTCACCTGGCTTATTCCACTTATTTTCGACACAAAGACGGAAGCTTTCTAACATCCTTGTTGCTCACCTGTGCCATTTTTCGTGCACGGCTTCGCACAGCTATCGTAGGGGTTCTTAAAAGGAGACATCGAGGGTTGAAGGTAGACACACTTGTTGGAGAGTAACGATATATTGTCAGACCGTGGTAATGGGAGATGGAGCCCAGCCTTGCCATGTTCTTGCCTGGATGTCTATGCGCCGACTGAGAAGGAGGCAGAGGTACGAACGTACACATGCGCATGCCGTGACGTCACACAAACAGTCACTTGGCCTAAGGGGTCTTCTATATAAAGCACATGGATGATACTATAATGTAAGGGGATTCAGCAACTATGCTGACACAGCATCCTTCCTGGAAGATGCCTTAGTACTCGCATTTATCTCCTATACACAGCTGTATACGTCTTTTGAGTGGTTTTAAATATGTTACTATAATCAGTGGGAAGCTATAGACTACATACTAGGAAGTAATGTTGTTAGATCCGGGGAAGGTACGGAGAGTTTCAGTTTCGCACAAGTGTGTTTCACTAGCAGCAAGGCATGCCTCTTGAAGGAAAGAATATTATGACTTTCGTTATGATGTGTGTGTTGCTTCATCTTGTGTGCCGCTGCACACACGAGGGACCTGATGCTTGCACCTCACATGTGAGGCATCCTCTACTATGTATCTTCCGAGCAAGATTCGTATGTTCCTACTTATGCTGCAGCTGTGTTTTATTTATAACCTTATGTGCGTCTTTATGGAGGAAAAGCGTGTGCATACGCTTTGTATGTAGCCGTTTGTGTTTGTGGGAGCTGGTTCACAATATTTGCAAGAAACTTTTCATCTTTGTCCAGTGAAGCCTTCTCGACCTGCACTCACCAAGACCTCTTCTCTATTCTCGCTCTTTCTTGCCCTCTCACTCGCTCTTTCACTCTCTTACTCTCATTTCTGACTTGACAAGCACTCACCAGAGACTCTCCTGCAGCCTGAGCTTCTCTCACTTTCATTTGTGCCTCACTCCTGCCTCTCTACTTTCTCTTGCTTCAGCAACTTGTTCAACACTGTATGTCATCTTCAATCTCACTCCTCATCTATATCAGTCATAATTTCCTGCTCGCTTTTTCACTTCAATATCTTCAACCTTCCTCTCTCTCTTTCTTTCTCTCTCTCTCTCTCTCTCTCGCTCCTGCTCCTTGTCTTCTCTTTCTCCCTTCCTCCCTCCTTCCTTCTGCACTTTCTTTCCTCGTCATCCTTTGCTATCTCGCAACCTCTTTCTCCACGCTCTCTTCCAGCCTTCCACTTCCCTCCTCCCTCGATCTTTTTTTCCCCGCGTCTCGCTCAATCCCTCACTCTCTCTTTCCCTGCCTTTCGCTTCATTCTACCTGCATTTTCTATATCCCTTCTCCCCGTCGCGTTCCCTACAGGAAGGTGAAGGGTCTCAAACTCGATACGAAGAATTTCTTGGTATTTTAATCCTGGAAGGATCATTTCTACTGGAATCCTTATGTCGGTTTTCCTGGGATACGAGCCACAGCATCCAACTCCTGGGTATCTGAATACTGCTGGGTCACAGGCGCAGCAGGTGTGTGGAGATATGACCAGTCTTCTTGGTTTGCTTAGGACTTGAACCCCAGACCTTCCTTTGTTAAACCAAGAAGCGCTATCACTTGTATGTACACGTTTGCGAGAAAATTTTCTTTTCAGTGATATACTTTTATCCATAGATTTGTTGTCAACTGTCAGAGAAGAGGACGATTACAGGAAACAGGAGCAATATTTTGAAAAAAGAAAAAGGTCTAAGGAGAAGAAAAAATTAGAAGAGCAAATGGGAGGAGGAGGATGAAAAGAGAGAAGAGAAAAAGTATTAAATGGGAAATGTTAGCGTCTCAGTGAAGAATGCCGGAATAATAGGAAGAAAAGGAGAAGGGAAGATTAGAGTAAAGGATCAGAAAAGAATTAAGAAAAAATAATGATTTACAGAACAAATGATTAGTGGGAAGAACAGGAAAAGGAGAGAGAGTAGGATGAACAACGAGAGAAGGAAGAAAGGGACTTTGGTATTTTTTAAACCAGTCAATTAGCTTTCCTCTTAAACTTCCTACTTCTCAGTCAAACTTCTTTATTCCCAAGTAACCAGTATACTCCCAAAGCAACCTACCTACTGCCCAAACAACCTATATCCCCATCTCCTCGTATTTTTGTGTGATTTCTGGCTACGGGTAAAGACCTCTTATTCCTCGTCGGTAAGATTACTAGCAGAAATCAACACTTGAGGGTGCTTGCCTGATTAAGAACATTGTTTTCTCTTTCCACGTAAATATTATTTTTCCTTTCGTCTAAATGTGTTGACACTTATTGCAGATCAAGCTGACCCAGTGGCTAACGCGTCGGTCTGGAGTTTCATGACTCTGATCGCGGTTTCTAACTCCACCCGTGGTATGGTTTGTTTGCAGTCGTGTCATTACGATTTCGTGAGTCAGAGATGAATCGGAATTATTTGCGGAATGGAAAAAACATACAATATTATCAAGATTTATGTAATATGAGAGTGAAGTGTTCAAGACAATAGCAAATAATAATTAAAGCGTAATCTTAACAATGATAGATAAACAAAGTATTCTGGTGCTTTGAAAACTAAATGTAAATGAAATGTAAACAAAAACTATCTTCCTCTCAATCAAACTATTTAATTCTCAAACCTCTACGTACTTCCCTATCTACTTTCCAACCAAACTATTCCCTTCTTTGCCAAACTAATTAGTTCACTGCCAAGTCACCTACTTTCCAACAAAAATATCTACTTTCCTACCAAAGACTATACTTTCCTACCAAAATACATCCCTACTAAACTAGTTCACACATTGTTTACTCCCCTACCAAGCAATATACATCTCTGATTTATCAAAAACCTGGGAAAGTAATAATTTCTCTACTTATTTGCTAGCCAAACTAGTTATATACTTTCCAAACTACCTGACAATACAAAACTACTTACCTTCCAAACTATCTAGAAATTAAATATATACTTTCCAAACTACTTACCTGACAGACTACTTGCCTACCAAACTATTTTCACATTAAATTAATCCACTGTATTACTTGAATACCAAACTATTTAACTATCAAACTACTTAATCACCCAATCAGCGTGCCTACCACACTACTTGTCTACCAAAATACCTAAGTACTAAATTATCAATTAAACAAACTTCCTTCCAAACTACATACCATAAACATAATTTCCTGCAAAACTTCCTCCCTACTGAACTACTACTTTTCTACCAAACTAATTCCCCACCGAAGTACTTTCCTACTACTTTCCAACCAAACTTCTTGATTCTTAAAAATTCCACCAAACTATTGGACTACCACACTACTTGGCAATCAAACCATTTGCCAACCATTCTCCATATCTACCAAATTATTCATCCAAGAAATTACTTGCCTGATAAATTAGACACATGTGCAACTCTTGGGTATCTTTATTAAGGAAACGTTTCGCCACACAGTGGCTTCATCAGTCCATACACAAGAGAAGCTTCTCCTACGTATGGACTGATGAAGCCACTGTGTGGCGAAACGTTTCCTCAATAAAGATACCCAAGAGTTGCACATGTGTCTAATTTATCAACGTGTCGGTTCTGTGAACCTTTCATTTACAAATTACTTGCCTGTTTATTTAGGTAAGTAGTTACTCCCTAACTACTTGCCTACTCTCCCACTGCACATCTTACCTACGAACCTACTTCCCAACCAGAAATCTTCCAACCAATCTGATCATTTCTTTATCCAAGCATTTTCCTTCTAGATACTTTTTAGAACAAATATTTCCCTACCAAAACCTTACCCAGTAAACTAGATGCCTACCAAAATGCTTGCCAGCTAGAATAGTATCTGTCAAACATTTTGACTATCAAACTACTTAATTGCCTACGAAACTACTTAGCTACTTACCATACTACTTTCTAACTAAGCTACGTACCTATCAAACTACTTGCCTAATAAACTACGTACCTATAAAAGCAAATGGCTACTAAACGACTTCTCTTCCAAGCACTTTTTCTATTAATTTACCTGCCTACCAAACTATCTACCAACTACTTCTACTTCAAACTACTTTCTTTTGCTACTTACTAACCAAACTACTTACTTTCCTGCCAAAATAACTTTCGACCAAAATGCTTACATACCGACCAACCTCCTGACTTCCCTATCCAACTAATTACCCACCAAACTACTTTCCAACCAAGCTACTTAACTTTCTACCGAAATACTTACCAATCAAGAAACTTGTTTTCTTTCATTTCTGTGAGTGTTAGGCTGTTTATTCTCCATGACGAAGATTTTATCTCTAGCAATTATTGCCTCAATAGTTTCTCAGGAC
>NC_069474.1:12512440-12609940 GCF_026875155.1 Cherax quadricarinatus | reverse complement strand
TGAAAGTGTTGAATGATGATGAAAGTATTTTCTTTTCGGGGATTTTCTTTCTTTTTGGGTCACCCTGCCTCAGTGGGAGAAGGGCCGACTTGTTGAATATATATATATATATATATATATATATATATATATATATATATATATATATATATATATATATATATATATATTGTACCCACGGAACAAGTGGTATTGATCAATAATAACACTACACTAGCCAAGGAGTCGAATCCATGCTGTTTTGGCCCGCCTCATGGTGAGAGAAAACGCATGACGCTTTAGGGCACTAAACCACACAATCCTTAACAATGGTGCGTCCAGCCAAGCTAAATGTTGTACCCACCATCGAAGGACATACGGTGGTGTGGACGCCTCTGAGCTAATTTCATTCTACTCCCTGTTCCATGGTTACAATAATATAATATACTGCTTGTTGAGCTAGTACACAAGCAGGGAGCAGAATGAAATTAGCTCAGAGGCGTCCACACCACCGTATGTCCTTCGATCGTGGGTACATCAATTAGCTTGGCTGGATGCAAAATTGTTAAGGACTGTGTGGTTTAGTGCCCTAAAGCGTCATGCGTTTTCTCTCGCCATGAGGTGGGTCAAAACAGCATGGATTCGACTCCTTGGCTAGTGCCATGGGGAAGTGGATCAGAATTCTTCCTCCGTAAGCCATGCGTGTTGTAAGACGCGACTAAAATGCCAGGAGCAAGGGGCTAGTAACCACTTCTCCTGTATATATTACTAAATGTAAAAGGAGAAACTTTCGTTTTTCCTTTTGGGCCACCCTGCCTCGGTGGGATACGGCCGGTGTGTTGAAAGAAGAAGATATATATATATATATATATATATATATATATATATATATATATATATATATATAATATATATATATATATATATGCAAAACAACCACTCTGAAAGAATAGAGAAATTCCAAGCGCTTTCGTGACTACTCACATTATCAAGGAACTATGAAAGTGAAGCATCCAAGGAAGCTATATAAGGGGTCCGGCCAGCACCTCACTATCAGATCCCACAACGGTTAAACACGTGACGCGCGGCGAGCCAACTTGGATAGGTCCTTTGCAAAACTCACATAAAACAACATAAATATAACATTAGAACTGGACAAGATTCCAATGCTCTATTTATTCATGTAAGAGATTTTAACCATCCAATTGATTTTCAAAAAGTTGAGAAAGTAGTATCAAGCAAGTCCATGGTCGACAGGAATATAATTGAATCTTGTTTCATAAAAAGCAGTTTTGACAATAATATGAATATTTCCTTTGGTTTATATAAATTAGATCCATTTATAATTAATAGAATTTGGGAAGAATTTAATATTACACTGGACAAATAAATAGCTTGGGGGTGAGTTTTGCAAAGGACCTATCCAAGTTGGCTCGCCGCGCGTCACGTGTTTAACCGTTGTGGGATCTGATAGTGAGGTGCTGGCCGGACCCCTCATATAGCTTCCTTGGATGCTTCACTTTCATAGTTCCTTGATAATGTGAGTAGTCACGAAAGCGCTTGGAATTTCTCTATTCTTTCAGAGTGGTTGTTTTGCATATTTTGAAATCACCTGTTTACTGTGATCTTATTGTATATATATATATATATATATATATATATATATATTTTATATATATATATATATATATATATATATATATATATATATATATATAATTGTAACCACGAACGAGTGGTATTATTCAATTAATTGATTGTTAGGTAAAAAGACACAAGTACAACTAATGTGACATCTTATTGTGGCAATGTTTCTCTCTCTAGAAGTTTTGTCAAACCATTACGAATAGAGGAAAACATAGCTATATATATAGGTAGAGAGGTGCAAAGCATAATATAATAGATGTAGGTAGCAGTACTTTTGTAGTAGTAACAGCAGTAGTACTTACGGTGGTAGTAGCACTAAGAGTAGTAGCTGTTGAAGCAGTAGTAGCAGTATCAGTAGTAGCAGTAGTGGTAGGAATTATGTGTTGGTGTGGTTTATTTGATGCGAATTCTTGTAGTACATACTTCAGAGATGATGAGGCTGCCTTTATTCTGCTTAATATGTTAGAAATAGCGATTAATGATGATTCAATGCATTTAATCGCTCTTTCAAACACAATTAATCATCATAAAAGCAGCTACATCATCTCCCAAGTATTAGCAAGAATACTCGTCAAAACAATAAACCTCTCCATCACTGCTACTACTATTACCACCACAAATATTACAACTATTACTACTACCACTACTACTGCCACAAGTGCTATTACTACTACCTACAACGATTATATTATGCTTTGCACCTCTGTACGTATGTATATACCTTCTCTGTGTCTCTGTATTGTGTTTAATGGCTTGACAAAACTCCTGGAGAGCGAAACGTAGCCACAATAAAATGTCACTTTAGTTGCACTTGTGTCCTTTTACCTAACATATTGTCAGTAATTGTACCAACATTACAAATATTATGTTATAGTGAGACGAGAAACACTTCAGATCGCGTTAAAACCGTTCGGGAAACATTACTGGCTTATCTCTTAGCAACACACGAAATACACAGCGCTCGAAGACGGGTTGAAGCTCTCAAAGGAAAACTTGACGAGATTCTCTGCAAGTTTGCTAATTAACAAGCAGTAGTGGTTACTACAAGGAACCAAACTGTTTAACAAGGCTGTTTACACTCAAAGTTTGTTCTCCAAAGTAACTCATTCTCACGGAAATCTGCTCATCCTTCTCCTCCTCCTCCTCCTCCTTGGCTTTCTCCTCCTCCTTGGCTTTCTATTCCTCCTTGGCTTTCTATTCCTCCTTGGCTTTCTCTACTTCCTTGGCTTTCTCTTCTTCCTTGGCTTTCTCTTCTTCCTTGGCTTTCTCTTCTTCCTTGGCTTTCTCTTCTTCCTTGACTTTCTCTTCTTCCTTGGCTTTCTCTTCTTCCTTGGCTTTCTCTTCTTCCTTGGCTTTCTCTTCTTCCTTGGCTTTCTCTTCTTCCTTGGCTTTCTCTTCTTCCTTGGCTTTCTCTTCTTCCTTGGCTTTCTCTTCTTCCTTGGCTTTCTCTTCTTCCTTGGCTTTCTCTTCTTCCTTGGCTTTCTCTTCTTCCTTGGCTTTCTATTCTTCCTTGGCTTTCTCCTCCTCCTTGCTTTCTCCTCCTCGTGTTCCTCCTCCTCGTCCTCTTTTTTTTGATCTTCCTCTACATCTTCTAATGAGCTTCTTTTTGGAGATTTTCCTCCTCCATGGAAATTTCTTTACCTCCCAAGAATCACTTCTTTATAGCTCTTTTCTTCTTCTCTAGTATCATTTTCTCTTGTTTCTCTTAAACCAGGAAACTCCTTCTTAATAGCCCTTCTCATCTTTCGAACCTTCTATTTTTTCCATTATTCCTCTTGCTCCTCCTCCTCCTCCTCCAATGAAATCATTTTTCCTTTTCCGTCCTTATTCTAATCCTCAAAAAAAGATTAAAACCTCCTCTTAAGAATCTCGTGTTTCCAATCGTCCATTCCCTCCTTTCGGAAACCTTTTCTTCTTAGTCCTCCTTCTTTTCCGAAGAATCCTCTGCTTTCTTTCTCTTTCTTCTCCTCCTCCAACTTGTCTTCCTATTCCTCCACTACCAGCACCTCCCCCTCTTCCTCCTCCTTCGCTTTTACTCCCAGAATCCTCCTCTCCCCTCCTCTTCCATGTTCTCCCATGAGCCTTCTCCTCCAAGAAACATTCTTTTCCTTCTCTTCTAATAAACTCTCTTCTCCCTCCCTTTTTTTTACTCCTCTTCACAATGATTACCACTTTTTCCCAGATACCTCCGCTTCACTTTCAGGAATTTCCTCTTCTATTTCAGGGGGCTCTTCTTTCACCTATTCCGCTTCACGGAATATCTTCCTCTTTCTCGTATTACTACTCTGATTCTCCCTCCTGTACTTGCTCTTCGTATTCACTATTTCTTCACCTCTTCACTCCACGGAAATTCTTCCTTTTCCACCTCCTCTTCCTCTTCTTATTCCCCTTCCTATACTAACTCTTTCCTCTCAGGAGTCATCTTCTCCCAGGAATCTCGAACTTCTCCTCCCCATTCTCATCATCTTCTTCTTCCTCCTCTCCTTCTCCTTCCTATTCCTACTCTACTCCTCCCAGTTTTCCTCCCATATTTAGTTTTTTTATTGTCCACCTCCTCCTCCTTCATCTAATTCGTCTCCTCCATCACCTCCTCCTTACTCCCTTTCCAGTTACCTTCTCCAAAAAATATCTTCTACCTCCTCCTCCTCCTCCTCCTCCTCCTCCAAGCAATCTGATACTCCTCCAAGTAACCTCCTTCTCCTCCAAGAAAGTTCATTATCTTACAAACTGCAGGCAGAGCTCTCCATTCCTAGTCAAATAAATTTCATAAAACCTGCAATATCGAAGTGCTGAATGAACAGATCAACAACCGGAACTTAAAAATTCTAAATAAGACTCTTGAAGAAAACCTGATGTACTCAAAACCCATTTCCAGCTTGTCTCTGGTTATTCCAGGCAATCTTATGTAATATAGTGTGTTAGAGAATAAGGCAAGTGTGCAGTATGTTTCACCATTTCCAGTTTATAATTATTGTGTGCAGTATGTTTCACCATTTCTAGTTAATAATTATTGTGTGCAGTATGTTTCACCATTTCCAGTTTATAATTATTGTGTGCAGTATGTTAGGTAAGACACATATGCAACAGTTAGGTATCTTTATTTTGAAACGTTTCGCCTACACAGTAGGCTTCTTCAGTCGAGTACAGAAAAGTTGATAGAAGCAGAAGATACTTGAAGACTATGTAATCAGTCCATCACCCTTAAAGTTTTGAGGTGGTCAGTCCCTCAGTCTGGAGAAGAGCATTGTTCCGTTGTCTGAAACAATATGAAGTTGAAGAGACAGAATCGGGCCTTAAGGGTGATGGACTGATTACATCGTCTTCAAGTATCTTGTGCTTCTATCAACTTTTCTGTACTCGACTGAAGAAGCCTACTGTGTAGGCGAAACGTTTCAAAATAAAGATACCTAACTGTTGCATATGTGTCTTACCTAACAACCTGTCGGTATTTTATACCATTTTAATGTTCATTCTGTCAGACACTGCAACACAAGGGTATCTTGGTACAGGCCATCAACTTCGACAACCTCTACTAGTGAGAACGGCTGGGTTTGAGAGGGACCTGCCCTCCCAAATCAACCTACGTCTCACCTCCTGGCACTATATAAGGCCCGATTCTGTCTCTTCAACTTCATATTGTTTCAGACAACGGAACAATGCTCTTCTCCAGACTGAGGGACTGACCACCTCAAAACTTTAAGGGTGATGGACTGATTACATCGTCTTCAAGTATCTTCTGCTTCTATCAACTTTTCTGTACTCGACTGAAGAAGCCTACTGTGTAGGCGAAACGTTTCAAAATAAAGATACCTAACTGTTGCATATGTGTCTTACCTAACAATCTGTCGGTATTTTATACCATTT
Source organism: Cherax quadricarinatus (assembly GCF_026875155.1). Lineage (NCBI taxonomy): Eukaryota > Metazoa > Arthropoda > Malacostraca > Decapoda > Parastacidae > Cherax > Cherax quadricarinatus. The sequence goes on along the minus strand of NC_069474.1, from coordinate 12,604,450 downwards.
TAATGTTCATGTGTGCAGTATGTTTCACCATTTCTAGTTAATAATTATTGTGTGCAGTATGTTTCACCATTTCCAGTTTATAATTATTGTGTGCAGTATGTTTCACAATTTCCAGTTTATAATTATTGTGAGCAATATGTTTCACCATTTCCAGTTTATAATTATTGTGTACAGTATGTTTCACTATGTCCAGTTTATAACTGTGAAGATAATTTGTATAAAATTCTGACACGATGGAAAAGTACACACAAATGCAGTATAATCCGATTTATTGGCAATGTTTCGCCCACACAGTGGATAAAACACCGATTAAGCGAAACGTTGTCTATTAAGACTCGCATTATGCTGCATTTGTTTCTAAGTCTGCATATAATCTCTGTATTCGTACGATGTTGAGAATTTTGGCCTTACCTGCTGTGTTCATTATAAATATGTATAATGAACACTTAGCTGATAAATGACAGCAAATCGTCTACACAGCCGTCCCTGCAGACGAGGTCTAGATGCTGTCGAAACCATCACAACAGTGGGCTGTCAAGAGATACAATTTGTAAGTATATTACCCCTAGGGGGTGTTATGTCAGCATATTTCATTCGATGATGGCTGACGAATACTTACTTGTTTGGACTCAAAAGTCCACACCTTACTGCCGATTATAGGTTGATTACAAACTCCTTGTGACTCAAGAATTGCGCATCCCCCCGATCTACAAGAAATTCGTAACATACCTTGCTCTTTGTAACGTGAGCTATGGTGTTCTCAACACCTTCGACAGATATCGGTGACTTGATAGAAGCTGAAGTGTCCTTGGATGTCCACGTCTTCCATTGTCTAGGAAACGCACACTGGTACACTATGTTCAACAAGATTAGTCTTTATTGTTCACAATGTATCACAAGAGAAGCTGATCACACTTCTCTAAGTGTTTGTGTTAGAGACACTTTATTCACACTAACGCACAGATCAGTGTTCTTTTGCTGGTTATCCTGGCGTCAGTGTGACTCTCTCTAGAGTCAAAAGTAATCTGCCCGACGCCCCAGCGCTCCATGCCGTCACTGCCCTAATACACAAAAAAAACGCTGACCTAGTACCTTGCATCCTTGTCGTCACCTCGATGAAGCAAAGCAGAATGTTTGTTTCTTGCTGTCTTAAGCAGAAACAACAATGTACACTATTTTTACTATGGTAATAAAGTGGGAGCAGGATTTTCCTTAATTGTCCTGCTAAGTAAGAGATGTACTGTCTCTTATAAAAATACACGTTGCAACACCCCTGCAAGGAGCAGAGGTCACTTGATTACGCATACGACATCTGTGATCAATTACTCACTCTAGCAGTAAACAAGACGCTCGCCCCCTCTGAGTGGCTTGGCCCCTCAGGGCTGAAAGGGGCTGAAGGGGGCTGAAGAGGGCTGATACCCCCCTCCTGGAGAAAATTTCTCCACATACGATAAAGACACTGGTTGGGGAACCCTCTTCATAAACGAAGAAACTTAGGTGTTCACGACTTACAAATGTGTCTTATTTATCAGCTTTTTGTTACTGTATATAGTGAAAAATTTTATTGTGTTGAGTCAGATTTTCCCTCAAATCGCCCTTTTTCTACCTTCATAACATTTTATTAACTCTAGTTTGTGTTAGTGTGATTTTTTATTTATTCTACCTCTTCAATAGCATTTTTTTTAAATTTAGTTGTATATTGGAGCTGAACTGTCGGCTCTAATTCTTTAAATTATTATTAATTATTATATAATCAAGGGGAGCGCTAAACCCGGAGGATTATACAGCGCCTGGGGGGGGGTGTGGAAGGCATTCAGCTTAATTCGGGGAACGAGCAAAATTTAAACTCCCAAAATCAAGAGCCCTCACCAACATCAAGGTAATGTTTAAAGCCATACTACACTTAGTAGTAACCAGAAATTTCTTTATCCTGTGATAAAACTCTCAAAGTTGTACATAAATAACCTCTTCAATGTCAGTGCACCGAGATACATCTTTCCGTGTCGCATGTATACATGTCATTATATACATGAGATGACCAGTCGATGATATATGTAGGCTACACCTTTCAGAGGGATTCACAACTTTCTCAATGTATACATTAGCCCTTTCTGTGCATACATATATGCACCTGTAGAGTATACATAACACCTCTCCTTGTTAAAATCAAAAATATGCCTACAGTTATGAACACATATTTCTTTGTTTACGATACTCACCCTTCTCTTGGTATGAAACACACATTCCCTCTTCATATGTACACACACCTCTCTTGTTATGTACACACAATTCTCTTGATATGTACACACACTTCTGTTATGTACACACACTTCTCTTGATATGTACACACACTTCTCTTGATATGTACACACACTTCTGTTAGTACACCCCACTTCTCTTGATATGTTACACACACTTCTCTTGATATGTACAACATTCCTTATGTTTACACCGCTCTGTATATGTACATTTATAAAAAAGAGTATATAGGTATAAGCATACAATATACGACAGAAAATGTTAAATTAGCAAAGGGTGGGAGAGGTTGTTAAGAACATAAGAACGAAGGAACACTGCAGAAGGCCTACTGGCCCATGCGAGGCAGGTCCAAGTTTCTCTACCGGCTTAAGCCAAGGCACCCAACCTAGTCAGTAGGTCACATTGACTTAAGGGGAACACGGCAACCGACCTGTAGCACACTATCAGTCTAACTCACCCCCCCACTCCCTCATGTATTTATCCAACCTATTTTTAAAGCTACACAACGTTCTGGCCTCTATAACGGTACTTGGGAGTTTGTTCCACTCATCCACAACTCTATTACCAAACCAGTACTTTCCTATATCCTTCCTGAATCTGAATTTTTCCAACTTAAAAACCATTGCTGCGAGTCCTGTCTGGGCTAGATATTTTCAGCCACTATTTACATCCCTTTATTTATTCCTGTCTTCCATTTATACACCTCAATCATATCCCCCCTAATTCTACGTCTTTCTAGAGAGTGCAGATTCGGGGCCCCTTTTAGTCTACCCTCATAGGGAAGGTTTCTAAATACATGGGATCAACTTTTGTCATCCTCCTTTGTACATTTTCCAGAGAATTTATATCCATTCTTTAATAAAGGTGACCAAAACTGTGCAGCATAATCTAAATGAGGCCTAACCAAGGATGTATAGAGTTGAAGAACAACCTGAGGACTCCTATTATTTATGCTTCTTGATATGAAGCCAAGGATTCTATTAGCTTTATTGCGAACACTTATGCACTGTTGTCTTGGTTTCAGATTACTGCTAACCAGAACTCCTAAATCTTTTTCGCAATCCGTAATATTAAGATCTACATTATTTAGTTTATATGTGGCATGGATAAATGCCTCAGCATGGTATTCAAATGAAAAGGCGTGTGTTCTATGGTCATATATGGTAGTGTTCCATGAAAGAACACATGAAAGAACAAAAAGACACAATACCTTGACTGGAACAACACACAAATAACCCGCACATAGAAAGAGGAGCTTAAGACGACGTTTCGGTTTGACCTGAATCATTGACAAAGACACACTGACTTTGTAAATGGTCCAAGTCGCACCGAAACGTCGTCGTAAGTTCTCTCTCTAAAAAACAGTGCACAGGGTTTACGAAGGAGAAATCATAGAACGAATAGGGGTTAACCAAAGGTAGGTAAGTTCTAAAACTCCAAACCCACCCTTTGGGTTCGAATCTTAATGTTCCTTGATTTCTTTGCAATCGCGTTATTACGATTTCTGAGTGTTGGTAGTTAAGATACGGCACATAGTTACAATAATTATAATTGTTTTTTCTATAGTGTACGTTGTTGTTTACCAGAATTAAATATTAGTATTAATAATAATTAGTATTAATAAATGTTATGTGTAAAAATAATTTAGGTGGAAAACACATGCCAAAATTTATAGGTAACTGTAAAAAGGGATATTGTAATAAGCAAAAATTATGTAGGGTTGCATAGTTTCAACAACTTGTCCTTGCAACTTCTAAGTATTTCTCTGTTTTCAGCAAAATTCTTGTCTGACTTTTCGTTAAAATTAGGTTAGGTGTAAGTCAGGTTGGTTTAGATTACTTTATGTTAGGTTAAGTTTGATTAGGTTAGGATTCCTTAGGGTTAATTGTCGTCTATTAATAAAAATAATCAATTATAACGTAAACCCAAACGAAAATAAATGAAATTTGCAGGAAGTATTAAAAGAAAGAAGAGACCATTATCAATATAATGGTCTCTTCTGCATATACAATACCCAATCATATAATCACTGTTTATAGCCTGTAGTTACCCATATGACTGTTTTAGAAACACTATAATTATTATGATTAAAACTTAACTCCTTAACCCACATGGGTCATACAGCATTAGAAACATTGAAATAATGACAAGGTGGAATGGATTTCTCCATTATATAGGCCGGGGGTGTGAGTTGCAGTCCCAGACGCTTGTTGCTGCTGAGATCTCGATAGTGCAAAAGGGGGGGTTTTTTCGAACGGTATTGTTTTTGCTTTATTCTGACGTATCAGAACCGTAGAAGTGGGGTGTAGCGAGTGATGATTTACGTACATTTGAGAACTAGTGGATATGTGAAAATTGATGTGCGTGGCATAGGGCAATTATATATTTAATTATGTGGCTCAGTTGGTTCTGACAAGCAGATGGTAACATTGAGTAAATTACGTAATTCAGTGGTAAAATATACTGACAAATAAGTGCTTAAGACAATTTATTGTTTATGGCATTTTATTGATAAAGAGTTTCGGGCCACCATATAGGCGATAAAAGTGTCATAGGCACCATACTGTGTCTTATGCAGAGGAAGGTATGGTGGCAGTGGCTGGCTCGGGGGAATGGAAGCGGGGTTTCCTTCCAAAATAAAAGAAAATAGTGACAGTGTTAAGGCAAGCCTGACAAATAGTGACAGGTAATCGAGTTAAGAAGATTCTTGACATGAAAAATGGCATCCAGTGAGGTGCTTGACAAGAAAAATATTTTTAATTCATACAAGCATATTCAGAGATACAATATTGTGTGTGAACTTCATAGATACACTTCTGTGAGTTCCTACATAGATACACTTCTGTGAGTTCATACATAGAGACAAATCTCTCGGTGTGTACGTGCGCAGATATTTCACCTCTACAAAGATACAAATCTATGTATACATATATAGAAATACAGCTCAAGGTGTGTGCCTACATGAAGACACACCTCTCCATATACATATATGAAGACATGCACCTATCGTTGAGTCCATGCACAAAAATACAAATCTGTGTTTGCACATACAGAGATATTCCCGAGTGCATACATACACAGTGATGTATCCCTGCTTGTTTATACAAAGCTGTGTTTATATACAAGATGTTTTTTTGTACAAAGGTGGTTATGGGTTTCCCCCTTTTTGGGTTTGTGTGCATTCCCCAGAGAAACACTTTGGGTCCGTACTTACACAATAAAACTTCTTGTGAATTCTTTCACAGATACAAAACATCTCGGTGTTAACGCACCCACAAAATACCCTTAGTGAACGAATTCAGAAAAAAAATCCCTTATTTCATAGTATACATATACCGAGCCAACACTTCCATTGTGCTTACAACAAAGATACGCAATCTCAGTATACACAAAACAGAAGGATGCCATGTGTACGTTTTGGACCTCTTTTGCTACGTTGTAAACTTTACGTATAGTTTTTTCCCCACCGATAAAAAAATTTTGTTTGCACATTTTTTTTCATGAGAAAAGGCATCTTCCGGGGCCCCAAGGAGCTCCTGATCATGGAAAAATGGGCAACCCTTTTAAAATTCCTCGAATTTTACCAGCCTTTTTTTTAAAGCCCCCTGGCTCTTTCCATGTCCCACGGGCTTAGCTTTTCCTGGGAAATCAAAAAAACTCCTTTAAAGGCGGTTTACATTCCCTTTACGGAAAAACAACCCTTTCCCTTTCCCGGTTATATTTTGCTTCATGGGCAAATTTGCGTTTGTTTTTTAATCAAAACATAATATTTGGGGCTTTGATTTGGGGTGTATACCGAGAGTTTTTGTGAAAATACACACGTAATTATGGTGGTGGTTTTTTATGCCATAAGCGGGGACGTGGTTTTTTGTTTAAAATTCAATCTCTGGAAAAAGCAAAGGTGGGAATTTTTTTTTAAAACTTTTGGGTTTTCGTTAAAATTCATTTTCAGGTTCCATTTTTTTGCTTTTTGTCGCCTGTTGGGACAAGTCACTACTTCTTGTAATTAAACTGGTTGAATTTTTTAGTTTTGGAGTTTTCCCTTAATTTTAAGAGGGCCCAAACCAAATTTTTTAGCTAATTTTTTCCTAACCAAATACTGCCTTATAAAATTTTTTTAACCTAACTTAATAAAACCCTAATTTAGCCTCCAACAACCCAAACCCCAACCCTATCAAAAATTTTTATATGGAGAGAAGTGGTTTAAGTTAATACGGGAAAAACCAACCGGGGGGTGGAGGAGTAACTTAAAATTTGTATTGTATAAACAAAGGCCCCCGCTGTAGTTAAGGGGCATACGAATGACATCGGGATGCAGTGTTGGGAAAGGTTTTTCCGCAGAATATTGCTTGATAAATTTCTGGGGGTGGCCCCTTTATGTACTATAATAACTATTTCATCTATTGTTTAGGTGAAAAGGTGTATTTCTACAGTGGTAAGGAAACACAAAAGTTTGTCAGCCCCTCGTTTTGTTTGTGTTTGAGCTTTAAAAGTTTAGTGGGCAGCCACGTTTTAAGTATGTACGGGAAAACAAAACACACACACACACCACACATACCATTTATTAAAACACACACACCATTTTTTATACACAACACCATTTATTAAAAACACACCACACATTTTTTACACACACACAACCCCACCACACACACCATTTATTACACACTTCCCCACCATTTTTTACACCCACACCATTTATTACACACACCCCCATTTTTTTAACACACACACAACACACCATTTCACCAAAACACACACCCACACACCACACACCCTTACCCACCCCAAAACACACAATTTTTACACACACACAAATTTATTACAAAACACACCAAAACCCATTCACACACACCACACCATTTATTTTCACACACAACAATTTTTTTACACCACCACACACACACAACCCCACACCACCACACACACACACACACACACACACCAAATTTCACCCCCACACACACACCAATTTCACAAAACCCACACACACACACACCATTTATTACAACACACACATACCTATAGTTTGTGCCCAATAGGCAGAACTTTTTCGATTTGGCTTAAATACAACGCTAAAATGCCCCTATAAGGGCAATTAAAATTTTGTTTTATGCTAATTTTTTCGCCAAAAACATTCTGAAAACTAACGAAAAAAAAAAATTTTTCACCCGTGTTTTTTTTGTATTAAATTATTGTAAACAAATCTAAAATATTTTTTAGGGTTTGGGGTTTGGCTAAAAAAAAATTGCGCTTGGGGTTTTAAAAAAGGTTAGGTTTAAAATTTTTTTAAGTTTTCCCTTTTTGGGGCAAAATTATAAATTTTTACATCAACATTTAAAGAAAAAAAAAAATTTCTTTAAACGGTTTTAAGGAAAATTTTAGAAAAGGAAATTAATTTTTAAAAGAGTTCTTGCTAATTGACCAGTTTTAAAATATTCGGCACAACCCTATATATATATATATATATATATAATTAAAATATATATATAAAATATATATATATATTTATATATATATATTATTAATATAATTTTTATTAAAAAACATTGGTTTGCTTATGCAGTTTTTTTTGTATTTTTTATCCATCTTTGAAATTTGGAAAGTAATATATTAAATTAGCTTTTTAAGGTTATCGAATTAACATAATTATTAAAGCCGCATTCCCAGCACATTATACACATTGTTTACCGAGATATATACACTACGGGGTGATCCTCACACAGGGGTTTGGGGAGGCAGGGGAGATGTGGGGGCAGTGGGAGATGTGGGGCGGGAGATGTGGGGCAGGGGAATGGGGAGGCAGTGATGTCCTGCAAGGGAAAAATGTGTGGTGTAAATATTATCAAAAATCGGAGTGGGGAAATTAGGAAAAGGGGGGAGTTTAATAAAAGTAATGCCCGATGCTGAGGGGGGGTTGTTGAGGGGTTTTGGTCTTTACAGAGAATGGATCAAAGTGATTCTTTTTCCTTTTTTAAAAAATTTTTCTTATCTAAATATTTTTTAAAATATGTATAAGAGCCTTTTCGTAAAAAAAATTAATAATCTTTTTTTCAGAAAAAAAATAGAGCTTTTGCAGTGAAATAAAAGTAATTTTTACAAAAATTTAAAAATTCCCCTTTGACTTTTAAAAAATACTCTTAACGCAAAAACAATCTATATTTATAAAAATAATTTACAGAAAAGGGGCTCTTTAACTTGTAAAACATACAATAACAGGAAATTTTGATGAAATTAAACGCAGTGCAATTTGGGGTATCTTTATTGTAGACGTTTCGCCATCCAATGGTTTTATCAAACAAATTCCCCAGATTAACAGAAGATATAGTCAATACAGAAAATGAGTAATCATCCCCAAAAACCTTTTTCGAAGTCAAAACAAAAATTCCAAATACTTTTTTTTTCATGACCTACAAAAAATTCTCTCCTTAATTAACCACAAAAATTTTCTCAGCAACAAAAACGACTTTCAAAAAACAATCCTAAAAAATATTCTTATGTGATGAATGTTTTGAAACCGACAAGTTGAAGAACTGAGACACTTATGCAACACATGGGAATCTTTATTGAAGAAACGTTTCGCCACACAGTGGCTTCATCAGTCCAATACAAAGTAGAAATGGGTAAGGAGAGTAGAAGTTGAGGTAATCAGTCCCTCAACCTGGAATCGATGTGTTCAGTCCATCACTCTTGTAGAAGTGCAGCATGGGGCCCAGAGAGGTGGCTATATACTGCGGTGAGATGATTTGAGCAGGAGGAGGGCGGATCACAGTGGGACCTGCCACTAAATGTAAGTAGGTCGTCGTCCAAAGGGTTTGGGGAAGCGTTGAAGTTTTTTGTACCAAAATCCCCTGTGTTGCAGTGTCTGACAGATGTGATGAATGGTTTAAAAAAACCGACAAGTTGAAGAATTGAACACTTATGCAACACATGGGAATCTTTATTGAAAACGTTTCCGCCACACAGTGGGTTTGTCAGTCCAATACAAAGTAAAATGGAAGAGAAAGAAGTTTGAGGTAACAGCCCTAACGAATAAAATTCCCATTTGCATAAGTCTCATTCTTCAAAATATTCTAGAAACTAACATAAAACGTCCTTAATACTATGCCTCATTCCTAACTACGTAAAATAATCTTTACCTTTAAAAAAACGACCCAACAGTTGGGAAGCCACTTCCTTAACTAATAAAAATACACCTTGTGCAACATTTGGGAAAATTATCTAGGAAACGTTTCGCCACCATGCTTCTGGTCCTTGTTTTTCTTATTAGACTGAAGAAGCAACGGCTGGCGAAACGTTTCCTCAATAAAGATTCCCAATTATTATAATCAAAGAAAGCGCTAAACCGACAAGGGTCATACAGCGCTGCGGGGTAGATAATGGTGCTGAGGCTATAAACAGCTAGGTGGAGAGAGGGATCAGAGGTGAGGGAAAAAGAGGGCTGGAAGGGACGCTAAAGGCTGTGTGTCAAAGTTCGTACAGTAAAGTAGTTGCTGACAGAAAGTCAAAAAGTCAAGGGTAGGGTTGTCTACAAGAAGGGAAGATAAGGTCTCTTACCTTATCTTCCCTTCTTGTAGACAACCCTACCCTTGACTGGTAGGGCAGCGGCGTCGTTGGAGGTAAATGCTGCCAGCTCGCTGGTAAACCGGGCAATTGGCAAAAAGTGAAGAACCGAAATAGGGACTCGACAAACCTCACAGAGAGGAATAGGGTGTCGTTCCATGAGATATCCATGGGTAAGGCGAGTATGCCCAATGCGAAGCCGGGACAGCGCAGTCTCCCGAATACGGCAACGGTGGTATGAAGACTGCCACAAACCTAATATCAGTTAAAAAGAGTGCAATTTGTTATGGTGCATGTCCGACCACCGTTGTTGCCATGGCTGCGAAGATGGGTGGAGATGACTGGAAAATAATCTCTAAACGGAATACTTCTATAGGAAACCGGAAAATCATGCACCGCTGACCGCGCAGCGGCATCTGCTTGTTTATTACCCTGCACATCAACGTGTCGAGGGACCCAACAGAAAACGACGTCTTTGTTTTTGCTAACCGTATAGTGTAACCATAGTTGAATACGAAGGATTAATGGATGAGGGGAATCAAATTGTTTAATGGCTTGTAAAGCACCGAAGGAATCTGAAATGATCACAAACGTCGAAGGAGACATATATGCAATACGAAGAAGCGCTATGAGGATGACATACAACTCGGCAATAAAAATACTAGCCGAGTCTAACAAATGACCTGGGACAACATCGTCAGGGAACACCACCGCGAATGCAACACCGTCAGAAGATTTAGAACCATCTATATATACAGCGATGGCGTGAGCATTTGACCGGAAGTGATCAAGAAAGAGAGAGCGAGATACAGTCATAGGCAGGAGAGCTTTGGCGCATGGAAATAGGGCAGAACAGACATGAATCTTCGGAACTTCCCAAGGAGGAAGAGAAAAGGCAGACGCTAATTGAACATACAAGGGAGGTAACTGGAGAAGACCGGAGTGAAGACGAAGAAAAAACGGTCGGAGTAAGCAGGGGCGTCGAGCAAGCAATAGGCTTCTACTAACGTCTGAGACCAACATATACGTAGAAGAAACACGAATGTCATGAGCGCGGACAATGTAACAAAAACAATAAGCATCACGACGATCAGCTAAGGAAGGAACATTTGCCTGTGCATAGAGGCTTTCAACAGGGGATGAACGAAAGGCACCAAGGCATAAACGTGGACCTTGATGATGAAGGGGATCTAATGCAGAAAGAGTTGAAGGAGAAGCTGCAGAATAGAAATGGTCGCCATAACCATGTTGGACAAGACTAGGGTGGAATGCAAACGGAGGAGAGTTCGGCGAACTGCTCCTCATGAACGATGCTTAAGAATTTTAAGGAGATTCAGCCGACCATGGCTAGCTGCCTTCCATCAGGAAATGTGTGGGTTCCATGTCAACTGGCGATCGAAGAGAAAGCCAAGAAACTTGACCATATCACATTCTGGAATACGTGAGCGTGTAAATACAATGGAATATCTGGGATAAGAGGACGTCTAGTGAAGGTAATGGAATGGGTTTTTCGTACTAGAAAATTTGAAGCCATGGGAAGTGGTAGAAGTGGTCCAATGGGAAACTCGGTCAATCGCATCCTGAAGGGAGGCTGCTACCAGGCAACAGTTAGCGCCTGAGTAAGCTATAGCGAAGTCATCCACATAAAGTGACGACCAAATATGCGATGGAAGAGAAAAAGGGTGGTGCTAAGGACACAACCTTTTGGGACTCCCTCGGCTTGAACAAAGTCTGAGGAAAGTAAGTCACCAACACAGATTCGAAAATGTCTGTCAGATAAGAAAGCAGCAAGGAAGGTTGATTGATTACCGCGGAGGCCTATGGAGTGGGCTTGGGCTAAAATGTTATACCTCCAAATGGTGTCATATGCCTTCTCAAGATCAAAAGAGACTGCTAGGATGGAGTGTTTGTTACTGAAGACATTTCACACATACGTATCTAAGTGGAACAAGGGGCCCAAAGTAGAGCGGCCCTTGCGAAAGCCAAATTGGTGAGGAGAAAGACTATTGCGAGTCACCAAATACTATATCAGACATCTATTCACCAATCGTTCCATCACCTTGTAGACTACACTGGTCAGGGCAATAGGACGATAGTGAGAGGTATCAAGCCCCGAGGTGCCTGGTTTGCGAACGATAGTACAATGGCAGATTTCCATTGTTGAGGGAGAATCCCTCACACCCAGATAACATTGAAAAGATGCAAAAGGACTGTAAGGGCTGTTGAATGCAGATGTTGTAGCATACTGATATGAATATCATCAGATCCAGCTGCCGATGACTGCCAAGCGGAAAGTGCCGAATCTAGCTCTAGGGGAGTGAAAGGTATATTCTACGCCTCCATTCCACTACAGAAGAAATCCAAGGGCAATTGCTCCTTGGTAGACTCAGACGCAAGAAATGAGAGACAAATGTGAAGTTCTTGGGAGACATGGACAAGATAGTTCCCGAATTTCCGTGGCAACTTCAAGAGGATATGCAACACTAACACCAGCAACCAGCAAAAAGGGAGCTGGGCCCTGATTGTACTTGCCACACAGCTTCCGTACCTTCTTCCATACCGCACACATAGGGGAAGACGAGGTAATGGTAGACAAGTAGTCTTGTCAACAAGTTCGTTTAGCGTCGCAGCACGTTTCAAACGCACTGCACGGGCACGCGCAGGAGACCACCAAGGCATGTATGTCTGAGAATGCCTGCCTGAGGTTTGAGGAATAGAACATGATGCCGCAGTCAAAACTAAGGTCGAAAACTGGTGCACCAGTTCATCAATAGAGGATGCAAGAGGTTTTTCCACAAAAGGTGGCAAGATGAAAGTATAAGTCCCAATTCGCTCGTGCAAATTGCCAACGAGGGCTACGAGGCGGTTGGGAATACGCAGAAGTAAAATGAATAGGAAAGTGATCACTGTCGTGTAAATCCAGGAGAACACACCAAGCATAATCAAATGTAATTGACGAGGAAGAGATAGAAAGATCAGTGCAAGAGAGAGATTGAGTGCGAGTAAAAATGGGTAGGAGCACCTGTATTTAAACCATGAAGAGGATGAGAAGCAAGAAGAGTTTCCAACTGACCACCACGAGAGTCACAGCAGGACCCTCTCCACAGGTGATGGTGAGCATTAAAATCACCTAACAACGAAATGGGTTGTGGTCGAGAAGAGATCAAACCGCAATATTCGAGATACAGATTGCACGGGAGGGGGAAAGATATAGAGAGCAAACCGTATACCATCTGTGTAAATACGAGCTGCAGTATAAAGCAGCAGAGAACGAACAAAAACATGTTGATACGGTATACCAACGTGCACAAGAAGTGCGCTTTCATTAAATGATTCAACAGGAAAGGGATCAGAAGAATGTAACAGCACATAGCCCGAAACGAGATGAATAATAGCTGAACGAATTTTAGGCTCTTGCAACCCGACACATATTGGGGAAAACTGGGAGAACAACACTTGGAGCTCTCCCAGATTACCCCTAAGGCCACGAATATTCTATTGTAAATAAGACATTATTTTCAAAGACCGGTGTGTCAACAATAAGAAGCCATAAAATCTATGGGCTATTAGGGTCAGTGAAGTCAACATGTGGGTGTAACGGTAAGCATGTAAACAAGGAGGAATCAGAATGTTGTGAAGGAAAAGATTGTTGTAAGGTCGTGAAAAGAAGGGGTAGAATTAGGCGTCCCGATGTGCATCGAGGGTTTCGTCTCCGCAATATAGCTGGAGATAGAGTCTCAGCAGATAAGGAAGTTGCCGATACCACGATTTCAGTGACAGGTAAGGTAGAGCAAGTAGAGATCGGGGAGACTATGGAGGGAACCAAAAAAGTCTGAGAGGGGTGGGGAGTATGAACCTGGAGAGATATGCTGACGGGAGCAGAAGAGTCCTGCAGTGGAGCAGGAGAAGAAAGAGGTTGGAAGGTAACTAGGGAAGAGGACTAGGGGGAACAGGAGAAGAGGGGACTACATGATGGGGGAAGGGGGGTGAACCTCCACCTTTGTGGGATGGTTAGAAAGGGGGTGAGAAATATTCACCGAGGTAGAAGATACATTCAATTTCACAGGTGATAGATGCAAAGAAGGTGTAGGCTTGCGAGGTCCAGCAAACTGAAAAACTAGCAAGCGAGGTGAAGAAGTAGAAGTAGGAAGAGGTACGAGTTTCAGAGAGTAAAACTGCAAAAGAATTAGAAACGGGAGTGACCCCAGAAGACATGGTAGCAGAGGAGCTGGTAGGCGGGAGGAGGTTGGAGGTCTCCGAGCTACTCGTCAGACACACCCATAACGTAAGGCCTTCACTCTTTTTAAGATAACAGAGTTCTCGTTCATTAAAATAGACTCGACAATGGCGTGAAAAGGATGAGATTCATTGCAACTGAGACAAGATGTATCGACATGATTTGTGGCATCACAGACCAGGCTCGTCGCCGCAGATCGCAGATCTGCAGTATTTAGCGGGGTGTCCGAAGCACCAGTTCCGACGTACTACGTACATCAAGGCGATGGCCCGCAATATAAACGGAGGACGAGAGTTTTCGACAGTCGAAGGTTAAGAGCATAAGAACATAAGAAAGAAGGAACACTGCAACAGGCCTACTGACCCATGCGGAGCAGGTCCATGTCCCCCCCCCCGGATGAGTCCAATGACCCACCCAGTCTGGTCACCTAAACTCAAGGATGGAGCACGACACCAGACCCAGCAGCACAAGCTAGTCAGGTCCAACTCACACCCACTCATGTATTTATCTAACCTATTTTTAAAACTACACAACGTTTTAGCTTCAATAACTGTACTCGGGAGTTTGTTCCACTCATCCATAACTCTATTACCAAACCAGTGCTTTCCTATATCCTTCCTGAATCTGAATTTTTCCATGAAATGTGCTTGATTTTAAATAATTATTTTCTCTCAGTTTTTACACAGGAAGACACTAACAATATTCCAGTAATTAATTTTTACAGTGGGCTAGAAGAAGATAAATTATGTAACATCACAGTCACTAGTGAGATGGTTGTGAGGCAGATAGACAGACTGAAGCAAAATAAGTCGCCGGGACCTGATGAGGTTTTTTCAAGGGTTCTTAAGGAATGCAAAAAGGAACTCTGTGAACCATTAACTAATATTTTTAATTTATCTCTTCAAACATGTGTAGTGTCTGATATGTGGAAGATGGCTAATGTAACTCCTATTTTTAAAACAGGGGACAAGTCGTTACCGTCAAATTACCGCCCAATAAGCCTGACCTCAATTGTAGGCAAATTACTAGAGTCAATTATAGCTGAGATTATAAGAAGCCATCTCGATAAGCATAGCTTGATTAATGATACTCAGCATGGATTCACAAGAGGCCGGTCTTGTCTAACTAATTTATTAACTTTCTTCAGTAAAGCTTTTGAGGCTGTTGACCACAATAAAGAATTTGATATTATTTACTTAGATTTTAGTAAGGCTTTTGATAGAGTTCCGCACCATAGACTGTTAAAGAAAGTGGCAGCTCATGGCATTGGGGGAAAAGTGCTCTCGTGGATCGAGTCATGGCTCACTGACAGGAAGCAGAGAGTGTCCATAAATGGGGTTAAATCCGAGTGGGGATCTGTAACAAGTGGCGTTCCACAGGGATCAGTCTTGGGCCCGTTGTTATTTATAATATATATCAATGATCTTGATGAGGGAATTACTAGTGATATGAGCAAATTCGCCGATGACACAAAGATAGGTAGGATAATTGATTCAAACGTAGATGTTAGGGAACTTCAGGAGGATTTAAACAAACTCTATTCTTGGTCAGAAAAGTGGCAGATGCAGTTCAATGTAGATAAATGCAAGGTTCTGAAGCTTGGGAGTGCCCATAACCCTAGTACTTATAAATTAAATGATGTAGAACTTAGCCATACAGATTACGAAAAGGACTTGGGGGTTATGGTGAGCAGCAACCTTAAACCAAGACAGCAATGCCTAAGCGTACGTAATAAGGCAAATAGATTACTGGGATTTATATCAAGAAGTGTAAGCAACAGAAGTCCAGAGGTCATACTGCAGCTTTATACATCATTAGTAAGGCCTCACCTTGATTATGCAGCTCAGTTCTGGTCTCCGTATTACAAAATGGACATAAATTCGTTAGAAAACATTCAGCGTAGGATGACTAAATTAATACATAGCATCAGAAATCTTCCTTATGAAGAAAGATTGAAGACTCTTAAGTTACATTCACTTGTTAGACGAAGAATGAGGGGAGACCTGATCGAAGTGTATAAGTGGAAGATAGGTATTAATAAAGGGGATATTAATAAGGTCTTGAGGATGTCTCTCCAAGAGAGAACGCGCAGTAATGGATTTAAATTAGATAAGTTTAGATTTAGAAAGGACATCGGAAAGTATTGGTTTGGAAATAGGGTAGTTGATGAGTGGAACAGTCTACCTAGTTGGGTTATTGAGGCTAGGACTTTGGGTAGTTTCAAATCTAGGTTGGATAAGTACATGAGTGGGATGGGTTGGATTTGAGTGGGACTTTCACATCAGAGCTTATTTCTTGGGTGGCATTGAAAATTGGGTAGGGCAAATGTTTTGTTAGTGGGATGAATTGTAAAGGACCTGCCTAGTATGGGCCAGCAGGCCTCCTGCAGTGTTCCTCCTTTCTTATGTTCTTATGTTCTTAACTTTAAACCATTGCTGCGAGTCCTGTCTTGGCTGGAAATTTTCAGCACGCTGTTTACATCCCCTTTATTTATTCCTGTTTTCCATTTATACACCTCGATCATATCTCCCCTAATTCTACGCCTTTCGAGAGAGTGCAGATTCAGGGCCCTCAGTCTATCCTCATAGGGAAGATTTCTGATACATGGGATCATCTTTGTCATCCTCCTCTGTACGTTTTCCAGAGCATCTATATCCATTCTGTAATACGGTGACCAGAACTGAGCAGCATAGTCTAAATGAGGCCTAACCAAGGATATATAGAGCTGAAGAACAACCTGAGGACTTCTATTATTTATACTTCTAGATATGAAGCCAAAAATTCTGTTAGCTTTATTGCGAACACTAATGCACTGTTGTCTTGGGTTTAGATTACTGCTAACCAGAACTCCTAAATCCTTTTCGCAATCAGTAGTATTACGATCTACATTATTTAGTTTATATGTGGCATGGTTATTTAACTGTCCAACATTTAGAACTTTGCATTTGTCAATATTAAACTGCATCTGCCACTTCTCCGACCATTGCATTAGTCTATCCAAATCATCCTGGAGTGCTTTAGTGTCCTCATTAAAATGAATTGGACGGCCTATTTTGGTGTCATCAGCAAATTTGCTTATGTCGCTATTTATTCCCTCATCTATGTCGTTCATGTAGATTGTGAACAACAACGGGCCCAACACTGACAACTGAGGAACACCGCTTGTGACGTGCCCCCATTCTGATTTCTCCCCATTTATGCAAACTCTCTGCTGTCTATTTGTCAGCCATGCCTCTGCCCAAGAAAAAATTTCTCCTCCTATTCCGTGTGCCTTACGTTTCCTCAATAGCCTCTGGTGTGGTTCAATAGCCTCTGGTGTGGCCTTACTGAAGTCCATATATACAATATCATATTCATTGCCATGATCTACCCCCTCAAACACCTTAGTGAAAAAAGTTAGTAAATTCGTAAGACAGGAACACCCCTTTGTAAAACCGTGTTGAGATTTATTAATCAATCTGTGCCTGTCAAGATGGCTACGAATTGCTTCGGCAATTATTGATTCCATAAATTTTCCCACTATGGAGGTAAGGCTTATTGGTCTATAGTTTGAAGCCAAGGACCTGTCACCTGCCTTGTAAATAGGAATTACATTTGCCATTTTCCACTTATCAGGCACTATGCCAGTTTGCAGTGTTATGTTAAAATGATTAGCCAAAGGTATGCTAAGTTCCTCTTTACATTCTTTTAACACCCTAGTAAACAGTTCATCAGGACCTGGGGATTTGTTAGGTTTTAGTTTCTCTATTTGTCTGAGGACCATGTCACTAGTTGCCGCAATCGTACAAAGTTTATTATCATCCTGTTCTACATAATCTATTATTTCAGGAATATCGCTAGTATTTTCTTGGGTGAAAACTGAAAGGAAGTAGGTATTTAGAATTTCACACACATATCCTTATCACTGTCAGTGATCTGACCAGAGTTACTCTTAAGTGGGTCAATCTTGTCCCTAATCTTACTTCTGTATACCTGAAAGACCCCTTTTGGGTTAGTCTTTGAATCCCTTGCGACCTTAGCCTCATAATCTCTTTTTGCTTTTCTTATCCCTTTCTTTATTTCTCTCTTTAATTGAATATATTGATTCCTTAACTGCCCATCCCTCTTTTGATGCACCTATATATGCCTCTCTTTTGACCAATGAGATGTTTTAATCTATTGTTCATCCATTTGGGATAATTTTTTTAGATCTTATTTCCCTAATCGGAACAAAAGTTGTCTGGACAGCTAGAACTATGCTCTGAAAAACGTCATATTGGCAACTAAGACCACCTACCTGACCCATAGTCAGGACATCCCAATTAGCCCACCCAGGTAAACTAAGTGATTTGTGATCACTTTCCCCAAGCTCATCATTAACCTCAAGATTATTAATTAGTGAATCTTTGTTGGCAAGAACCAAGTCCAGCAGATTGTTTCCTCTAGTTGGTTCTGTCACAAACTGTTCTAAAAAGCAATCCTGAACCGTATCAAGAAAGTCACTAGACTCAAGATTTCCTGTCATATTGTTCCAATCAATTTGTCTAAAGTTAAAATCTCCCATTATCACAACATTTTCATGTCTAGATGCCTTATGAATTTTGTCCCATAACAGCTTACTACACTCCCTATCAAGATTTGGGGGCCTATAAATCACACCCAAAATTAATTTGTCACGTCCCTCGAGAAACTGTAGCCAAACAGATTCTGTGTTCGATGTTTCTAATCTTATATCATGTCTAAGACAACAATTTAAATTTTCTCTGACATACATCGCCACACCACCACCCTTCCTGTTGACCCTATCAGTGTGGAATAGTTTATAATCCTGTATATTGCATTCAGAAGGCATTTCTCTATCTTTCAGGTTGAACCAGGTCTCTGTTATACCAATAATATCTATAGTACCTACACTTGCAAGTAATCTTAGCTCATCTATCTTATTTCTTAGACTCCTACTATTTGTATAGTAAACCTTAAGGGAGCTAGTCACTCGTTGCCCTCTAGTATCTCTCTTTGTTTGTTGATCAATTGATTTGCCATTACTAGCAACTTTATTTTGAATATTGTCTTTTAAACATATCCCTGAGGCGATGTTACTGGGAAAGCACCTTCCCAGTAACGTATGTATCCACTTTAAGAATAGGAAGGTCCTGAAGGGCTAATTGCATTAAAATATCATCGCCGCAAGACAGAAAACCATTTTGTACAATGGTACGCGGTAAAACCACTGTACCACTTCAAGAATTGAGAGTAGCGTCCTTATGAACTGTGACTGGAATGTTAGCTATGGAAGTAATATGGGAAATATCATTGAGCTTGTTCTGAATTCTAAACTGTAACGACGCGCATACTGCTTCAAAGAGCGTGAAAGGATATATTTTAGCCAACGTGTCGTAAAAGAGCTTTACCAATACTATGGTCAGAAAGATAATCAGTTGGAGATGTCGGTTGTAGAGAAACGAATTTAGTCCACTTTGTACTTGTAAACATGGTGTGTAAAGGAAATGGGTGTTTCATAGGTCGTTTATGGGTAGACATCAAAGAACCCACGTCAGTACGTGGTCTGGAACATTTCGGAGTACTACCGCGGGCAGTCTGACCTGAGGGAGGTGGGCGGTCCAAAAACCCTCGCACCGTATTCGGGGAAGCTGGACGCATTGTTAAAGGCGTGCAAGAGGCAGAGGCTTTAACAGAAACGGGTGGGGCCTCAGAACCTTGAGCAGGTGACGAAGTGTCACCAGCAGAAGGTACAGGGGTATGAGAAAAGTCTAGAGAATGGTCCAATAACGCAGCCGGGTCAGAACAGGATGTGGGAACAGAAAGGGGCCTGGGAGGAGGAGAGTTATCATAGAAACGAAGACTCCATGATAGAGATGCTTCTTTGTTATTTTAAAGAAAAAAAGAAAGAAGGAAAGAAAAAAAAAAGTGGGACAGCGCAGGGACAGTCACTAGAAGGCATGGAAAGGCTGTAAGTTCTTCCCCTCATCAGAGAGGGCCTCGAACCCGCAATTAGTTCAGATGCAGAGTGGAACCCGTGCCTTACCCTACCCTTCACGCCAGTAAACCAGTGCTCCGGGAATGCAACCTCACATCTACCTAGCCCCTCGGCGGACAAATGAAAGGGCGATCGGAAACCCACCACAAATCATACCTCCTTCGGCTGTCACCTCCCAGAACCGACAGGCAGTCTCTGGAGATACACGCATCATCTGAAGGACACCCCGCCCACTTCTCGGAGATCCGGGAAGGAAGCAGGGCACCTCCAGACAATTTAGATTCCATGGCAAACTACACCACCCCCGAGGAACCCTACGGAGTGGGATGAATCCCCAGCACACTTCTTCCCTACCTAGAAACCATAATGCCAGAGGGAAAGACCCCTGAGACTACAAAAGGGACAGGGAAAGGGAGGGTTGGGAAGGAGGATGAAAGGGGGGATGGGGAGGATGGGATAGGGAAGGGAGGATTGGGGAGTACTTAGGTTCGGTCTGAGGAAGGAGACCAAAGGGTTTAATTCCTTAGACCAAGAGCCTCTTCGCCGCGTCAAGGAGTCACAATCGTTCATCCCACTCTTTGTCCCCTCCTAGGTGTCCTACTTCGGTATAATGCTGTCGGTAAGATTCTTTAAAAAATCTGACCTTGAAGTTCAAGGTCATATTTCCATCCATGAAGTCTTGAACGGATGAAAACATAATCAGCAACACTGATACCCATGACAACTCCTCACATGCGTATCCCTTCTTACCCTGGCCCTTAGCGAATCATCCTTTGCTAAAGATTCGTGTCAGGTCATTTTTTCATGCCAAACGTTTAATGGTAATAAGCAATCACAGTTTTTTAAAGGGGTAGACCGGTAAGCCAGTGGAAGGTTTTGGTCAGATGACCAAAACTCCAGCTACGGGTTATGAAAGAAACAGGAAACACTTGTCCTGTTTGCTGACAAACTTTGCCTAACCTAACCTATATAAACCAACATCAATATCCTTCATCTTTCACCCCACACGTACAATCATCCCTCTCCTCGCCTCCCTCTCTCCTCCCTCACACACCATCGCCGACAAATCTCTCCCTAGTAATGAACGTGTAAAATAAATCACGCAGGAAAACAAAGACTTCACAACGTCATGCCGCTGATATCCCAGACTTGAAGATCTCTGTTTAGATATTTCTTGGCCAAGTTGAGCAACCACTTCGAGAGAATCCCAGTTTCTTCTGCTCTAACTTGGCTACAGTAAATTGCAGCCATCCATTCATTCTCTAGCCTCCACAAAAACGTATGATGGGAAGAGCTTCTAGTGGCTGTGAAGATGCATGTTGGCAGCGACAGTATCTGTGAAGATTAGATGATGGCAGTATCAGTGTCTGAAGATTAGATGATGGCAGTATCAGTGTCTGAAGATTAGATGACATCAGTGCCTGTGAAGATTAGATGGCAGCATCAGTGCCTGTGAAGATTAATGAGCCACTAAGATAGCAGTCAGTGCCTGTGAAGATTACATGGCAGCATCAGTGCCTGTGAAGATTACATGGCAGCGTCAGTGCCTGTGAAGATTACATGGCAGCATCAGTGCCTGTGAAGATTACATGGCAGCATCAGTGCCTGTGAAGATTAGATGGCAGCATCAGTGCCTGTGAAGATTAGATGGCAGCATCAGTGTCTGTGAAGATTAGATGATTACAGTAACAGTGTCTGTGAAGACGCATGTTTGCAGCGTGTGTGTGTCACATAAACCAGACACACCAAACTGGTGGTCACATATACCAGACACACCAATGTGGGTTGTCACATGTACCATAAACATCAGTGTTTGTTATCACTTATGAAAGTCTCATAAGTGTTATGTCAAAACAGTGTCAAGGATCACTTTGGCTGATCACTCACATCATGATTATTGATCACCAAATACTTGAGCACTGCTGATCATTAAGGCGGTCCACTTCAGCACTGATGATAACAGTTGTATAATATTTCAATAACTGTCATAGATGCGGACCACTTCAGTAGTGAACACAGAAGCGGTCCACTTCAACAGTGATCACAGAAGTGGACCAGTTTAGTAGTTATCACAGAAGTGGACCGCTTCAGTACTGAACACAGAAGCGGTCCACTTCAGTAGTGATCACAGAGGCGAACCACTTCAAAACTGAATGCGTTCCACTTCAAGACTGATCATCACAGATGTGGTCCATTTCAGCACTAATGAACATTGATGTGGACCACATCACTGATTACTGTAAATGCGGGCCACTTAAGCACTAACGATCACAGATGTTGGCCACCTCACCACAGATGATCACAGATGGGGACCTCTCCATCACTACTGATCACAAATGTGGATCACTGCAACACTATGTTCACAGAAATGGGCTACTTCACCACTGATAATCATAAATGTGGGACATATTATCACTGATGGTCACAAATTCGGGCCACTTTACCACTGATGATTAGAAATGTGGGCCACATTCTTCACTTGGAGAACATCCCTTAACTCTAGTAAGCACATAAGCTCGTGGCAAACTCTGACCTTAAATTATAAGACAACATCAGCAGTGTTTTAAAGGTTGAAGCTGGAAATACCTCTCTCTCGTAAGTGCCCAAGTTTTTGTCTTCATGAATAGATTATTTGGTAATGATTCACAACTAACCCACTATTTGGATAAAGCTTTAGAAAACCTTTCGGCCCCTCCTGGACCATTATCAAGTCAATGATGACTTAATAATAGACTATAATCTTCACTGCGTGTTGTGGGTTAGTTCTAAGGTATTAGAATTTTTATTGCTTTTTAAATTTAATAATGATCGTTCGTCATTCTATACCATTCCAAAATAAATACACTGACCAGTTTATGCTTGAGAACTACCTAATTTTTCCATCAATAATACGTATTACATATAATCACGATAAAATTTATTGTAGATGTATGCAAATATGTTGTATTTGTAACAAATATATTTACATTGCATTATTCCTTAAATACAATTTTTAGACAGAAAATTGTATAATAATAAGATAGCTTTTCGACGTTACATATAAAAAATCTCTTCCAAGATAAATTTTTGCCTCTTTGCTCTCTCCACCTCGACACTATTACTACTGCTACTACTATTATTACTACTAGTACTACAACTGCTACTACTACTGCTAATTCTGCTGCTGGTAGTGCTGCTACTTTGCTACTGTTGCTGTTACTACTACTACTAAAAATAAACTGCTACTGCCACAATGTATGGCTACGAATTATGCTAAACAAAAGAAAAAGACCTGGGAGGAATTATAAGCAACGACCTCAAAAGTACCAAACAATGCCTGCCTTTGAGCATTAATGGCAAGATAATGCTAGCCATCATTGAAATGTCAAGTGCTAAACACTAAAATCCACACCAGGTCTATAAATACACTTGTTAGGCCGAGGGGCGTGTCTGTGGAAAATGCCTCCTACTGCATGCAATGAAATTGCGCCCGAACATCTATCATCCATCTTTCAGATAATTTTACCTTAAAATCAGCTCAAAATACACGTCAAGCTCATTAATATTCTTATTAACAAATTATGGCACCACATGAAAATTACAACTGCATTTTCTTGCTTTCACTGATGCAAATTGGTCTATTTGCTCAGATTCTGTTTTTCTCGGTTTCGTCTCTTTCTACATTCAGCAGAGCAAGATCACAGTCTGCCTTGAGGGGGCTCTCATATATGAAATTATTAGTTTTAATTTACTAAATGATCTCTCACAGCTGACGATGGAAGCTGCGATGGTTAACATTATCTGAATAGCAGTGTTAGGATTGAGGAAGATGCTCTCATCTAGATATTAAACAATTAGAGAAGCTCTTCAGGTCTTCATATTTTCTTGTTGGCCCGACTTGATATCAGTCTTCAATTCAAAATTTCTTCATTTAGCTGTTGTTTATCAACATCAGAGCTGCACAATTCCCCCAAATTTTCGTATTCTTTAGGTAGTTATTGTCGGCGCCGTAACACTATCTCTTAACATCCTGAAGGAAACCAGACTTGGCATCAGTGTTGTGTTAACGAGCAAACCTTTCATCCATTTATCTGTGAAGACGTTCAAGTGTTCTCTTCATGACTCTTCTCATTTCCTCCTTGGCTGTTAACTCAGTGTTCTCAAGTTCTCATCAGCATTCGTTTCTTTCGTCTGTGACGTCTTTAAACTTTAATGTTGCATTCTTGACAGAGACAGAGTCCTTCTTCGAGTGTCTCACTGACAAACACTTCTCTTTCATCATCAAAATGATACCGGAGGGCTTTCAAATAAAGGCCAGTATCATGGAAGGTCATGGTAGGATTTTGCAGCATCTTTTGAATATGGTCACCGCTAATGAGTACTTTGTTCCAAATCTTAGCAGAGTCAGAAAATTGTAAAACAACATGCGATTATACAGTTGCCTTACGTTACTTCTTTTCTCAATGGTCTCGTTTTCATTGTCTATTATGTCCTAAAGAATTTGAAGTATCTCCTGAAGGTACTTGTTGATGGGTTTCACTGTTTCTGTTCTTGCACTCCATCTGGTTTCGAACCCCCGACTTAACAACAGCCATTGCGTTTTGAGTTTTCCCAACGCTGTGTTGAACGAGAGAGAAACACGGAGAGAGCTTCAATGGTTCCAAATAACGTGACCATCATTGTATCTTGCTTGGCTGCATGTACACCCACCAAGTTGAGTGAGGGATTGTTGCAATTCACAGACACTGTCAGGTTGTTTTCCTCACTTATTCTTTGATGAACACTGCTTCTGTGTCTAGCCATCACAGTAGCGGTGTCATAGCACTGCGACCGACAATCTCGTAGCTCCCTTTCGTCCTTCTCTAGCCAAGTTCTCAGCATCCTTCTGGCTTATTTGGATAAAACAAAGGAAAGACTATCTAACACGAACTGTTTTCCTCTCAAAATCAACTTCCCCTTACCTCACTATTTCTGACATCTGCTCACGGTGTGTCTTATTAGGAGTCGAGTCGAACACGAGACCAGTAAACTCTGGCGAACAGTGGATGCTATCATGGGGATGAATTCGTGTTGGACACCCTGTGAAAGATTAGACGTGGATCCAGGATTAATTTCCAGGCGAGTGAGTTCTTTCATGACAGGGTCAAAATAGCAATAGCTTCATTAAGCCAATAAAATTTCCCAGCTGAAGTTACCCCTGTGTCCTCCCAAAGCCAAGTTCTGAGTCGCAAAAAATATTATACAGTGAAGGATTCTCGTCAAGATATCATTCCCATCTGCTTTTCCTTCATAATCTATAACTAAAGTTCCGCGTCAATAACTCAGTTGTTTTCAGCTAAATTTCTATCAGTTTCTTTCCACTGTGTGAAACACTCCCGATGATTCTTAGCATTTATATGAACAATAATCCTTTCAGGTGCTTTCCACTGGGTGAATCCACTTTACTACACCAGTAAGGATTGATGGTCTGACCGGGAATAGAGAAGACGACAGAGACAAAAGGCAAACTTTTTGGAAGGGGAATAGACCAGTCATGAGCGAGTCACTTCCTTACCACGACCATTTCCCAATTTCCTCTTGAACCAAGTTTTATTCACTGAGTGGCTATTTGTTGGCAGGAATGGTCTCTCACTGTTTTGGAAATGATTCGAACGCAGGTTTATTCCTGTTCTCAACGAGTCAGGCAGAATTGCTTTTCCAGTGCCCTTGTCGAACTTCAGAAGGCCCATGTCTTGCTGTTCAATCGCTTCTTGTATGACAGTTTGAGGCTCTTTGACACCATCCTGTTCACTAGGTTCAGTGTCACCATGTTAAATCTCGTCAAGTAAAATCTCGATAGGTAAAATCTCGTTAGTAAACTCAACATCCTCACCACCACTTCCACTGTATTCTCCTCCTGTCATATCCACGTTCTCTGGCAGCCTCATTTTTAATTTCGTCATACTCGGATTTATCTGACTTGACTTCCTCCTCGGCTTGTGACGCATTTGTACTTGAACCACCTATGGATTCTAACAAACTTGTATCAGATGCAGGCGAGTCCATGGAACGTGTCGAACAACTTGTTCCGGGTTTTTCAAGGAAGGGAACTTGCTCGACTTCTTGACTACCTCCGCTTCCAACTTTCGTCTCTTCCGTCCTTCAGTTCCATTTTTCCTCTTCGTAAAGAAACGTTTCATGGTTTTCAGGTTTAGTAAGAATATTAAATTTCACAGATTTTGCACAAAATTTTAGACTACCTCCCTAGTTTGCGCAGGAGAATGGTCTTTCTGCCAGTTGGTACTGAGCAGTGGTACCGTGAGGTATGTGGTCATGTAGCTCCCAGCACTAGATTTTTACTTAATAATTTATGTAAGTGGTTTAACAATCTAGCCATCCTAGTGTTTTTTACCCACGATAATCAAAGACAGATCATACTTCTGAAGAAAATTATTTTTTCTTTATCCGAGGATGGCTTGTCAGACTTTAACAGAAACTGATCAGCGGCGCCCCCTTCAAGTGGCCATATCTGCCATACCTTAGGTATGCCACTGGTTAGACCAAATCTTGGTTTAGAAAGACACGTAAGCAAACACTATATATTTATTAGAAAACTTTTCGGTCCTGGGACCTTGATCAAGATCCCAGGACCGAAAGTCATCAAGGTCCCAGGACCGAAACGTTTTCTAATAAATATGTCATAGTGTTTGCTTACGTGTCTTTCTAAACCAACTTGTCGGTATTTATTTCCAAGGTTTATACGAGACCAAATCTTATTTACGCAGCTCAGTTTTGGTTTCTAAATTATATAAAAAAAAACGAAGATACAAAGAGAGGGTACAGAGAAGGGCAACTAAGCTCCTTCAGTAAATTTGAAACAAATGATACGAGGAAAGACTCAAAGCTCTTGACCTTTTCTCTCTAAGGAAACAAAGATTTCGAGGACGTCGCACAGAGACCTTTAAGATGCCTAACCAGTCGTTTTCACTCAGACACGAAAAGTGATTTGAAATGCATAATGAGTCAACATCTCCAAACAATGGAAAGAAACATCAAAGCAAGAGATCCAAAGGGAACATGTGTAAAGATGCTTTGCAACCAGAATTATAACAGATGTTACAAAAAGACCTGCAGTTCCTGTAAGCGCAATGACATTACAGTTATTAAAGAACTAGATTGGGAATTAACAAAAATAGGACTCAATTAACAAAAATAGGACTCAATTAACAAAAATAGGACTCAATTAAACACTATGACTGATTGTGATAAAGATCACTAGTTTCAGTACAGATGATTACATAGACTAGTCACTTCGGTGCTGATGATCACTGATAATCATAGTGATCGATCACTTCAGTGATGATTGGGGAGATTGATCACTTCAGTGATGATGATCGGGGAAACCAACCAACCAACCAACTAATGATTTTATCATCAGCACAGATTTTACGAACTTTCAGATCTTCCAGATCGCATTCATTTGCTCTGCTAGTGGAAACTA
The DNA here is from genome assembly GCF_026875155.1 of Cherax quadricarinatus. NCBI lineage: Eukaryota > Metazoa > Arthropoda > Malacostraca > Decapoda > Parastacidae > Cherax > Cherax quadricarinatus. The sequence continues at coordinate 12,576,955 of NC_069474.1, read as the reverse complement.
AGGTCTTGTGCTATAATGGACAACCAGAAAGTACCCAGTTACCCTGGAAGTGGTGGACAAGCAAGCATAAGAGTGTAAAACAAAGGAGTGTAAAAACAAATGTGGACGCTGTTAGGGTTCCACAACTGAAAGGTTCCAGCGCCCAATCAGGTGACATGATATTGTTGATATTACCTTTAGCCAATAGGGAAACGCATCGTCATCCTCTAGTAATCAATCATAGAGCCGAAGAGCAGCGATAAGTTAAGATATAAACAAGTGTAGTTCTGGACTTGGAGTGTTTCCCAATTACTCTTAAATATTTGGACTCATTTTCAAAAAAAAGATCATAAAAAAATATATGAAAGCTATAGTAAAGGTCATAGAAATGGCCAGTTTAAGACATACTAGAACCACACTTAAAGTCCTCTATTTTTCATTGAGCGAACGTTAAAAGATAAATATTATTAGGGAACCTCCAAAAGAAGTCTACCCTAAGTACATATGCCAAATTATTTTGTTTGCCTTATTCTTGGTTGATTATTGATCATTGGTATAACTCCCTGTATCCCTTTGTATTCCTAAAGTGGATATTCTTATTGTAACTTTATAAACTTATAATTTCATTGTTGGAGTATAACTGTACCTCTGTAAAAACTGGAGTACCATTGTTGGAGTATAACTGTACCTCTGTAAAAACTGGAGTACCATTGTTGGGATATAACTGTACCTCTGTAAAAACTGGAGTACCATTGTTGGAGTATAACTGTACCTCTGTAAAAACTGGAGTACCATTGTTGGAGTATAACTGTACCTCTGTAAAAACTGGAGTACCATTGTTGGAGTATAACTGTACCTCTGTAAAAACTGGAGTACCATTGTTGGAGTATAACTGTACCTCTGTAAAAACTGGAGTACCATTCTACCGAAGTGTAATTTCGTCTATGTAGAATTTACTGAAAACCCATCAAACCACGGAACGGGTGGCGATTGAACTCAAGCGAGTCCCAAAATTTACAGCCCAGTGAGTTTTAGGACCCACTTGCCATGAGTTTAAATCCCACCCGTTCCGTGATTTCTCTGAAATCGTTTTATTACAATTTCGTGAGTTTCGCTGTACTGACATTGATTTATGAATTTTTAACTGGAGAATTAATGAGTGACGGGAGATGCAGATGACACCGCAATACATCTTCACATATTTACTGTGTATATCTCATGTGAGTTTTGCTGCAAACTTTTCGATTTATATTTAGGCTAATTTGTGTTTCTTGTGAGAGTTAGGGGCGAGTTATCTCGTGTTGGTATTTTTGGAAGAGAATAATATGTCTGGGTGAATGATCTAAACAACAACAGATTTACCCGTCTCCTGGAACTCAGTTATCCATCTCCTGCAACTTAGTCACCCATCACCTATAACTCAAGTCATCCATCTCCTGCAACTCAGTCACCCATCTCCTGCAACTCAGTCACCCATCTCCTGCAACTCAGTCACCCATCTCCTGCAACTCAGTCACCCATCTCCTGTAACTCAGTCATCCATCTCCTGCAACTCAGTCATCCATCTCCTGTAACTCAGTCATCCATCTCCTGTAACTCAGTCACCCATCTCCTGCAGCTCAGTCACCCATCTCCTGCAGCTCAGTCACCCATCTCCTGCAGCTCAGTCACCCATCTCCTGCAGCTCAGTCACCATCTCCTGCAGCTCAGTCACCCATCTCCTGCAGCTCAGTCACCCATCTCCTGCAGCTCAGTCACCCATCTCCTGCAGCTCAGTCACCCATCTCCTGCAGCTCAGTCACCCATCTCCTGCACTCAGTCACCCATCTCCTGCAGCTCAGTCACCCATCTCCTGCAGCTCAGTCACCCATCTCCTGCAGCTCAGTCACCCATCTCCTGCAACTCAGTCATCCATCTCCTGCAACTCAGTCACCCATCTCCTGCAACTCAGTCACCCATCTCCTGCAACTCAGTCACCCATCTCCTGCAACTCAGTCACCCATCTCCTGCAGCTCAGTCACCCATCTCTTGTAACTCAGTCACCCATCTCCTGCAACTCAGTCACCCATCTCCTGCAGCTCAGTCACCCATCTCCTGCAGCTCAGTCACCCATCTCCTGCAGCTCAGTCACCCATCTCCTGCAGCTCAGTCACCCATCTCCTGCAGCTCAGTCACCCATCTCCTGCAGCTCAGTCACCCATCTCCTGCAGCTCAGTCACCCATCTCCTGCAGCTCAGTCACCCATCTCCTGCAGCTCAGTCATCCATCTCCTGCAGCTCAGTCACCCATCTCCTGCAGCTCAGTCACCCATCTCCTGCAGCTCAGTCACCCATCTCCCTGTGGTAATCAGCCAATCAATCACTCATACTCGCCCGGCTTTATGCCTACCGGTGACGCAATTTAAAACAATACAATTTGTATTTCTTTATGCAGTACAAATAATATAACTTACATGTAATTATTATTATTATTATTATTATTATTATTGGGAAACGGTAAAGCCGTAGGGATTATACAGCACCTGTGGAGAAGGCATTCAGGTTTAATTCAGGGAACTGGAGCACACATCCAACACAGCAACAAGGAACCTCACTGGATGGGTACACGTAATAGAATACTGGTAAGCACAAAGCCACTAGTATACAGTGCATTTCCTTCAAACTAATCCTAATGCTTAAAAGTTACTTGAGATTTAAACACAGACTGTTCTCTAATCTGACGTTTAATCTTCTATATCTTATTTTTTTGTTTGTCATTGTGGAATGTTATAATAGGTTTTTGGTTGACTGATGACAACCAAACCTACCTAAGCCAAACCTAACTTAACCTATGTAAATCGAGAAAATTACTGTAAACCGAATGTGAGAAATCCACTAAGGATTGAAGAGGACGAGTTGGGAAATGACAGAGTGATGACTTAGGATGCCGACACTAGGACAAATATATTAGGAAACGTTTCGGTCCTGTGACCTTGATCACTAACACACACAGGTCGAAAATAACAGCATATATGATCAGAAAAGATTTGTTCCTAACGGCTTCATCTTGAGACCTCTTTGCGTCTATGTCTCTTGTTTCCTTGAAGGGGAATGTACTTACATAAGCCTTTATTTTCAATCGTAGTGAAGTGGTTATCACGTGCGCCTCACACGCGCAAGGTCCCCGGTCGATCCCGGGCGGAAACATTGTTTATATGAGGCCTGGTCACAGACCGGGCCGCGGGAGCGTTGACCCCCGGAACTCTCTCCAGGTAAAATCCAGGTAAACTCAAGGCACAGGCTATCGTCAACAAATTCCCCACGGAGCAGTCCTCTAAGCAGTTTATACTGCTTCTATGTAGTGATGTTGCAAGGAATACTTCCCAGTTACTTGCTAGGAACTATATCAGTGTTTCGACAGTGAATACATACTGTGTCGGAGACCTCATTTAAAACCGATGTCCCACACCTCTACCTTACACAGCAGGCGTCCACACGATCCCCTGCGGATTCTGCCCAGAGAATTATGTAGAGGAAACAGGCAGAAATCTTTCGATCCTCGTTGATGATCCTTTGGTCCTGCAACCTCAGTGTTGATCGTAGGGGCCTGCCACTCCAATGTTCATGAACAGAAGGGCCTGCCACCCCAATATTCATGAACAGAAGGGCCTGCCATCTTCATGCTCATGAACAGAAGGACCTGCCACCTTCATGTTCATGAACAGAAGGACCTGCCACCTTCATGTTCATGAACAGAAGAACCTGCCACCTTTATGTTCATGAACAGAAGGACCTGCCACCTTCATGTTCATGAACAGAAGGACCTGCCACCTTCATGTTCATGAACAGAAGGACCTGCCACCTTTATGTTCATGAACAGAAATACCTGCCACCTTCATGAAGAGAAGGATCTGCCACTTCAGTTTTGAAGTGGCAGGTCCTCTTACACCTCCTACTACTCTCGGGAGAGTACTTAGCTCTTAGGGGACACGCTGCGCTAGTGATTGGGAGGCACTCAGATTCCATAAAAGATTAGTTCCAATGATATTGATCAAGAGCCTTTTATAGGCATCAAGGCTCCATCCTTGAATAAATTTAAAAAAAATCGTAGACAGAAAATGACGAAACACTGAGAAAGATTTTCGATATTCTATGAGATACAAAGTCTCTGGAGTTTGATTTCTCTGTCATCGTTGCTCTCTCCACTTTGATACTACCACCTCCACCTCCTTCGCTTTTCCCTTCCTCTTCACCTCTTGTTTTTCCTTATTCTCCAGTTCTTCCTCCTCCTCCTTTTCCTCCTGCCCGAAATGCTGTGTATTCTATGGGTTTTCTGACTACTGTATATATTTTAAGACAGTAATTGGAAATAATCTTAATCAATGCCCTCCTCTTCCTCTTTCCCATTCTTCAGCTCCTCTTCCTCCTACGCCTCCTCTTTCTTCTCGTCTTTGTAGTCGCCGTCATTGTCCTCCATCGCCTCCTCTTCCTCCTCACTGATAACGTCCTCCCAGGAGAAGACCGGATACTTGTGGGTGTCAGGTGTTGTGTTGCCATATTGATCACTTAGTGAGGTAAATCTTCTTGTGCTGCGGTGTGTTGAAGATGGAACCTTGGCAGAAGCTGAGGTCAGTGTTTTTGTGTGCTGGAAGACACTGTCAGTATGGCAGTTTTCATGCATTAATGTACACACGCACACACCCTGCACGCGCGCGCACACACACACACACACACACACACACACACACACACACACACACACACACACACATACCTCACATACAGAGAGAGAGAGAAACACAAAGCCTAGTAGTGGCAATACATCAAGTAAGAAATAGATAGGTTGACTGTATGCATGAAGGTATCTGCCACTATATTAAACAAGAGGGGACATAAATTAGAGGAGCATGCAAAGATAATAGGAATATCAGTAAAGTGAGTCAAAGAATACTTAATGAAATTGAGACAGAGTTATTGTTTAGATGTCAAAAAAATATATTGTAATAAGAGGGTTCCACTAGTAGCGGTACTTGGATCGATGGCGCATTTGGCACATGTGAATGACATCTCGAAAGAGATCAATTTATTTTGGTTTACAGAGTATGGGAATCCGAATGACTGACTAAAAACCTCAAGAGAATGTATGATCCTTAAATCTAAGGAAACACAAACGATTCGGAATATTCTCGGAGCTTCAAAAGAATTTCCAAATTTATGGCAAGAATTGAGTGTAGACGCAGAAATGTTGGGTTCACCTAGACAACAAGGTGACTACTAGATAAACGTGTGGTCTCCTGGACAACAAGGTGACTACTAGATAAATGTGTGGTCTCCTGGACAACAAGGTGGCTACTAGATAAATGTGTGGTCTCCTGGACAAGGTGACTACTAGATAACTGTGTGTGGTCTCTTGGACAACAAGGTGGCTACTAGATAAACGTGTGGTCTCCTGGACAACAAGGTGGCTACTAGATAAATGTGTGGTCTCCTGGACAACAAGGTGGCTACTAGATAAATGTGTGGTCTCCTGGACAAGGTGACTACTAGATAACTGTGTGTGGTCTCCTGGACAACAAGGTGGCTACTAGATAACTGTGTGTGGTCTCCTGGACAACAAGGTGGCTACTAGATAACTGTGTGGTCTCCTGGACAACAAGGTGGCTACTAGATAACTGTGTGTGGTCTCCTGGACAACAAGGTGGCTACTAGATAAATGTGTGGTCTCCTGTACAAGATGACTACTAGATAACTGTGTGTGGTCTCCTGGACAACAAGGTGGCTACTAGATAACTGTGTGTGGTCTCCTGGACAACAAGGTGGCTACTAGATAACTGTGTGGTCTTTCCCGGACAACAAGGTGATACTAGATAACTGTGTGTGGTCTCCTGGACAACAAGGTGACTACAAGATAACTGTGTGTGGTCTCCTGGACAACAAGGTGACTACAAGATAACTGTGTGTGGTCTCCTGGACAACAAGGTGACTACAAGATAACTGTGTGTGGTGGTCTCCTGGACAACAAGGTGACTACAAGATAACTGTATGTGGTCTCCTGGACAACAAGGTGACTACAAGATAACTGTGTGTGGTCTCCTGGACAACAAGGTGACTACAAGATAACTGTGTGTGGTCTCCTGGACAACAAGGTGACTACTAGATAACTGTGTGTGGTCTCCTGGACAACAAGGTGACTACAAGATAACTGTGTGTGGTCTCCTGGACAACAAGGTGACTACAAGATAACTGTGTGTGGTGGTCTCCTGGACAACAAGGTGACTACAAGATAACTGTGTGTGGTCTCCTGGACAACAAGGTGACTACAAGATAACTGTATGTGGTCTCCTGGACAACAAGGTGACTACAAGATAACTGTATGTGGTCTCCTGGACACACAAGGTGACTACAAGATAACTGTATGTGGTCTCCTGGACAACAAGGTGACTACAAGATAACTGTATGTGGTCTCCTGGACAACAAGATGACTTCTACATAAATATCGGGTCTCCTGGACAAGAAAGTGAGTACTTGATAAATATGGGTCCCTCTTAATTAAAATCTGAACAGTAACAGAAGCAACATAATTTCCTAATTTAGAATTGTCGCGAACTTTACAGCTTTCGATATGTGCTCCATTTCGTGTGTTTTATGTATATCAAGAATATGATTGGGCTAAGGAACAATCTTTGAGGAACTCTACTTGCTAGCCTTCAGTTTACTACAATTCATTCGCTATTTCCCTCTCTGCTCTAATGGTTTTAATTATATCCTTAATTTTTAAAGGAGTGAAGGGGTAAGCCAGTGGAAGGCCTCTGTCAAATAACCGAATGACTTGACTTAGGAAATCGTAATGACACGATTGCAAATAAACCATACCCCCGGCCGGGATTGAACCCGCGGTCATAGAGTCTCAAAACTCCAGCCCGTCGCGCTAGCCACTAGACCAGCTAGCCACAATAAGATTCATCCAACTAGGTATATTTCTACCGAATGATTCAGTAGCGGGTTATCATGTGACTAAGACCCGCGACAAGAAACACTTGTGCTGGTCCCTGAGGAATCTTAAACTTTCTACCGCAGCAAGTACTGATGTATTACTGGTTCAGTATCGTTGGTAAATCTTGTTTATCGCTGAAATATGAACGTCAGATTGTTAATGTCACGACTTGTCAGTTCTGATGGTTCTACACCCACTTCAAATGCATTTTGACACACACACACACACACACACACACACACACACACACACACTCACACATAAGCAAACACACACACACACACACACACCACTCACACACACACACACACACACACACACACACACAACACACACACACACACACATAAGCAAACACACACACACACACACACACTCAAATACAACAGGCCTAGTGTCTAATCGACATGTGCCTAGGACAAAATGGTAACTAACACACACACACACACACTTCCGCATAACGCACACCTCGGCACTTTAACATAGTTCATTGTACTTCACACTTCAATACAAACTTGAACACATCACTACACTTCAAAATACACTAACATAGAACATTGTACATTTCAGTACACTTTGACACACGCTTCAATATATTTCAATTCATTGCAACACATACTGAATCATACTTTAATAGCTCAATACAAATTATTACTCTTCAGAAAATTTCAGTACTCTTCAACATACACTTAAACATACTTCCTCATATAATTCAACATATGCATCAACACACTCAACACTCTTCATTATATACATCTCAACACTCTCTTCAACACATTACAAAACTTCAAAACGCACTTTAACAAACACCTTTCAACAAATACACTCACAAACAAAGGTGAAATTAATGCGTATATTGCGTCATTATCATCAGCGCCTTGTGTCTCCTCACCTGATTACTAAACCTGAATTAATTCCATCATTTACGCTGATTATCGAACTGAATCGATAACTCACCTGATAATCACATCGGTTTAGTCATTAACTTTATAGTAATTTACAGATAATAATTCACCTGGTGATCCTACGTTATCAATAATTGACTGATCATTAAGGTGATAATTCCCCTTGACCTTTATATACACTCTAATGTATTCGTAATACATAGGTGAAATCAATAATCCGTTATAATGTCATTGTAAAGAATAAGTAAGGAAGGTTTCGAACCCATGTTAACCCTGGGCTCTAACCACTGGACCCTGTGGACCTAAAAAGTTTCGCATAGCTAATTGGACCATGCTGGCCTAGTAACATTCGTCTCACACCTGGACTAATCTTCTAAGGTCAGCTTGGTGCAACTAGACGATTATTATTAGGCCAGTATAGTTCAACTATCTGGGCGAATATTATTACGTCTACCAACCTGCACGTCTACCTCGAGGGTATTCCGGGGATCAACGCCCAGGCCTCTAGGTGGACCAGGACCTGATGAACTAGGATGTTAGTGTTGGCCGCAGGTAGTCCAACGTACGAACCACAGCCCGGCTGCTCCGGCACTGACTTTAGGTATCTGTCCAGATCCCACTTGAAAACAACCTGGGATCTAATGGTAATTCCCCTAATGGTTGGTGTGAGGCTATTGAACAGTCTTGCGCCCAGGACACCTATTGCGTTTTCTCTTAGTGTACTAATGGCGCCCTTATTTTCACTGGGGGTATGTTGCATCGCCTGCCAAATCTTTTGCTTTTGTTGGGAGTGATTTATGTGAGCAGATTAGTGAATTTTCCAGGTGTAGATGCGATCTCTCTCGCCTGCGCTCCAGTGAGTATAAGTTAAGTGTTTACAGGCGTTCCCAGTAGTTAAAGTGCTTGACGGAACATATATGTACAGTAAAGGTTCTCTGTACATTCTCTAGATCTGCGATTTCACCTGCCTTGAATGGAGATGTTTATGTACAGCAGTATTCTAGCCTAGAGAGAACAAGTGATTTAAAAAGGAATCATTGGCTTGGCATCTCTTGTCTTGAATGTTCTCATTATCTATCCTATCATTTTACTCACAAATGTGATAGTGGCATTGTTGTGATCCTTAAAGGTGATATCCTCAGACATTACCACTCCCAGGTCCTTCACATTACTTTTCCGCTCTATTGTGTGATTAGAGTTTGTAGTATACTCAGTTCTAGTTATTATTTCCTTCAGGTCTCCATATCGGAGTAGTTGTAATCTGTCTTCACTGAACATCGCATTATTCTCAATTGCTCATTGGAAAACTTGGTTTGTATCTTCTTGGAGATTTACCGTGTCCTCAATGGATGACATTCTCAGGCAGATCCAAGCATCGTCAGCAAAAGATGATACGGTGCTGTGGTTTACGTCTCTATGTCTGATATGAGGATGAAGAACAGGATAGGGGCGTGTAATGTGCCTTGAAGAACAGTGCTCTTCACTGTGGCAGCTTCCTATTTAACTCTGTTTACCACTACTCTGTGATCGATTGGTCAGAAAGTTGAAGATCGATCTGCCTACTTTGCCAGTTATCCTTTTAGCACTCATTTTGTGTGCTATTACACCATAATCGCACTTGCCAAAGGTTTTTGCAAAATCTATGTATATTTCATCTGCATTCTGCTTGTCTTCCAGTGCATCCAAGACCATATCATAGTGGTCCGGTAGTTGCGAGAGTGAGGAAGGACCTTCTCTGAACACACATTGCTCTGGATTGTGCATTTGTTGGGTATCCAAGTGGTTAGCAGTCCTACTTCTTAAAAATCTTTCAAGGAAGTTTATGATGTGAAACGTTAGGGCTATTGGTCTATAGTCTTTAGCTATTGCTTAGCTGGGACCTTTATGGAGAGGGGCTATATCCGTTGTTTTTAGTGACTGTGGAATCTCACCTGTGTCTAAGTTCCTTCTCCATAGCATACTTAGGGCCCCCGAGAGAGGTTTCTTGCAGTTCTTGATGAACAAAGAGTTCCACGAGTCTATGCCCTGTACATGAATGGTATACAATACCGACAAGATGAAAATTAGACACATGTGCAACAAGTAGATATATCGCCATCCATTGTCTTTTTGAATACAAATTCAAGACCATATACCGTCTTCCAAGCATGGATAAAGCCACTGGATGGCGAAACCTCTACAATAAATATACCCAGATATTGCACACATGTCTAATTTTCATCTTATCAGTATTGTATAACATTCATTTACAACCTGTCAGACATTGCAATATCATGTAATCTTGGTTCAGAGGATATCTGAACAGCCTTCTTCACTACTACTAACCCATTCCTCGGGTATGACCTACTTATACTGGGGAATTCCGCCTACCAGTGACAATGTCTTCGTCTCCTACCCGTCCCTTTTCACCTGACGCCAGTATATAAGCGCCAGCTTTCTTGACTGTGCAGGGGCGAGCAAAGAAGTACTTCGCATGTACGATATACAAGTTGTGCTCTCGCTCACTGACTACGGTGCACCGACGTTGGCTCATCTCTTTCCGTAGAGCAGGCAAAGGGTGAAGGTAGTACAAAACCAGGCGATAAGAAACCATACCACGGGCGGGAATAGAGCCTTCGATCAGAGAGTCTCAAAACTCCAGACCGTCGCGTTAGCCACTTGTCCAGTGGCTAACGCGACGGTCTGGAGTTTTGAGACTCTGATCGCGGGTTCTATCCCCACCCGTGGTATGGTTTGTTTCCATTCGTGTCATTACGATTTCCTGAGCCAGGCGATAAGAACTGTACTCGGGGTCCCCATCTGGACCAACACAGTATGTCTCAGATTTGAGGCCCTGCTTCCTTTCCCTGGCTGACAGATACATAAACGTCTGCAAAGTAGCTACGATTCTGCAACGGTAGCAAGGTACCCCACTGAGAAGACGGATACTGGCAACCATGACACAAGATCCAACTCTCTTCATGGAATACTGAATTCGTTCGTTTTCTACTGCTGGGCGGAAGTTGCTGCCAATACAACTACTCCTTGAGAAGAGTTGTGACCTTTCTGTTGCTGGGTATCATCCACTACCTCTCTGGCGTCCAGATCCGGCCGATGTTTGCGTCATGTAACTACCTACCTCTAAGCGTCTCTGCAGTCAAGACACCCTCAGCAATCATTCTGAGACAAGATGGCACTGGCAGAGGGATGCACATGTGCAGTACACGTATTTCACAGATGTTCTGTTGACCCTGATAGGAAGAGCAGCAGCAGCTGGCATGTAACACAATGGTCACGCACAAGGGTGGCGACTACCTGACCGCTGCACGATTCTTCAAGCTGAGCTGGTGGCGATTCAGCGGGCATTGTCACATGCCCTATGACATCGGCTTCGACCTGTCATACATGTTAACTTCATCTCTGAAATCAATGCCCTCTCCCATCCACAACAACTGGACAATGTTCACCTTATCACATCGATTCTGAGCGTAATGACAGCCTTAGAAGCTCAGGTTAACAGATCGACTTTGAACTGGATCCTCAGATATGATGGCATCCTGGGAAATGAGGCGGCAGATGATGCGGCCAAGGCAGCCACAGATTATCCACCTGACTTAAGAAATCGTAATGACACGATTGCAAACAACCGTGGCTAACGCGACGGGCTGGAGTTTTGAGACTCTATGACCGCGGGTTCAATCCCGGCCGGGGGTATGGATTATCCACCTGTTGGGATTACTGTCCCCATCAGCCCACGCCAGACCAAACTGGTGGCCGCCAGATCAATGAAACTTATGGGGAGGTCCTAGGTGATACCCCATTTCAACAGTGGTACCGAGCAGCGACTCAGGGAGAACCCCCTCCATATCATAGAAGCTGGTCCAGAGGGCAGTGTACCGCCATCCATCGTCTTCATTTAGGCTTTCCCACAACCAAGATGATGGTAGATAAGGCAGAGGAAGAGATGTGCCAGCACGTTGTCCAGCGCCCCTTAACACACTATCTCCTGGAGTACCAAGTTAATGAGACATTCCGCAGGCAACTAGCACTGATGTCCCCTCCCGGAGAAGACCCAGAGAGGACTGCGGCTACCCAAGTGTACCATGGAGTCAACGCCCCAGACAAGTTGTTGCCTGCGATAACGACATATCCTTCTCCTCGCTAGAGTGTCCACAGTTAGGAGTGCATGTTTGCATATGTATATCTCTGAATATGCAGCATGTACATGTATATGATCCAATGTTCATATTACAGACGGCGTTGTCGCTTATAAGACGCACCAGATGAACTGTCCAAAACAGTGATAGAGCAGCATACGTTGCAACATTGCAGAACCCTTTCTCCTTCGGGAGCCAGAGACGGGTCATCGCATGATTAAGGGCCGTGCCAGGACCCCGGTCTTGGCGAACAATATACATACATGCCTGTGCTCCAGATTCTTAACGACGAAGGTTCTCTTCACACCAGTTCCATAGCCGAGGGACTGATTACCTCATGTTTTGTATGTACTTCTACCGTCTTCCAATTATGTCCTTGAATTTGTATTGATAAAGCCACTGGAAGGCGAAACATCTACAATAAAGATACCCAGATGTTGCACGTGTGTCTAATTTTCATTATTAGGCTTGCAAGGTCCAACTAGCTGGACGAATATTATTATACCAGCATGGTTTAACTAGCTGGACGAATATTATTATACCAGCATGGTTCAACTAGCTGGAAGAATATTGCTTGGCCAGCATGTTCCAACTAGTGCCAAGGGTATTATTAAGCCAACATAGTATAACTTGCTGGATGAATCCTATTAGGCCAGCATGATACAGTGGTTAGAGCACTCGTTAACTTCTTTAAACCTTATATTGGACAGGCAAGTTGAATATCGTACCATGGAAGCGAGCGCCGTGAAGCTAGCCTATGCTTTATTTATCACCAGTGGGATGGTTACTAGGAGCTATTTCATCTACCACGCGTCCGTCTGTTCTCTCATACCATAGGCTGGTCAATCATGTAAATGTATCACAGAATGAGTGCTGCAAGAAACCATGGCAGGTTCAAACCCTACCCATTCTGTGAATTGTTTACAATCGTTTAATTACGATTTCGCGAATCAACATGCAAACACTACTGAGCGTCTATTTCTGCCTCTCAGCAGTTTTCCTCCACAGTGGTTTCTTTAGTCCAGTGCAGAAAAAGGGTAGAATAAGAGGAAGAGTATGAGGTAATCATTCCCTGAGCTTTTAGTTGATGTGTTCAGTTCATCAATCTTGACAAAAGTGCAGCATATTCGTGGAGAGATGAGGTGGAGCAGAGGGAGGCGGAGTCACTAGTGGACGTAGGTCGTGTCTATAGATTACACAAGTTTTGAAGAAATCCCTGCATCAGAATTCTGCATTGGACTGAAGTCCTGTGTGGCGAAACGTTTCCTGAATAAAGATACCTAAATGTTGCAAAAGTGTCTCATTTATCAACTTAAATCATACAAGTGCTTAACGTCAAGATTAAAGAATATCATTCAAGACCCTGAACACTGATACATAACATTTTTGCAATAAAAATGTGCATGCAATTATGGTTTTATAATAAGAACAAATGAAGGAGCACTGCAATAGGACTACTGGCAATGTGGACAAATAGTTCAGAGAACCGACAAGTTGATAAATTAGACACATGTGCAACATTTGGATATTTATATTGAGGAAACGTTTCGCCACACAGTGGTCCATTTTATACCATTTATTTCCATACAAAGGAGAATGGTGAAGAATAGGAGGAGTTTCAGGTAATCAGTCCCTCAGCCTTTAGTCGATGTAATCAGTCCATCAATCTTGAAAAGAATATAGCAAATGTGCGATGCAGTGGCTTATATATATACTGTAGACAGGCGAGGTACAGGAAATTCTTCACTTGCCTAACCTTTAAGTATGACCTACTTCCACATTTAGATTTGTCAAATGTGATCCCACCTACGACTGCTTCGCCTCGCCTGTCTACAGCATATAAGCTACTTCTTCGCACATATGCTGTATTCTTTTCAAAACTGATGGACTGGTTACATCGACTCAAGGCTGAGGGACTGATTACCTCAGACTACTACTGTTCTTCACCATTCTCCTTTGTTTTGATTGATGAACCCAGTGTGGCAAAAATTTTTCCTAATAAAAACCCAATGTTCCCTGGTCTAATTTTTACTGGCAAGGGAAAGGAGTCCAAATCAAACCCCCCAGAATAAAAAAGACTGCCTTCAGGGCCTAAGTGGTCGATAAAACTCGCACCCCCCCATACCCACTACGATTTGCTAACCATTTTTAAAACTCAATGCTAATATTAAATTTTTTGACTTTTAGAAGCAAATAAACTTTGTTACGACGAAAACATAAGGAACATGATGAGGGGAGGTGATTTCCAGAGGGGTGGAAACTGCCGACAGTGTAGTAAACTCTTTGGGATATTGCAAAAAAGAAGTTGTCTGAAATTCTGCAGAAAAAAAAAATTCCCATGTCAGGTATTGCTTGTTCAATATCAAAGAAAAATTCTCTGCCGGGAAAGTGGGTAAAATTGTTATTTGTTTCCATAATAAGACTGTTAAAATATTAAAAATTTTGATGATTTTGACACATAGCAGTAGTTATTATCTTTATTTTTGATACTTTTCACTTACACATACTTTTTCAGTCAAATAAAAAGGCGCGGGGTTTTGGTGAAGAGGATGTAATCACCCATCCCCTTTGGGAAAATAGATTTGAATGGTCAGCCCCCTCGCCGGGAAAAGGTTCAGCTTCATAACCCGGAAAACGATATGAAGCCCGTTTTGGTGAAAACGTTTCAAGAAAAAATATCCAACGGGCCCATCTTATCATAAGGTTTTCACAGTAAAATGGTGTTGACTTAATAACTGTTTATTATGTTGATTAATACACTGTTTTTATTTATAAAGTTTTCAACAATTTAAAAAAATCATTTCCCACTTTTGTAAAATGGTTGTAATTTAAAAAAAGTAAAATATGTAAAAAATGATTTTTCCCTATTATTTGTTTTATATCATGTGTTGAATAAAAAAATATAAATTTTCAAAAAATTATTAAATTTTGGGGAATTGTTTATATTTCCTTGGGGCGTTGGCACTTCAGTAATCGTCTTTTTTTGCATTTTTTGGTTTTTTTTTTTTTAATTTTCACAAAAACTTGAGAGCAAAATCCCTTAGAAGGGTTACACAAAAAATTCAAAGAAAAAAGAATTTTGTTTTGTCACTATTTCATGGGCCCAAATAAGGAGGGCTTGTATAGTGCGATCCCTAGACAGACCGCATCGTTTCACATCAGACCCTAGTCCCGGGTCACAATCGGTTTGGGTTCGTAATCTTGTGCCAAATTCCGTGAAATACACTTTGCCC
Organism: Cherax quadricarinatus; assembly: GCF_026875155.1. Taxonomy (NCBI): domain Eukaryota; kingdom Metazoa; phylum Arthropoda; class Malacostraca; order Decapoda; family Parastacidae; genus Cherax; species Cherax quadricarinatus. The sequence continues at coordinate 12,561,730 of NC_069474.1, read as the reverse complement.
AGAACCGTCGAGTCACTGTAATGGGATAGGCAATTCCTTCTTCCCGGATGACGCCCTAGAACCTGTTGTTTACCCCCCATTTAAAAGGGGTTTCGACCCTTTCAGAAAATCCCCCTGTTTTTTTTCCTGGCACTCGGCTGGGGCCTGAGTGCCGGGAATGGCTAAACGGGGTTAAAGAGCACCGTGCCCTTGTCACGGGTTTGCCTCGCCCATAGGGCTTTTAAAAAAGGGAAAGAGCGAACGAACAAGTGCAGGTAAGACCCTGTGATGGCATGGGAAACGGGAACGACGAAAATAGCGCTGGGGAGGGTATTCTTTCGTAGAAATAGGCCCCAGTTAAGACGATCATGGGAAAAGACAAAAGAAAGGAATAGACAGGCTAGTTGCTTTGGTGGTAGCAGTAGGGTTTGTCACAAACGAGGCAAACAGGGAAGACGGGAAAATCACTTGTACCAACTCTGAACTCCACTGGAGCCCCCCCCGCCGGATCCCATATGGAAAAAAAACCCGGCCCGGACCCCTCCTGGCCCAAACCCTACGAAATGAAAATCGCATTTAAAAAGATTTTACAATATAGGGGTTTTTTCCTGATGGAAAGACATTAATTTTTGTAGTTTCAACGATCTCTAAAATTACAACTCCGTACAATGCATTTAATTTTTTCTTTACGTAATTCGTTTACTTGATATATAGCGTCTATCATCGGTAGGGACTTCTAACTTTCCAATAATTTCCCAACTCTAGGGAAAGTTAACACTTCCACGGATCTAGTTTAAATACCTATAAGTACAGAGCAAACAAATTACTAATAATTACCCCGAATTTTGATTTTGCTCCATTTTGGGGGAATGGTTTTAGCTAGGGGTGTAGTGGGGGATTTGGGTTTTAAAACTTTACACCCTTTAAAACATTCACCTGGGGGAGACAGGTCTTTGGTGGTGGCTGGGGGGTTAGCAAGCCCATATTTATTATTGAACCAAAAAAGTAACCTAGTAAATGTATTAATTCATATTGCAGCTTGCCATTTTTTGGGAAGGGGGATGAGTGTTTTTTCGGTTGCCTTTTATAATAAAAATTTTCAAGTAAGATTTAATTATATAGAAAAATTAAATAACAGACCTGTTTGCAAATTGAAAATTATGACAAAAATTCCTCAAAAATTATATAATGAAAAGGTTACATTAATTATTTGAATAAAAGCTAAAAATCGGGGAAAAATAGCAACTGAAATATCAAAAAAAAATTTCCCAAAAGAAGTCAGATGTCTACTGGTAAAAACTTTTTAGACCAGTACTCACTAGCGGCTTCACAACCTCTGTTTTTGGGCTACACACTGAAAACAGCAAAAACAATCTAGCTCATCACAGCCAGAATAAAACTCTGGGTTTGTCCAGTCTTACCCCAAACCATCGTTACCTGCTAAATTTTACCAAATGCAACAGGATAATTATTTTTTGATTTTTTTTAATTTAAAAGCCGTTTAATCAACAAGATTCCCATAAGGATAAGACGGGGGATTTTGGGCATTTTGTAAAATGGGAGAAAATTTCGACAAAATGTTTTGGAAAATGGACACTCACAACTAATGTGATCTTTTATTGTGGCAACGTTTCGCTCTCCAGGAGCTTTATCAAGCAGATACAGTCACTGAATGCTCATGATAATGTAGGTTTGCCAGGACGGGTAATGGCCCGGGTCTTCTCCATGGATGATCCGGCAGTGGCTCTTGAAGGAGTGTCGGAGTTTATGAACGTGATGTACCTTTTACAGCCCTATGGTGAACATTGTTGTCAATTGGAGTACAGCTTACAGCTCTATGGCATGGTCACGGTTAGCATTGTTGTCAATTGGAGTACAGCTTACAGCTCTATGGCAGGGTCACGGTGAGCATTGTTGTCATTTGGAGTACAGCTTACAGCCCTATGGCAGGGGAACGGTAAGCATTGTTGTCAATTGGAGTACAGCTTACAGCTCTATGGCAGGGTCACGGTGAGCATTGTTGTCAATTGGAGTACAGCTTACAGCTCTATGGCAAGGTCACGGTGAGCATTGTTGTCAATTGGAGTACCCGCTTACAGCCCTATGGCAGGGGAACGTAAGCATTGTGTCAATTGGATACAGCTTAACAGCTCTATGGCAGGGTCACGGTGAGCATTGTTGTAAATTGGAGTAAGCTTCCTCTATGGCAAGGTCACGGTGACATTGTTGTCAATTGGAGTACAGCTTACGTTCAATGGCAGGGTCACGGTGAGCATTGTTGTAAAAGGGGAGCCCGTTACACCCCTATGGCAGGGGCAGCGCTATGAAAAGGGCGCGGGGACCCGTCTTTGTGTTATGGAATACCATTTCGCCCTTTGGAGGAGGCACCCCTAGGCAGGGGACGGTAAAAACATTCTTCCCAATTTTACTGCTTACAGCCTCATGTGGGGGACAGCCTTAAAAAAGGGGCAGGGGTAAGCCGTCCTTGGATCAAATGGAGTACCCACTTAAAAATCCCAAATGACCAGAGGGCACGGTGCCTTTTAAAAACTCCAGCTGGCCAACCCCTGGCACTCAGGGCCGGGGAAAAGTGCCCAAAACGACTCAACAATTCTCTGGGGGTTTTTGAAAAAACCTAATTTCCGGACAAATTTCACATTTTAAAGCACATGTTGGATTTTGGAAAGTTAGGGCTGGGCAGGGGGCGGCGCGTAGCCCCAAGCAGCAGCGGCCTTTGGGAACAAAACCCAAAAAACACTCACAAAAACCCCAAAAAAAGGCCAATACCATGGAATTTAAAAAAAACAAGGAAATTCAACTTTTATTTTTTGAAAGGTAATGGGCCCAAAGCTTAAAGTCCTTTTCTTGTTCGGTTATTTGAAAGTACGGCACTGTTTATTCAATTAAATTTCCCCTTAAAAAGAATCCGTTTTAAAAAAAAAATTTTCCCAATAACCTTTAATTAAAAAAAAGAATTAAAACTTTTTTATTTTTCTTTGATAAAAACAGCAAAATCCACCTTATTTAAGGGGAAAAAAAAAAATTTAATAAGTTAAAAAAAAAACCCTATTTTAAAAAAAAGGAAATTTTTCTTAGATTTTCGTTTAACGGAAAATTCAAAATAAAACCTTTCAAAATTATAAATTTAAATAAAAGAATTGAATTTTTAAAATGTTAAAACCCATTCTTCAAATTTTTTTAAAATAAAAAAAAAAAAAAATAATATAAATTTCATATAAAATATAATTACATAAAAAAAAAAGGGTTAAATTTAATATTTTCGTTGCCCCATAGGCAAAATTGCCCCCCTTGGCCACCCTATCTTGATATAATGGACCAACTGGGGACAATTGTACCAAAAATTTGGCCAACCTTCCCCCCAGACCACAAAAATTTTTGAGGTTTTTTATTATTAAAAGACAACCCCAAAATTATTTTTTTATAAATATTTTTTTTAAAAAATTTAAAAAATTATTTTAAAAATTTTTTTATAATTAAAAAATTCTTCCGAAAAAATTTTAATCTTTCTTAAAATGAAAATTTTCAAAAGGACAAAAAAATTTTGTATGCCAATAATTGGGCCAAAAATTTTTTAATAAAAAAAAATTTTCATTTTTTTATATTAAATATTTAAAAAATTAAAAATTGTAGTTGGGTTTAGGTAAATTTTTTTTTGTTTAAAATAAGGGTTTGGAAATTTTTCAAAATTTTTTTTTGGTGCAAATTTTAAAAAAATTACATAACTTAAAGAAAAAATTATCTTAAAAAATATAAAAAAAAGGGGAAAATTTTTTTTAAATGATTCTTCAAAATTGCCAGTTTTGATTTCCCACACTTTAAATATTAAAAGTATTTTTTAAAAATTTAATAATAAAAATTTAAAATTATAATTATTTGTATTAAAATTTATAATTATAACATTTTATAGTGTATTTGTTTGCCAAAGAAAAACTGGCAATTAAAATAAAAAATTTTTTCCTTTTTTAAAAAATAATATTTTTTAATTTATTTATTTTAAAATTTGTTTTTGAAAAAGCATTTTAGGAAAACTTCCCTCTTTTTAAACAAGGGGAAAAAATTAGCTTAATCCAACAAATAAGCTAAACGGGGTTTAGCCTGGGCCTCACCCTTAAAGGGAAAATCTTTAAACCAGAAAACTGCTTAAAAAAACCCCCCTTTTGAAGCCTTAGAACACCGCAAAAGCACCCCATTGGGGACAACCGGGGCTCATTAAATTATTTACAGTAGCTGGACAAATGAACGAAAAAAAAAAGGGTGGGGGAAGGGATAAGTGATTTGGATGCCCCACAACGTCCAAAATTTTCACAAGGTTTCTCTGCCTTCGCTAATTTATTTCTTTGAGTTTGGCCCCCCTTTTTTTCTTCACCCGTACTGAGGAATGGATCACCCCCCCTTTTAAAAAATTTCAGGAAACAACAAATTAGCACGGAAAGACAACGGACAACCCCAACGGGGTCTATTGCGACTGTGATACGGAAAAAAAAATTTTTTCATTCGGGCCTCGGTATGGTACCATAGCTAGTAAAGGAGATTTCCCAGAAGCGGGAAGGAGCTGTACACTCACAACCTTAAGTTTATCGAAGCGCAGCAGCTAAAGGGAAATTTATTGCCCAGACTCTTTAATCAGACCAAACTCCCCCCACTGAACACATAAACGTGAGAAAATCGCCTAAACAATATCAGAAAAGAATCCCAAAAAAAGGAACCGCTCCTCCCAATAAGCACCATTTTTCGGGAGATTACTCTTGGCTGTCTCTTTTTTTCCTCTTGGGTTTTACCCTCGACCTTTGGCTATTCAAATTGGGTTTGTATTTTTAAGCCTACCCCCCCATACAAAATCAAAAACAAGTGACTGGGAGGGCAAGCTGTTTCAAGCTGGCCCCATTCTTGCCTGTTTTGCTGACACAAAGAGATCAATAACATATTTAAACAAATTTTCCCTCACACCCCGTTTGAGGGCAAAATGGGAACCTCGGGTAGGAGGTCTAAGAACCAAAGACCCCCTGTCTTTTCATAGCAGCCATATTTCCATGACAAACGGTAAGCAGATTGTGGGGGACTACACTTCCTCAACCACACTGGGTTTACTCCGACTAAATCACTGAAACTGACGGTGGGTAGTGTCGCCGTTCAAGATACCTAGATCAACTTATAGTTTGCACCTCCTATAATTTTACCAGTAAATGAAAAAAATCATCACGGGAAAACCCAAGGCACCAGAGTGATTAACTACCTACCAGGACTCGGGGTTACCATCCAGAGAGGATATGCCTCACAATTTTTTGGGGGACCGCTTATCCCCGGGGGGAGGGGGGAAAAATGTTCATGAGAAAGGGTTTTTTGACGGATGCACTTATTTTTTATTCCCCTTCCCGAATATGAAAAACTGGTCCCGTTAGCAAGAATCATTTTAAAAATTTAAGTCCTATTAAAAATTTCTCTTTTAAGTTTAAAAAATATATTTTTTCATTAATTTAATTAAAAAATTTTAATTTTTAACAAAATTTTAAGAAATAAAGGGATGAATAGGGAAGAAAATTCTCAACAGTAGAGGGGAAAAAATTCTGAATTTTTTTTGAAATTCGGTGTACTACCCAGTTGTATCACCTAGTTGAGGTTGCGAGGGTCGAGTCCGAGTCCTGCCCCGCCTTTTACTGACGCTACTAGGGCACTTCCCTGAGCCGTGGCTTTATCTTACCTCTGCTTAAAGCTATGTATGGACCTGCCCCCACTACATCGTTCCCAACTATTTCCCCTTACTGATACCTTGTGGCTGAAGAAATATTCCCAACATCCCTTGGGTTCATCTGTGTCTCAGCTTCCAACTGGGGTCCCCTTGTTACGTTTCCAAAACTCTGGAACATCCCCTTTGTCCACCTTGTAATTCCTCTCAGTTTTTGTATTCGTTATCATTCCCCCCCCTTCTCCTGTCCTCCAGTGTCTCAGGGTTTTTTTTCCCTTAACCTCTCCTCGTAGGACATACCTCTTAGCCTGGGATATCTTGTTGCAAACCTTTGCACTTTTCTAGTTTTCTTTACTGCTTGGGTAGGTGTGGGTTCCAAACTGGGGCCGCATTCTCCAAAATGGGCCCAACATACACGGTGTACAGGGGCCTGAAGATTCCTTATTAAGATGTCGGAATGGTTCTGAGGGTTTTTTAGGGGCCCAATGCTCAGCAGTTTTTGGTTGATGTGCGCTTCAGGGGGGTTTCCTGGTGTTATACCCCCCAAAATCTTTTTCCTTGAGTGAGGTTTGTAGTCCTGACCCGTAGACTGTACTCCCCTCTCGCCTTCTTTGCCCTTCCCCAAACTTCATGACTTTGCACTTGGTGGGGTTGAAAATCCAGGGGCCAATTGCTGGACCCGGTCTGCACCGTCCAGATCCCTTTGTAGTTCGCCCCGGTCTTCGATCGAGTGAATTCTTCCATCAAATTCACGCATTTTGCAAACAGGTACACCCAGAGCTATTTCCCTTCCCGTCATGTCTTCCAAATACCAAAACAGCACGGTCCTAGGACTGCCCCTCGGGACCCCGCGGTCACGGGGCCCAATCTGACACCTCGCCAGTACCATGACTCGCTGCTGTCTTCCCGACAAGTATTCCCGATCCATTGTAGTGCCCTTCCCTGTTACCCTGCTTGGGTCCTCCCGTTTTTGCACCAAACCCTTTTTGGAACGTTTCAAACCCCTTCTTGCAGTCCAAGAAAATGCAATCCACCCCCCCCTCTTCTCTTGCTTACTGCTGTCACCATGTCTATGTTCATAGTGTGTGTGTGTGTGTGTGTGTGTGTGTGTGTGTGTGTTGTGTGTGTGTGTATGTGTTGTGATGTGTGTGTGTGTATGTGTGGGTTATTTGTGTGTATGGTGTGTGTGTATGTGTGTGTTGATGTGTATGTGTATGTGGTGTGTGTGTGGTGTGTGTTTGGTGTTGTGTGTGGTGTGGTGTGTTATGTTGTTGTTGTGTATGTGGGGTGTATGGTTGTATGTGTGTGTGTGTGTTTTGGTGGTTGGGATGTGGAGTGTATGTGGTTGTGTGTTTGGTGTTGTTGGGTGTGGTTGTGTGTGTGTGTGGTTTTGTGTGTGTGTGTGTGTATGTGTGTGTACTCGCCAAATTTGTTTTAGGGGGGGCGGGATCACCCTGGGCCCCCCTCTTTATGATCTCTACTAGGGCTTTCCTCTTTGAGCTTTGTCATACTCGTCTTAAACCTATGTAGGTTCCTCCTCCACTACATCACTTGCTGGGGCTTTTCCCACTTCCTGACGATCAAAGACTAAAGAAATATTCCTAACACCCCTCTGCCTGAGTCTTCAGATTCCAATTGTGCCCCTTGTTTTTGTGTCCCCTCTCTGGAACAACCTGTCTCGTCTCCCCTTATCTATCCACCAAAGTATTTTATATTCGTTATCTGCTCCCCTGACCCGCCTGTCCCCCAAATGTCCACAGTCCGATTTCCCTCAAGCTTTTTTGGGGAAAACCTCTGAGATCCGGAACAGACTTTTTGAAAAACCTTTGCACTTTCTCTAATTTTTGGAGGGTTTTTTGACCAGGTGTGGGTTCCAAACTGGAGCTGCATACTCCCAGTAAGGGCCGTGTACACAGTGTACAGTGTTTTGAACGTTTCCTTATAAGGTATCGGACGCTATTTTCGGGTTTACCGGGGGGCCCGTAGCGCAGAAAGTTATCTGGTTGATGTGTCCCCCGGGACATGCTCGGTGTTATGGTCCCTCAAATTTTTTCCCCTTTGAGGAGGTTTGCATCTTTGGGCCCACCTAGTCACATCGTCTGCATTTTTTCTTTGCCCTCCCGATTTTCATACTTTGTTTTTGGCAGGGTTAAATTCAAAAGCCAGTACGGGCCCCAAGTTTCCAACCTGTCCAGGTCTCTTGAAGTCCTCGGGCCCTCATCTGTAAATTCTCCTCTTTAAAATTCAATCATCTCAAACGGGAACCCTCGAGCTATCCCTTCCATCGTGTCATTCACATATCCCAGAAAAGCAAATGGTCCGGGACCGCCCCTGTGGGACCCCGCTCGTCCAGATCCCTACTGTGATACCCTCATCCCGTACCATGACTCTTTGTTGCCTCCCGTCAGATATTTCTGTCCATTGCAGTGCCCTTCCTGTTTAAAGCGACTGATCCCTGTTTCTGCACAGCCCTTTTGTGAGGAACTGTGTAAAGGCTTTCTTGCAGTCCAAGAAAATGCAACAACCCACCCCCTCTCTCGTGTCGCCTTCCATAAATTTGTGGGGTTACGTTTATAATCTTCTTTGTTCCGGGTGCTTTTAAAACCCCGGGAGTCCAAGGGGCCCCTGTTACCTGGGTTAAAGGGTGAAAAAATAAAAACAGCAAAAAATTTTTGACTTATATTATCCTTCACCAATTTAGAACAGCAATATGTACATATATACACTACGTACGTGATAGGTATTGTGCATTCTACGGTAAGAAAGGGAGAATAGAACCACAAGAGAGCAACCGTGCTTCAACCGCTCTGAAGGGGAATGACAAGGGAGACGGGAGAGTGGTACCCAAAAAACCTCGCGATTGCCAAAACCATTTTATTGGCGGAACCTGGTCACTATTAAAACACGGGGCCCCCTCGTCCCCCTTTTAGTTACCTGGTTAGTGGTTGGGGAAGATGCCTGTAAAGAGGGGGTACATGCGCCGAAAAAGGTTACGTACTCTTTCACCCCCCCACTCCCCCACCCCGAGAAGGCCAGGACACACATACATTTTTTATTACCCAAAATAAACTTTGGCACTTTCTGGGAATCCTTGGAAAACCCCCAATCAAGTACCCAGTGTAATATTTGCACTGTACAAAAATTTTATGAAAAGGGACAAATTTTTAATCCTCCAAATGCTTCCAAATAAAACAGGGGAATTAAAGGGAAGGTTCTTAGAGGGGGGTTCATTCCCTCTTTAAAGGGGCAATAGCTCTAAATTCAAAAGTTTTGATTTCAGTTTTTTTTTGAATTTTCCCGAAGGGAAATAAAATTTAAAATAATAAGGGGCCAACCCTTTTCTATTTCCTCTGGGACTTTACTGGGGATATTAGAGATTTTCCCAAAGGGGTTTAGGTTTTGGGGGCAGTTGGGACGGATGTGACCTACTTTGTTAAGAAAGCAGACGACAGACTTCCCCCTTTTACCCCCTGCTGACGTTGCAAGGTGTCGCTCGGCTGGTGTCTCTCTGGATACGTTTCGAGACGCACCAAGTGAGTGTTTGTGTCTCAGCAGGGGGACCTTAATTTGAGAAGCGTGGCTCACCAATGACTTAGTTGGCTGCGTAGACGTTCTCCCTCCGGCGGGGCACTTTCATTCTCCAAGGTTGACGATCTTTGCTCATGCCAGGCTGTTAAAAAAGGAGACGGGACCGCTCGGACGGGGAGGGGGTTTTTTTTCGAAGGTATCCCCCAAACCCTGACTGCCTCCAATCGTGGTTAAGTCACGATCCTGCAGAAAGACTCGAACCTCTGGTGCCACGGACTCCAGCAGGTTGTCATCAGAATAACTCACCAGTTTCGAAATAACGACCCACTTGCTTTATACCAGCTGTAAAAGCTTTTGTCTGTTGTCGCACAAAATCAACTGGGGTTTTGCCCAAAAGTTTTCGCCTGCCAAATTTTTAAATAATTTTTTGTATTTTAGCTGGGTCTGTATGCCCCCAAAAACGTGGTTTTCACTACTTGATAACAAAAAATTCAGCGTCATTTAACACTGACGAAATTCCTGTGCCTTACCAAAAAATGCTGGGGAAACCAACGATCCCAAATCTGTTCCGGCCACCTCAAGGCCCGAGCCTTTTTCGAAGTTTCGAAAAATTGTTCGGGTTTTCGGCCTCATTGAAGGGGGGGAACAACTGTGCGCTTTCGTAAACAAAAATCTTTAAGAATATAAAACTGCCTCCTTTTCTTTTCCCATAAATTCTTCTTTTGCAAATGCTCTTTTTTCCCCTAGTCGTTTCAAGATTTTTTTTTGCCACTAAAGTCCCAACGCCGCTGTTTCACCTTGAGAAAAACCCGGGCATATACTATTTTGCCCCGGAATACACTTCCTCCTGCGGAACATGGGATTTTTGCCCTACCCCGAAGGGAGGATTTGATGTGTCATCTTTTTCTCGAATTTTGTCAAATCAGTGAACGAGTTGCGCAGTTTTGGAGTGCGTTTTTAGTGAATGCCAAGGAACGAGCAATTTTCCAACAACGCTGGGGGACAATTTAGGTGGTTATGCAAAGTATATCCGAAACCAAACTCTGACTCGTTGGGTGGCATAATTTTTATTCGCTAGCACAGTCGATTGCAAAATACCCCAACGTAACACGTTAATTTGCAGAACACCTTAATGCCAGTACGATTCAGAATACGCAACAAGGGGGATACGCAATAGCAAAGCTGACTCAAAATTTTTACACCGAACAGGTAAAAGCAACTGATACGCAAAATTTGTAAAGCAATGCCAACAGCAAGCACACACTTTCTCAAGACTGACCGTAGCAAGCGGCACACCGAACAAACTATAGCGAGTGTTGAACGATCACACAATAGCAAGGCTACCCTAAAGTAATGACACGAAAAAATTGTAAAGCGTTGGCAAAGCTAATTCAATGCCAGACAACCCAAGCTGACAAGTTCCTCTACCAGCTTCACTCTAGGCTCAACCCTTTTTTCTAAGTCCAGCCCAGCTCCCCGACAGGGTAAAACCTATTTCAAAAACCCCGGAGCCAAATGGCCTGTTATCCTGGGGAAAGGGTGCAAAATAAACACGCAGAAAAGTTTGACTTATTTTACCTTTACCAATTTAGAACGCAATATGTACCATATACACTATTACAGTGATAGGTTTAATGCACTCCAGAATAGAGAATCAAGGAAATAGAACCCAAGAGAGCAGACCGTGCTTCAACCGCCTAGAAAGGGAATGCAGGGGAGACGGAGAGTGGCCCCCCATAACCTCTCGATTGCCAAAAAATCTTTTATTCCCTGGAACCTGGTCACTAGTTGAACGACGGGCCCCATCGCAAATCTTAGTTACCTGTTTTTGGTTGGGGGGGGATAGCCTGTAAATGGGGGGGTTTTACATGAGCCAATAAAGGTTTTCATACTCTTTGCATGCCCTAGTGATCCTCCTCTCCTCCTGATAATCTTGTGTGTGCATGTATGTATGTGTGAATGTATGTATGTTGTAGATGTGTTGTGTGTGTTTTGTGGTGTGTTGTGTGTGGTGTGTGTGTGTTAGCGCGTGCCCCGGGGTAAACCCCGTAATTCTAAAACTTACCCAAAAGTAACTAAAAAATTATCAATTCTACTTATAAAAAATGAAAGTAATACTAGGTTTTAAAACTTAGCCTCTCAACTTCTAAACATCTACCCTAGTGTGTGTGTGGTGTGTTAAACCCCCCTAGTTGAGGCTGCGGGGTCGAGTCCGAGCTCCGTTTTGTTTTGGTGTGTGTGTGTGTGTGTGGTGTGTGTGGTGTGTGTGTGTGTGTGTGTGGTTCACCTAATTGTGGTTGCGGGGGCGAGACTCAGCTCCGACCCCTCCTTTTCACTGATCGCTACTAGGTCCTCCCTCCTCTTCCCGATTTGCATACCCTTCTTTAAAAATATGTATGGTTCCTGCCTCCCCTACTTCACTTTTCTAGGCTTTTTACTTCCCCGACGACTCATGACTGAAGAAATCTTCCCAAAGTCCCTGTGACTCGTCTGAGTCTCGGTTCAGTTTTGACCCCCTTTTTTCTGTGTCCCCCCTCTGAACATCCATCTCGTCCACCTTTTCTTTCCCCGCAGTACTTGTTTTGTTATCAGTGTCCCCTAAACCCCTTTTGTCCTCCAGTGTCGTCCGTCCGATTTTCCCCAACCTTTCCTCGACGACATTCCCCTTTAGCTCTGGGATTAGCCTTTTTGCAAACCTTGACTTTTTCTAACTTTTTGACTGTTTACCCGGTGTGGGTTCCAGACGGGGCTGCATACCCAGTATGGGGCCCAACATACACATGTACAGGGCTGAACGTTTTCCTTTTTAAAGGTATCAGAAAGCTATTCTCAGGTTTGCCAGGCCCCGTATGCTGCAGCAGTTATTTGGTTTTGTCCTCCGGTACGTGCCGGGGTTCTGGGCCCCTCCCCAGTGGGTCTGTGTCTTTGTCCACCCAGCCTATACTCTGTCGCAGTCTTCTTGCCCCCCCCAATCTTCATGATTTGCATTTGGAAGGGTTGAATTCGAGAAGCCAGTTTTTTGGACCCAGTCCGCCTGTCCCCGGTCTTTTGCAGTCCTGCCCATCCTCACCGATTTCATTTTCTCACAACTTCACTCATCTGCGAATAGGGACACTTTAGAGTTATTCCTTCCATATGTCGTTGAAAATATCAAAAATAGCACGGGGCCTAGAACTGACCCCCGTGGACCCCGCTCTCAAAAGGGGCCCCCGTGATACCCCTTCAGTACCAGACTCGTTTTTTGTGTGTGTGTGTGGTTGTGGTGTGTTGTGTGTGGGTGTGTGTGGTGTGTGTGTGTGGTTGTGTTGTGTGTGGTAGGAATAATCCATAGCGATAAACAAAAACCATATATGACAGAATTGCACTTTTAAAAAATAACTATAAGTTGTGAATTCCTTTCCTCAAGAATGGGGCCCAGTAGGCATTCTGCGAAGGTATCCACTCTTTTCGACTTGTAAGTCGATCAAAAGGGTGGTGCAGGGTAAATGCTCTTTTTACTCCGGTAAATTCGAAGAAAGTAAGTTTTCTGACAGACTGTAATCCTCCCCAAATTTTAGTATTAAAATGAATCTTGTTTATTTAAACCGGGCCTGGTTATGTTGTGACTGTAATAAGTAATAATTTTCATAAAATTAATTCTCTGATATTTCGTTCTATCATTAATATTCTTGCTACAACTTTCTCAGTTTTTTGCTAATCAGTTGGGTGATTCAAATCCCCCAATGACTAAGAGATTAAGGCTTTTGGGCCCAAATTTTTATTTAGGTATTGTGACCCATGGGTTTTTTATAAAACAATTAACTGAACATGATCAAAAGCTCTTTTTTTTCATGCGAGAGATTGTATTCATCCCATAAAAGACTTAAGCTTTATGAGCAATATTTCAGATGACAATTTGAATATAAATCCAGGATTGTATAAATGATATTCATTAATAATTCATGAAATATATGAGGATTATGGGCTGTGTTGAAAAACAAATTCACCTGTACATGGTCTATCACCGACTGGAGGGTTTTGAGAGAGCCTTTACCCGTAAATTTTTGTCTGACTATAAAATGGGAACAATGAGATGAACTGCGGGTGCCTATGGCCTATATTACATATTGTGCCATACTGTCATCTGAGATAATAGTATGGACACAACAGTATCTCAGTGAGTTAGCTTACGACCCACTAAGTATACATATGTTGTGACACTGCTTCTGTATGCGACCCAAACCATACCCGGGTTGGGTTAGAACCTAGACCCAAAAGCGACGGTCTGGGTTTTGAGACCCTGACCCCGGGTTCTAACCAACCTGTGGTTGGTTGTTGCAATGTGTCCACGATTTCTTTCTGTATCCACCTTGTCTCTTTAAACTTATATTTTTCCCTTGATAACGAAGGGAAAACGAAATCAAATATACATTTATAGGGTATAGATTTTTTCCAACCCTTTAGGTTGGTGCTGCCCCAATTTGTTTTTGAAGTAAAAAGTTGAGGCAAATATAGTAATATCTTACCCAATAAAAGGTTTATTCTTGTTCCTTTTAAACCTCATTTTTTTTATTGCGAGCATTTTTGCATCACTGGACATAGAAGGGAAAAAACCCCGAAAAGACATGAAATCAAGATCATTCTTGAAAACCCCCAACAAATCATTTAAAAAATCTAAAAGTAAGTCATATACAGATCAAATTTTAAAAAAAAGAAAGGGGGAAAATTAAACATTTTTAAGGACCTGATTGAAAAATTTCGGGGAAAGGAAAAAATGAGATCACATTTTGAGTTCACCTTGACAGTGGGTTTACATAGATGGGGGTCAGAGAACGACTTTTTGATAAATTAAATATGTGCAATCTTGGGTATTTTTATTGAGGAAACTTTCCCACACGTGGCTTCATCGTCCATACTAGGAAAAACTTGAAAAAAGGGGGAAAAATGAGGTAATCAGTCCCTCATCCTTGATTCGATGTGTTCATCCATCAGTCTTGAGTAGAAGGACTGAACAATCGATAAGGTTGGGGGACTGTTACCTCATTCTCTTCCTTTTCTTCAATTTTCCCCACGTAGGGGACTGATGAAGCCCTGTGTGGCGAAATTTTCCCTCAAAAAAGATACCCAAGAGTTGCACAATTCTATCGTGGGTTTCAAAAAAATTTTATAAATTAATTTTAAAAAGGAACGGGCAATTATGAGAGGGAAAGTGAACATGGTAATGATCTCTTTTGAGTTAAAATGATAATTAGAAACAAATAATAAAAGATAAAATGATAAAAAGAGTTCTAGGAACATGATATAACAATTCCTGACAAAAATTAAGGAATAATGTCCATATAGTGGTGTGTGTTGTGTGTTTTGGGGTGGGTGTGTGGTGTGTTTGGGTGTGTGTGTGTTGTGTTGTGGTGTGTGTTGTGTGTGTGTGCCGAAACAGGAAAAACTTGCTATTTTGGTTTAAAAACGAAAACGCTCTTCATCGAAAAAGGCGGGGAAAATTTTGTACCCAAAAATTTTTCGAAAAAAATCATTCGAGCCTAACGAAAAATAAGATTTCGTTTTTTTTGTTTATCATTAAATTTTTGTAAACTACTAAAATATATTTATTGGATTTGGCAAAATTTTAATTGGGGGTTTTTTATAAAAAGGGTTGGGTAATTTCTAGGTTTTTTTGGGTAAAAAATTTTTAAATTTTTTGCTTAACTAAATAAAATATATATCTTTAAACATAAAAGGGAAAAAAAATTTTAGAAAGGACTTAATTTTAAAGGGGTTCTTGGATGTGAGCAAAGGTAACAATTTTTTTTCCTAAACCAAACTAAATATTTTAGATTTTTTTTAAAATAATTAATACAAAAAACACAGTAAAATATTTTTTTTTCTTTAGGTTCAGAGTGTTTTTTGGGGAATTATTGAAATACCAAATTTCGCTTCCTATAGGCAAGATAAACGGTTGCTATTTAAGCCAAGATCCAAGTTCTGCCATTCGGCACGACATTTTATATATAATAAATTTATTATATATATTATATATATATTATAAATATATATAAAATATAATTGTTGGGGGGTTGGGGTATTTTTGTTTAATAAAGTATGAAAGGGGGGAAGGCCCTAGGGATTGGCGGAGAAAAATGTATAGCCCCTTTATAAAAAGGAAAGGGACAAAAGAGTTTGTAAAAATTATAGAGGAATAAGTTTACTAAATATACCAGGGAAAAAGGGACGGGGGGTTATTTTTGAAAGAATTAAGGTAAGACAGAAGTAGGATTGCGGATGAGCAGGAGGGTTTAGAGGGGTAGGGGGGGTTTTAAATCAAGTGTTTTCATTGAAGCATATTGTGAAAAGTATTTAATAAAAGGTAGGGAAGTTTTTTTTTGTTTTTGGGTTTAGAAAAGGCATATAAAGGGTAGGGGAGCAATGTGGCAATGTTGCAAATATATGGAATAGGGGTAAGTTGCTAAATGTGTAAAGTTTTTTTTGAGGACAGTGGGTCAGGTTAGGGGGTGTAGAAGAGAGGGAGACTACTTCCCGGTAAAAGAGGTCTTAGACGGGGTGTGTAATGTCACCATGGTTGTTTAATATATTTTATAGATGGGGTTGTAAAAGAAGTAAGCTAGGGGTTCGAGAGAGGGGGGGGATTAAAAATTTTGGGGAATCAAATACAAAATGGAATTGACCAGTTTCTTTTTGCTGATGCGTGCTTTTGGGAGATTCTAAAAAAAAAAATTTTAAAGGGTTTTGAGAGTTTTAGAAGTGTTAAAAGGGTAGAAAGTTGAAAGTGAACATAGAAAAGAGAAGGTGATGAGGGTACAAATGATTTTATAAAGAAAATTGGGTATCAAATTTTGGGGGGGAGGATAGGAAGAAAGGGAAAGTTTTCAGATACTTGGGTTTGAGTTCGGGGATGGATTTATGAAGGATGAGGGAATCATAGAATTTATGAGGGAAAAAGGTGATGGTGCGTTGAGGGAATGTGGAGTCAAAAAACGATATCTATGGAGGCAAAGAAGGGAATGTATGAAAGGATAGTAGTACCAACACTCTTATATGGGTGTGAAGCTTGGGTTGTGAATGCAGCAGCGAGGAGGCGGTTGGAGGCAGTGGAGATGTCCTGTCTAAGGGCAATGTGTGGTGTAAATATTATGCAGAAAATTCGGAGTGTGGAAATTAGGAGAAGATGTGGAGTTAATAAAAGCATTAGTCAGAGGGCTGAAGAGGGGTTGTTGAGGTGGTTTGGTCATTTAGAGAGAATGGACCAAAGTAGAATGACATGGAGAACATTTAAATCTGTAGGAGATGGAAGGCTGGGTAGGGGTCGTCCTCGAGAAGGTTGGAAGGAAGGACTTGGACTTCCAGCAGACGTGCATGAGCGTGTTCGATAGGAGTGAATGGAGACAAATGGTATTTGGGACCTGACGATCTGTTGGAGTGTGAGCAGGGTAATATTAAGTGAAGGGATTCAGGGAAACCGATTATTTTTATATAGACGGACTTGAGTCCTGGAAATGGGAAGTACAATGCCTGAACTCTGAAGGAGGGGTTCAGGATATTAGCAGTTGGGAGGGATATGTTGTGTAGCTTTATACGTATATGCTTCTAAACTGTTGTGTTCTGAGCACCTCTGCAAAAGCAGTGATGATGTGTGAGTGAGGTGAAAGTGTTAAATGATGAAAGTATTTTCTTTTTGGGGATTTTCTTTCTTTTTGGGTCACCCTGCCTCGGTGGGAGACGGCCGACTTGCTGAAAAAAAAATTATATTATATATATATATATATATATATATATTATTATTATTATTATTATTTTTATTATTATCACACTGGCCGATTCCCACCAAGGCAGGGTGGCCCGAAAAAGAAAAACTTTCACCATCATTCACTCCATCACTGTCTTGCCAGAAGGGTGCTTTACACTACAGTTTTTAAACTGCAACATTAACACCCCTCCTTCAGAGTGCAGGCACTGTACTTCCCATCTCCAGGACTCAAGTCCGGCCTGCCGGTTTCCCTGAACCCCTTCATAAATGTTACTTTGCTCACACTCCAACAGCACGTCAAGTATATAATGAGCGTGTTTGATAGGAGTGAATGGAGACAAATGGTTTTTAATACTTGACGTGCTGTTGGAGTGTGAGCAAAGTAACATTTATGAAGGGGTTCAGGGAAACCGGCAGGCCGGACTTGAGTCCTGGAGATGGGAAGTACAGTGCCTGCAATCTGAAGGAGGGGTGTTAATGTTGCAGTTTAAAAACTGTAGTGTAAAGCACCCTTCTGGCAAGACAGTGATGGAGTGAATGATGGTGAAAGTTTTTCTTTTTCGGGCCACCCTGCCTTGGTGGGAATCGGCCAGTGTGATAATAATAATAATAATAATAATAATAATAATAATAATAATAATAATAATAATAATAATAATTATATATATATTATATTATATATTGAGTGAGAGAAAGAGAGAGAGAGAGAGAGAGAGAGAGAGAGAGAGAGAGAGAGGAGAGAGAGAGAGAGAGAGAGAGAGAGAGAAAAGAGAGAGAGAGATTATTCTCGTGATAGTTTGAGACAATAATTTACCTTCAAACTGACAGAGCATTCGCTCGGTAGTCTGGCATTTACCCTATAATCACTGAATCAATAATTCGCCCAGTAATGATAGTTAATAATTTACCAGCCTGGATACTGGTGTACATAATTTACTTAATAATTATATTCACGCGATAATTCATGGGTTAAACATGTATTTATTAAACCTTCAAACGAATAGAGATCGGATTATCAGGAAGGTGGTTTGCATCTCACTGGTAGCGTCCTCGGCTCGCAATCGAAGGATTCGGGTTTAATTTTGGGCTAACCGAGAAAGGCAGTATCTTCTTACCTGAAACTGTTCATCTAGCGGTAAATAGGTAACAGTGTTACTGGACTGTTGTGGGTGGCATCCTAGGAATGGGGGAGGATGGTGGTAGTAGCAGTGTTAGTGAATCTTAGATAGTACCTAGGTATCATGTTGCGAGAGTAGGTTACATGGGCCTCATTAAGAACATTGACGAAAAGTTTTGCTTGCACTGCTGGCTTTGTAAGTTGATTAGAGAGATATCAGCACTGGTGGAAGACAAAGTTGAGAGGCAGTTTATGTAATCAGTCCGTCACTCTTGGAGCAAGACAGTCTCCTAGGTGAGTACCAGTATTAGCCGACTGATGTGAGTAGCAGTCTGGGTAATAGTATTGGTAGTATGTATACCTCAGATAGTACCCGGGTATTAGTCGACTGTTGTGGGTTGCATCTGTGCTGAGCTCAGTGTCATCAACTGACTTAATAACACTCTACTCAAAGCGAAACGTAGCCTTAATAAAGTCATCTGCACCTATGTTTTGTCTTTATTATTGCTGGCTGAACGCATATTGATCCAAATATGATCATTGATTTTTAAAAGGATGAACGGCACAGTCAGCTGAAAGGGTCGATCATATGGCCAAAAGGACCAGTTAGAGAATCATCACATGACCCACACCCATGTCAGGAAACACTTGCTCCTTATTCATGACGAATAAATCACCACAACGACGACTACCACCGCCAAATTTAACAGTGTGAAAAAGATCCTCTAACTGGTTACGGAAAACACACCTTAAATTTTCTTCCACTGATAGACGCCGATCGATCGCTCCCTATCCCTTCCTCCCATTGTTCGTTTCCCTTAATTAGCGAGGCCTTATATAAACTGTTTTGGTCGGTAATTAGGATCACATGCGGGCGCTCACCCCGTGTATTACGTAACATACATTATTTCAAGCAGACCGGAGGCAGTACTGTGGTGGGGGCCAGTGAGAGATCAATAGCGGAATTGAACGTTGTTCCGAACCTCCTCTGTGGTTAAAGCAATTATCCAGCTGTTTGGTAGTGGAAAGTAACACAGATATAGCACAAGCAAAGAGAGTAAAAGCAAATATATTTGTAAACAATGAGACTGACAAGAAATATAGGCAACACAAACAGAAATAATATCTTGAGAAGTTATACAAAGAACGCAAGCAACAGCAGTAAAAACAAAAGCAGTAGAAAATAGCAGAGTCAAGGACAGCAACGACTAAAACAAGAGAAGCAACGACACTAAAAATGTAAAAGCACAAGCAACGACACTTAACATGAAATAGTAGAAAGCAACGACAGTAAAGCCAACACAAAAGAAATAACGACAGTATAAACAAAACAGCAGAAATAACTACAGTAAAAGCCAAACAGCAGATGCAAAGACAATAAACAAAAGTAAATCCAGAAGCAGCAGCAACAAGCAGTAACAATAAAGCATCAAACAACAGCAACATCAACAACAATAGTTGCGTGATTGGTTTTCTTGTTGGTTGCTTATCCAACCAAAACCCAGAAGTCCATTCCACACCGAACTCTCCATCCCAAGCTGTCTATCCCAAGCTGTCTATCCCAAGCTGTCTATCTCAAGCTGTCTATCCCAAGCTGTCTATCCCAAGCTGTCTATCCCAAGCTGTCTATCCCAAGCTGTCTATCCCAAGCTGTCTATCCCAAGCTGTATCTCCAAACTGTCTATACCAGGATGTCTATCCCAAGCTATCTGTACCAGAATGTCTATTCCAAGCTGTCTATCCATCCTGTCTATCCCAAACTGCCTATCCAATCTATGTATCCTTAGCTGCCTATCACAAGCTGTCTCTCCAAGCTGTCTATCCTTAGCTGTCTAGTGCAAGCTGTCTATCTCAAGATCCTTATTTCAAGCTTTCTATCTCAGCCTGTCAATTCCATGTGTTTACCCCATGCCGCTTTTCCTAATCTTTGTATTATTAATATTTCACTCCATGCTGTCTACTCCAAGCTGTCCATTACCAATATTTCATTCTATGCTGAGCTGTCTATCCTAAGCTGTCTACAACCAGTATTTCATTCCATGCTGTCTATCCCAAGCTGTCCATTACAAATATCTCATTCCATGAAAAGCTTCCCCCTGCTCTTTACTTACTGAGCTGTCTATTATTACCATGTTGTCTATCCCTACCATGTTATCCCTACCATGCAGTCTATCCCTACCATGCTATCTATTCCCTGGAAACGCTTTGCATCTTCGTTAATAAAACTAATTAGTGTAACTGTACACGTGTCGAGAGAGTGTTTACCAACACCATCCTGTATTGTTCTCTCACACTGACTCACGCGAGAGTGAGTCACTGAGAGATGAGTCAGAGGGTAAGGAAGGGGGGAGAGGGGAAGGGGTGAAAGGAAAAGAGGAGGAAAGGGAAGGGGGGGGGGGGTGTTGCTGCGATACCATCGTCTGGTCAATACGGCTTCCGGCCGCACTTTTGTAATTAATATTGTGTGAACTCGCAGTGTGCTGCTGCGCTCTTCTGTTTGATGCTACACTGTGGGAACACCCGCAGTGTGCTGCTACCTTGTTCTGTATTATAGTTACATAGTGGGAACAAAGTGTGCTACTACCCGGTGGGAACACCTATAATGTAACCATGATTGTTACAGTGTTTAGAGCTTCTGTTGAACTTTCTTTTTTTAAGGTGTTCCCGAAGGAAGACCTTTATAAGGTTGCCTGAAGTTTTTCCTTTTTTTTTTTTTGTTCCTACAACTTCTCGAGAATGCTTCATCTAATCGGTTTCAAATCCTCAAAACTTGTGTACGGTAACGAGGACCAAATTCTTGGAACAAGTAGCATGGTCACGTGCCCTATGACCAATATTCTTAAACCCATTCCCAGCATCCTGGAATGGCTGAATAAATGGCTTAGAAAATCGGTAAGTTGATACATAAGATACTTGAGTAAATCCTGGGTATCCTTATTCTGGAAACGTTTCGCCAAGCAGTGGTTTCTTCAGTCCAGTGCAGGATTACAGACTGAACACTTCGACTCTAGGCTGAGGGACTGATTACCTCACACTGCTGATCTTCAACTGTTTCTCTGCAGAAGAATAAAGAAATCCAAGTGTTGCTTAAGTGTCTTGTTTATCATCCTGGAACGATTTTGTTAATTTTGAAAGCCTCCTATGGCGGAGCTTCGAACTCTCATAAATAGGCGACTGAAAATTGAACGACCGCGGAGAGTGAAGCTCAGATATGTAGGTGAAGCTCTGAATATTTTGTGTAGAAGAGAGGGAAATTTTGTGTGTAGAAGAGAGTGAAATTGTATGTGTAGAAGAGTGGGAAACTGTGTGTAGAAGAGAGGGAAATTTTGTATGGAGAAGAGAGGGAAATTTTGTGTGTAGAAGAGAGGGAAATTTTGTGTGTAGAAGAGAGGGAAATTGTATGTGTAGAAGAGTGGGAAACTTTGTAGAAGAGGGAAATTGTGTGTGTAGAAGAGAGGGAAATTTTGTGTGTAGAAGAGTGGGAAACTTTGTGTGTAGAAGAGTGGGAAACTTTGTGTGTAGAAGAGTGGGAAACTTTGTGTGTAGAAGAGTGGGAAATTTTCATTCTCTTTAAATCACGTTAAGAAATTTTCAATTTACTTTTCAGCTTCAATTTTTAATAACAGATAAATTTTAGTGTCGGATATTACCTAATAGTTCCGGGTTGAGCTGGAAAATTTGTTTTAGTAAAATAGTTAAAGAGACTTGGAATCATTTGGAATATATGCCACAACTGCAGAACGAGTCATTTGATAGGCTTCAAATTTTCACTACTTCTGGCTTCTTGATCAGAAAGTTCGCGCTGATAGCCTGAGCTTGCTACCATCTGCAGCTCATAAGACTGCCATCCCCACGAGCCCTTTTAGGGCGGGGCAGATGGCAGACCAGAGGCCTAGCTTCTCCCTACGAGCCCCGTGAGGGCGGGGAATGTGGTTAGGCCTGGGGACAGTTGGTCTCAAAGATGAGGGGGTACTTGTACCTCCTCCCATGGGAGACTTAAGTCTCGAGACACTCCCCAGATAGGGAACCAAGGCCGGGTCACCACTACTTGGAAAAGACCCGGGCCGGGAGAGTACCGGCGAATAAAAAAAAAAAAAAAAAAAGTTCGCGCTGCTGTTAGACAGCAGTTGTGTGACACGTAACAACTGCACCAAACACCTCTCTGCCTCACCTGCACACAAGTGTACAAACAGTAACATAGAAACAGCGAGAAAATCTGGTAACTATTTAAAGGTTTCCCTTCGGTGGAAACCAAATAATAATCATAATCAAAATATAAATAATAATTATAAGTCCTTTTTAAATTTAGTAATTAAATACAGGAGAAGGGTTTGCTAAATAAGAAAGTATAAAGAAAACAAGGCACACTACCCTGATTGCAATACGCAAATAATCCGCACATAAAATGAAGATTATAACGACGCTTCGGACCGATTTGGACTATTAACTGGTTACATAGAAGCGCGCATCTTTGTGACTAGTTAATGGTCCGAGTCGTTCCAGAACGTCATGTGTTTTTTTCCATGTGCGGGTTATCTGTATAAGAAAATATTGTACCTGTAATCACTGTGGAAGTCTACAAGTAATGCATAATACGGAAGTGTGACTCGGCTCCACCCGTTGATGTTAAGACCACCAGCGACCAAACTCTGCCAGGGTTCATATCGACCTGGATAATGCAAGTTTTAATTCCATATATTCCTCAAGAATAATAATATTTATATAATGTCGGTTGTTTTGTGATCCCTGTACTCCACGACCTCAGTCCTTTGTACCTCACTGTACACAACTGGAATTAACTAAGCTTATTCAGGTATACACAAATACAGTTACATAGAATTATCATACATAGCAGCATATGTGTAGAGAACCTAAGATAACACCAAAAAGTGACTTATTTCCATTGGGCTCGTTATTTGGGTATTATTATTATAAGTAGGGGGAGCGTTAAACGCGTAGGGATTATACAGCCCCTGTGGGGGGAGAGGATGGAAGGTATTTAGGCTTAATTCAGGGAACTGGAGCACAGATTCATTTCCCTAGATCAAGAGCCCCTCACCAGCGTCATGGAACCTCCCTTGAGGGGGCTTCTATTTAAAATTCTCTGCAGTCCTATACGGAAAAATAGTTATGCGTGGTAGGGATAGTAGTAAAGGTGATAGTAATAGTAGTATTAATAATGAATGTAATGAGGTGGGTTAGGTGGTAGTAGTGATGGTAGTGGCGTAAGTAGTGACGGTTAGTTGGTAGTAGTAATGGTAGTGGCGTAAGTAGTGACGGTGTTGTCAATGGTGCTGATAGAACTGGTAGTTATAGTGTGTGGTGGTGGTGATGATGGTGGTAATTGTGGTAGTGGTGGTGGTGGTGATGTGGTAATTGTGGTGGTGGTGGTGATGATGGTGGTAATTGTGGTGGTGGTGGTGTGATGGTGGTAATTGTGGTGGTGAGATGGTGGTGGTGGGGGTGTGATGGTGATGATGGTGGTGGTGATGGTGGTGGTGATGATGGTGGTGGTGATGGGTGGTGGTGATGGATGGTGGTGGTGATGGTGGTGGTGATTGGGGGTGGTGGATGGTGGGTGTGGTGATTTCTGGTGGTGGTGGTGATGATTTGGGGGTATAATTGTGGTGGTGGTGATGATGGTGGTAATTGTGTTGGTGGTGATGGTGGTGGTGTAGTGGTGATGGTGATGATGTGTGGTGGTGTGGTGATGTGTGGGATGGTAATGATGGTGGTGGTGATGATGGTGGTGATGATGGTAGTGGTGATGATGGTGGTGATGATGTAGTGGTGATGTGTTGGTGATGGTGATGATGGTGGTAATTGTGGTAGTGGTGGTGGTGGTGTGGTGGTAATTGTGGTGGTGGTGATGATGTGGGTGGTAATTGTGGTGGTGGTGATGATGGTGGTGGTAGTGGTGATGGTGATGGTGAATGATGGTGGTGGTGATGATGGTAGTGGTGATGGTGATGATGTGGTGGTGATGGTGGTGGTGATGATGGTAGTGGTGTGGTGATGATGGTGGTGGTGATAGATGGTGGTGGTGGTGGTGATGTGGTGATGGTGATGGTGGTGGTGGTGATGGTGGTGGTGGTTGTGATGTGGTGGTGATGGTGGTGTGGTGATGGTGGTGATGTGATGGTGGTGGTGATGGTGGTGGTGATGATGGTGGTGATGGTGGTGGTGTGGTGGTGGTGATGATGGTGGTGATGGGTGGTGGTGGTGTGGTGGTGGTGGTGATGATGGTGGATGTGTGGTGATGGTTGTGATGATGATGGGTGGTGATTGATGATGGTGGTGATGTGGTGGTGATGGTGGTGGTGGTGGGGGTGTGGTGGTGATGATGGTGGTGGGTGGTGGTGTGGTTGTGATGATTGATGGTGGTGATGATGATGGTGGTGGTGATGATGGTGGTGATGTGATGATGATTGGTGATGATGGTGGTGGTGATGATGATGATGGATTGTGGTGGTGGTGGTGTGTATAGTGGTGGTGGTGGAGATGGTGGTAATAGTGGTGGTGGTGGTGGAGGTGATGGTGGTAATGAGTGGTGGTGGTAATGTGGTGGTGGTGGTGGAGGTGATGGTGGTGGTAATGAGTGTGGTGGTAAGTGTGGTGGTGGAGTGATGGTGGTGGTAATGTGGGGTGGTGGAGGTGATGGTGGTGGTAGGGGGGTGGTGGTGAAGTGGTGGTGGTGGAGGTGATGGTGGTGAGGTGAGTGGTGGTGATGATGGGTGGTGGTATGTGGTGGTGGTGGTGCGAGTGGTGGTGTATGGTGGTGGATGGTGTGATGGTGGTGGTGGTGTGATGTGATGGTGGTGAGATGGTGGTGTGTGGTGGTGGTGATGATGGTGGTGGTGATGATGGTGGGTGGTGATGGTGGTGGTAATGGTGGTGGTGATGTGATGGTATGGTGGTGGTGATGGTGATAATGGTGGTGGTGTGTGGTGGTGGTGGTAATGGTGTGGTGATGGTGTGGGGGTGTGGTGATGGTGGTGGTGGTGTGATGGTGGTGTGTGGTGATAATGGTGGTGGTGAGGGTATGGTGATGGTGATAGGTGGTGGTGGTAATGGTATGGTGATGGTGGTGGTGTGGTGGTGATGTGGTGATGTATTGTATGTGGTTTGGTGAAAGTGTCTGTAATAGTAAGCGTAGTATTGGTTGAGAAACGTGTCTGGAAGAGGTAGCAGCGGAACAACAGCTGCAGCAACAGTAGTAAAACACCCGTGTGAATACGTAACATTAGTTAGAGTAAAAGCAGTGAGCAGTAAAGAAAGATAGAGCGCACAGCAGCAGCTGTATTAGTAAAGTTCGATAGTTATTTAATGTTTCTGTTGCTTCTGTTACGTCAAAATTATTTTAGAAGAAATTGTTAGTGGTGAAACCGGTGAAATTACCTGCTAATTATGGAGTATTCTTAAGTATAATTCTTTCCCCGGACTGTGTTTTATTACCTGGGGTTGATTACTCTCAATTGCGTTGGGTGTCACTCCTGCTCCTACATCCCACACTGCTTCATCAGAAATAGAATTAAGTACAAAAATACGGGACAATCCGTGGACTGGAAAAGAAAAAATAAGCACTAGGAGAGAGGACTTAAGACGATGTTTGTCATTGACCATTTAAGTCAAGCTCCTCTCTATGTCGGTTATTTTAATAGATCTTAATATTCATATCAACTCAAGTTGTGTTCGTGAACTAGTCAAATCGACCTGGTTACGGAATAGAAATGTAGCGTAAGGAAAGTTTTATTGTAGACGACGTTTCGTTCAGAACTGAGATTAATAATGTGAACTAGAGATTTGATTAAGACTTGACTGACTCAATAAAACGAAAAGTTTTTATACCTTTGTGTCTACCGGTCTTTTTGGTCGAGTATTTTAGAAATAATTTCAATAATTTTGTCGTATCTTCTACAGTATTTGGCAATTAAGAGGTGAAACAAGAACAAATATCTCAATACTTCGGCCTGGAGCAATTACAAGTTAACTCATATTTTGAAAAGGAATGTTTAGACTGCGTTTCGATCCAGCCATCGGTCCGTTTAGTTCATTATCAAGTTACGACTGGACTAGATAAACCATACCGCAGGCGGGAATAGAACCCGTGGTCTGAGAGTCTCAAAACTCCAGACCGTCGCGTTAGCCCACTAATCGCGAGTTCTATCCCCACCCGTGTAATGGTTTGTTTGCAATCGTGTCATTACGATTTCGTGAGTCATGGACTGGATAGTTGTCACAGATGAACCATGAAAAATATCTTCTCTATAAATTGGATTAATTCATATGTGGAACAATAAAATGCTATGAGTAGGAGACACATCCGTCTTCCAGTAAGAGAAGCGTTGATTTCTGCCCGATCTAAGTATCTTCAAAACTTGAATATTTATTAATTTGTGTTTCGTAAAATTAAGGTATGTTAATCAATATGTACGTGGATTTAAGAGGCAATAAAGAAATGGCGTGGACCAGGAGCTTAAGTCTAACCTTGCGAGGCATACATTAGACTTGGAGGACGTCCTTGGAGGGCGAATGTCACTGTAGTTTTGGGGGGACTAATAAGATCTCAAGAAACTCATGACATCTCTAAGATTGAAGATTGAGACACTTATGCAATATATGGGAATCTTAATAAAGATTCCCATATGTTGCATAAGTGTTTCAATCTTCAACTTATCGGTTTTCAAACCATTTATCACATCTCTAAGATTCACACTTCTCATGTTTACTAGGCAATGCTAAATGCCAAATGTACCTGCCCAGCCAGGTTTGATGACTATAGAGATATGCGGATCGCTGACTGCAACAGTTTGGTTGACTAAGCAACCAACAAAGCCTAACCTCAAACTTGGCATAAACAGTAGAATAACTGTTTTTATATTCCTTGAACAAGTTCTTCCTCGCGTTTCAACACTACTGAACTCCAGAATCTTAACCTATTATCTTCAGCGAAGGATAATTTATAGTCAGATATGCGAGTGTTGCAGTTGTAGCAGTAAGTAGTAGTAGTAGTAGTAGCAGGAATAGTAGGAGTAGCAATAACAGGAATATCATCATCATCATGATTCTTATCATCAGCATCAGCAGCACAAGCAGCAGTAGTAGTAACAGTAGAAGTAGCAAAAGCAACAACACTAGAGGCAGCGGCAATAGTTGCGGTAATATCAGCTGCAGCAGTAATTACAGCAGCAGCAGCAGGACATATACAGAGGCGTCAGCACCTGGGTGAGTCAACAAGAGACAGATGGTAGACGGACAATGTCTCCCTCCAGTTAATTTACCCCTTCCTTGCCTGTCTCTCCTTCCCCTCCCCTTCCCTCTGCACACACATAACCAGTTCGTCCCATTCACAACCATTCTCCAATTTTCGTCTGCCCTTCCTAGACCTCTTCCCTAACCTTCCCCCTTCTCTTCCTTCACCTTTCTCTCCCCTTCCTTGAGCCTAACATTCCCTCTCTTCCTTCTCCCTACACTCTCACTCCTTTTCCATCTCCTACTTTACCCTTCCACGTCCCTCCTTCACACCCCTTCCCTTCCCATACCCCCTCTTCCACTCTCTTCCCAGCTCCTTCCGAACATTTACCCTCTTCTCTCTTTCATTTCCCCCACTTCTCTCTTCCCTTCCAATTCCCCTCTTTACCCTTCCCCTCCTCTTGGACCTCCCCTCTGTCCCCCCCCCCTCTCTACCCCTCCAACCTCGTTAATTATATTTATTTCTGACTCATTCTGGTCAATTATTAACAAAGTTATTTCCAAGTGTTTTTTTTTATTCATTGAGGAAAATAATAATTGCTGACTTTAATTAATTCCTCCCCTTGTTAAGCCAACATTTTATTAGTTTCCGGTAATATTGGTTCACTGTCGCAGGGATGTTATGATGTTATTTTCACCGCACGGAGAACAACGTTATTCTCACGGTGTGATTCCTCTGTGATTTTTATCGGCGTTGATCTTATTCTCACGGTGGAGATGCAATAGAATCATACTATGTTGGTAACATTATTTTCACTACCTTGACAATAACATTCTTATGGTGCTGGTGCGATGAAATGATTTTCACGACATCGATAAAGACTATTTTCACGGTGTTGATGCGACATTATATTCACGGCATTGATAAGACTCACAAACTCTTGGTGTTGATGCAGTATCACTATTATCACGGTGCTCAGGAAATAACAGTATTTTCAACGTAATTTCAGCGTTAATCCGATAACACGAGTTATAACGGAATGAATTAATTTAGTGAACATCTTTCAGCTAATCAAGTCTTTCTTACAAACAACAAGAACTCTGACATATTTCAATGACCAGAAAAACTTCAAACACTGTTATAATAGCTGATTATATTTAATATATATATATATTTATATATTATATATATATATATTTTATATATATATATATTATATATATATTATAAAATTTATATATAATTATAATTATATATATATATATAATATATATATATATATATATATATATATATATATATATATATATATATATATATATATATATATTATATATATAATGTGCCGAATATGTAAAACTGGTCAATTAACAAAACTCATTTAAAATTAAGTCCTTTCTGAAATTTTCTCTTATACCTTCAAAGATATATTTTTTTCATTAATGTTAATGTAAAAATTTTTAATTTTGCACAAAAGATTCTTAGAAAACTTACCTAACCTTTTTATAACAAGAACAATTTATTTTACGTTTACAATAATTTAATACTAAACAAACACAGTGAAATATATTTTTTTCGTTAGGTTCAGAATGATTTTGGCGAAATTATTGCATACACAAATTTTCATTGTCCTATATGGCAAGATGAGCGTTGCTATTTAAGCCAAGATCGCATGTTCTGCCTATTCGGCACGATATTTATATATATATATATAATTATATATATATATATATTTTTATATATATATATATATATATATATATATATATATATATATATATATATATTGTACACGCACACAGTTTTACGGGCTTTCAGTACTATAGGTCATTATCTTATAGTAAATCAGATACTATCAGGGAATGGTGTGAACTTTCAGCATTAATACAGAGACATACACACCTTATGGTGTATAGATGAGGTAGTAAATTCTCAACACTTATACACTGATGAATATTCACATGTGGGTAAACATAATCTTGTGACACTAGTTAGTTGCACCACAGGAAGCATTAAATAGCGAAAAGGTAATAACTTCAATTTTTTATTTGACAACAAGATTATTAATTAAAAATTGCTGAAAAGTTAGAGTGACTTGTATAAAATAAACCTTTATGGAATATTAATATAGTTATGTGGGCGGCGCTAAGACGGTAGAGGCGATTCAGAACCTGAGACATACAAGGCAATCTGATTCGAACTGCTGATAGGAGGGTGTAACTTTAATTCCATGGATTAAGAACCACTCACTGACATCAAAACACTGCCCTCTAAGGGTAAGAAGCATATATGCCTAACTACTGAACAAGGACATGCACATTACTCCCTTAGGTAGACACTGAAGCAGCAGCTGTGTCGTGAACCACGCAATCTGTTCCCCTGAGAACAATAATACTCTCGTGTCAGGATACCTTAGTCTTAATGGGCATTGTTATTAAAAGTTGCAAGAGGACGTGTAGACATCACATCAGGTAATTTTTTCCTGTACACAATAATATTATTATATATATATTATATATATATAAAAATATAATTTATATATATATATTATATATATAATTATATATAAATGTGTGTGTGTGTGTGTGTGTGTGTGTGTGTGTGCCAGTTAACTATCTTAGACCAGTAAATGTTAGTGCCAGTTAACTATCTTAGACCAGTGAATGTTAGTGCCAGTTAACTATCTTAGACCAGTGAATGTTAGTGCCAGTTAACTATCTTAGACCAGTGAATGTTAGTGCAGTTAAACTATTCTTAGCCAGTGAATGTTAGTGCCAGTTAACTATCTTAGACAGTGAATTTTAGTGCAGTTAACTATCTTAGACCATGAATGTTAGTGCCATTTAACTATCGTAGACCATTTAATGTTAGTGCCAGTTAACTATCTTAGACCAGTGAATGTTAGTTGTTAACTATCGTAGACCAGTAATGTTAGTGCAGTTAACTATCTTAGACCAGTGAATGTTAGTGCAGTTAATATCTTAGACCAGTGATTGTTAGTGCCGGTTAACTATCTTAGACCAGTGAATGTTAGTGCCAGTTAACTATCTTAGACCAGTGAATGTTAGTGCTAGTTAACTATCTTAGACCAGTGAATGTTAGTGCCGGTTAACGGTCTTAGATCAGAGAATATTAGTGCCAGTTAACTATCTTAGACCAGTGATTGTTAGTGCCCGTTAACTATCTTAGACCAGTGAATGTTAGTGCCAGTTAACTATCTTAGACCAGTGAATGTTAGTGCCAGTTAATTATCTTAGACCAGTGATTGTTAGTGCCCGTTAACTATCTTAGACCAGTGAATGTTAGTGCCAGTTAACTATCTTAGACAGTGAATGTTAGTGCCAGTTAACTATCTTAGACCAGTGAATATTAGTGCCAGTTAACTATCTTAGACCAGTGATTGTTAGTGCCCGTTAACTATCTTAGACCAGTGAATGTTAGCGCCAGTTAACTATCTTAGACCAGTGAATGTTAGTGCCAGTTAACTATCTTAGACCAGTGAATGTTAGTGCCAGTTAACTATCTTAGACCAGTGAATGTTAATGCCAGTTAACTATCTTAGACCAGTGAATGTTAGTGCCAGTTAACTATCTTAGACCAGTGAATGTTAGTGCCAGTTAACTATCTTAGACCAGGTCAAACACTTTGTTTCTGCTATCTTTTCCTTTTATTTTCCAGAAATCATTTTATTTGATGTCTTTTTTGCGACAATGTGACCAGTGAAATTTAATTAATCAACAGATATTTATAAGCAATAACCATAATCATGTTTATATTACCTGCTTAATTAATTTTAATGTTGGTTTTTTTGCCCCAAGTGCTGTCAGTCTAATATTCATTTATATCAGCTTTCATGTGATATTGTTTTCCTGACTAAATATGTCGTTTACACAATATGTAGAGCACTAAATTTTTTTTTTTGTGTCTGGGGATAAAAGTTTGTCATGTTACATCAGTCAAAACTAGATATTTTCCTTGTTGATTTTCAAGACTCAAGAGAACAACTAAAATATTTGAGACAATTTGAGTGAAATTTAATTCACAGGATATGATTACATTTTTGTCACGAATTTTCCCATTGTTACTTTTCAATGTGTGCATAGTGCATCTTAGATCAGTTGTTCATGTTCATAAAACAGTCACTTATGAGGAGAGACTGAGAGACCTGAATCTGCGTTCTCTAGAACGGCGTAGAATTACGGGAAAGAATGAATGAGGTGTGTAAATGGAAAACAGGAATCAAGGGGATGTATGTTAAGTAAAAAGACACAAATGCAACTAATGTGACATTTTTATTGTGGCAACGTTTCGCTCTCCGGGAGCTTTATCAAGCTGTTACAAACAGTACACGGACAAAGAGGGTGTATATAGGCTAAGAGTGAAGTATAATACTGGTAGTAGAATAAAAATATGGTAGAGCAATCAACTTGCACAAGAGTAAAAAGCTATTTATAAAGGGGATGTAAATAGTGTGTTAAGAATATTTAGCATAGACCGGACTCGCAGCAATGGTTTTAAGTTGGAAAATTCAGATTCAGGAAGGATATACGAAAGCACTGGTTTGGTAATAGAGTTGTGGATGAGTGGACCAAACTGCCGAGTACCGTCATAGATGCTAAGACGTTGTGTAGTTTTAAAAATAAGTTGGATAAATACAAGAGTGAGTGTGGGTGGGTGCGAGTTGGACCTGATGTTTCCTGACCTGACTAAGTTAAGGCATTGGCTTAAGGCGGTGGGAGAATTGGACCTGCCTCGCATGGGACAGTAGGCCTGCTACAGTGTTCCTTCTTTATGTTTTTATGTATTTATGTCTTCAGCTTCAACATTTATATTTTCATGGATGCAGTAGATCATGTTTTTCTGACATGTAGCACTACCCACTTTATGCTTCCATCAATAAGTTCCCAGACATGTTCCAAACATGTTCCAAACATTTTCCTAAGTTTTCAATTTATGGGTTCACTTATTGCATTATTAATTTTCCCGATTTTCAGTAAACTGAGAATGTGGTAGCATGAAGTTGTTATCGAACCTTATAAAATTCATTGTTTAAAGCATGAGACTTCTACATATCCATTGTCGTCAGCAAATATGATTTTTATTATTACTGAGAATTTGTAACATAAATGAAAAGAGTTACGAATAATATATTAATTCGGAGGACGTATAATTAAAGAATGCAAAATTGTGTTGCTTCTGTCCAGTAAAAATCGGTTAAGGCAGTTAATTTTATGATTATATTATGACATTAAGATAACAACAGCTTGCAAAAAATAAAAAATAAGAAAAAACAGCCATACAAGGCGGCGTGTTGGTCATGTTGCGTCATCGATCACCACACACAGTTGGGTCAGCTGTTCGTGTCTTCCTCGGTAAAACTCACTTTTGTATATATGTAATTTATCTGCATTATATTACTATGATTAATTACTATTAAGTTTTCTATATAACAGTTACGCAGCCACACAAATATTACATACAAATTCCATAGAAAGAACATGACTTAATTTTCTACATGAGAGTGAGCAGGTTGTATCATCGACCCAACAAGTAAATTTTTTACGAATATCATATCAACCAGAAGCGAAAATTTTCACAGGATAAGCAAGAGTATATTTTATATTTTATTTCTATATATTTATGTATTATCCGTTCACATATATCTTTCCTTAGTATTGTATCTGTTCATGAGGGGGGGGTGTTGCCTGTGTGTGTGTGTGTGTGTGTGTGTGTTATCTGTCCTTGTGTGTGTTATCTGTTACTGAGAGTGTTATCTATGAATGTGTACGCGTTAGATGTTTTTTGTGTTATGAGTGTGTTATCTATTTATGTGCTGGTTTCAAATAATGTGTGTATTATCTGTTCATATGTGTACATTATATTCACGCACATATTCCATTCATGTTTGCTTTGTTCATTTGTGTTATCTATTCATGTTCGTTCTCATTCATTTGTACTGTTTGAATGTGTACATTTCCTTCCATATGTATTCTTAGTTTTGTGTGTGCTTCTCTACATGTGTATTCTTAGTTTTGTGTGTGCGCTTCTCTACATGTGTATTCTTAGTTTTTGTGTGTGCTTCTCTACATGTGTATTCTTAACCATACCCCGGCGGGATTTGAACCCGCGGTCATAGATCTCAAAACTCTAACCCCGGCCGGGGTTGGTTTTTTGCATTCGTACATTCGATTCTTAAGTATGTTGACGGGTGAGGACTTGAGCTAGAGTTCGTCCGGCCACGCTAGCTGGAGATTGTCTGTAAAAATTGCATTGTGGCACAGGGTGCTGTGTAACCTTCTATGGTTTTGTAGAAATCTTACCTAGTTGGATGATCTTATTGTGCTAGTGGTCTAGTGGTTAGCGCGACGGGTGGTAGTTTTGAGACTTATGGTCGCGGGTTTCAATCCCGGCCGGGGGTTATGGTTTATTTGCAATCGTGTTCATTACGATTTTAGTTGTTGCGGCAGTGAAGGGATTGAGCTAGGTTGTCGGCCACGCTAGCATGGAGATGTCTGTAAAAACTTGCATTTGTGGTCAGAGGTGCCTGTGCTCTTCTATGGTGTGAAAATATTACTAGTTGGTGAATCTTATTGTGGCTAGCTGGTCTAGTGGTTAGGCGACGGGCTGAGTTTTGAGACTTATGACCGCGGGTTCATCCGGCGGGGGTATGGTTTATTTGCAATGTGTCATTCGTTTCTTAATCATGTGACGGCAGTGAAGGGACTTGTAGGTTGTCCGCACGCTAGCGGAGATTGTTCTTAAAACTTGATTGTGGTCACAGAGGTGCTGGCTAACCTTACTATGTGTAGAATTTACTAGTTGGATGAATCTTAATTGTGGCTAGTGGTCTTAGTGGTTAGCGCGAGGGCTGGAGTTTTGAGACTCTATGACCGCGGTTCAATCCGGCCGGGCGTCTGGTTTATTTGCATCGTGTCATTTTACGATTTTTTAAGTCATTTTGTGTATTCTTAGTTTTGTGTGTGCTTCTCTACATGTGTATTCTTAGTTTTGTGTGTGTGCTTCTCTACATGTGTATTCTTAGTTTTGTGTGTGCTTCTCTACATGTGTATTCTTAGTTTTGTGTGTGGCTTCTCTACATGTGTATTCTTAGTTTTGTGTGTGCGCTTCTCTACATGTGTATTCTTAGTTTTGTGTGTGCGCTTCTCTACATGTGTATTCTTAGTTTTGTGTGTGCGCTTCTCTACATGTGTATTCTTAGTTTTGTTGTGTGTGTTTCTCTACATGTGTATTCTTAGTTTTGTGTGTGCGCTTCTCTACATGTGTATTCTTAGTTTTGTGTGTGTGCTTCTCTACATGTGTATTCTTAGTTTTGTGTGTGAGTTTCTCTACATGTGTATTCTTAGTTTTGTGTGTGTGGTTTCTCTACATGTGTATTCTTAGTTTTGTGTGTGTGTTTCTCTACATGTGTATCTATTTTGTTCATGTGAGTAATTCCGTTGTGTATGTGTGGGGGGGGGGGTGGGAGAGGGGGGGGTTTTGAATGCTTTCTCTTAGGGGTCAGAGAATGAAGACCTAAACAATAATAACCAGAGATATTAACTGATAAATATTTGTTTTGCAGTTCTACTTTCATAAGGAGACTACAGTGTCTTGTTTTATAAGTTTCTCGGCTGATACTCTTTACATTTCCAGTTCATTGTCAACATCTTGAAAATACTGTATAACTTATTCTCTCATGTCGATTCTTGTATTTTTAGAATTAATAATCAGGAATTTCTTTCTGTGTTAAATAGAGTGCAAGAGTTTGGATTGTGACATTCGTATGTTGTGCGAGGGTGTGTTTACGTACTATCAAGAGAACGAGTATAAATAAATAAAAAGGGCACATACAATGATGAATTACTCAAATTTATTTTTGTAAATGGTCAAAAGGACCGAAACGTCGTCGTAGCTCCTCTCTTCTATGTGCGGGTTGTGTGAGAAGAAGCTGTAGTGAATTGTGTGATTGTGTGGAGAGGTTAGTTTTGATATTATGTCGGCGAATAGAGAAACTTGATCTATGACCTTAAATAATAATCAACTGCCTATAGGCAACGTTGAAAAATTTGTGTATGAAATTAATTTTTGCCAAAATCATTCTAACTAACGAAAAAAATATATTTCAACTGTGTTTTGTTTTGTATTACATTATTATAACAAATCTAAAATATATGTGGTCTTGGGTTAGTCTAAATAATTTTTCTTGTTATAAAAAGGTTAGGTAAGTTTTTCTAAGATTATTTTGAGTGAAATTAAATAAATTAACTTTAAACGTATAAGAGAAACTTTTAGAAAGGACTTAATTTTAAATGAGTTCTTGCTAATTGACCAGTTTTAAATATTCGGCACGACATATATATATATATATATATATATATATATATATATATATATATATAAATATATATATAATATATATTGTGTGTGTGTGTGTGTGTGTGTGTGTTGTATGTTTGTGTGTGCCATATTTGTGTACATGTTTTGTGTGTGTGTCTATGTGTCTGTGTATGTTTGTGTGTACATGTTTGTGTTTGTGGGAAGGGTATGTGCGTATTAGTGTGTACACTTGTTAAACCTTCGCATACCATGCAGAAACAAGTAACAAATAAGATAACTAACAATAATTACAGTGTCCATGTATGTGCCCAAAGAGGAAAGATATCATAAAAATAGCAGAGACAGAGAGAAGGATGCAACCAAATAACAGGAATAAGAACAGTTTCCAAGTATTTCGTATAAAGGCTAGCATGAACAGAGACTAGAGGAGAACTAATAGCAACACCAAAAGTTTGAGAATAATATATCCCGTAGAATCAAGAAGGATTGGCTACCACACAAAGGCGAATAAGATCAAGGAAAACATCAATAGGTATATTGAAATAAAGAAGCACTTCGCTGGTCTTCACTAAAAAAAAGAAAAAAGATGGGATCACCATCAAGGGGAACATGAGCGAAGAGGAACTCAACGTTCGATGAGGACTTGAGAATGGCGTCAGCATGAGAAAAGCTTCCAAGAAAAGTAGAGGGAGTTTTGGCCAATCAAGAGGAAAGAGAATAACAGAAGAACTGTATATATGTGTTGCGAAGTTTTAACCTTGCGAGATACCTGCATGAGGAGGCATGAATACCAGTGTGGAAGACAATGTTTTGAAAGGTGTAGTGAGAAAATTTGAAGTTTTTGTTCTAAGCAGCGGTGTGGAACCTTGAGCTCACTATTTTAAACACATCAATCACTGCAGCATACAAACGGCAACATATAAAAATGAAGCATCAACAAACAAGAACAGAACAACAGCATACAGTAGGTACAGTAACATTAAGAAAAGTACAATAACATCCAAGAACAGCATAGTAACACATACATGAGTTTAGTGAACATTCAGAACATCAATGCAGAAACATTCATGAGTAGTACAGTAAACACACAAGAAAAGTAAAGCTACACATAATACAGAAACACAAGTATAATATACAAAATAACAGTACAACAATACACAAATACGGCACAAGAACTATACAGTAAAATAAGGGAACCGTGGGGAAACATTGTAATATATAAAACAACAGTATTAGAGACAATAACAAAGTGTAATCGCGTCCAGGTTGTGGCATCGGCCACAGAAATAATTTTTGTCAAAAGGACGAGTCTCCAAGATTGTCTTTATTTGCTTTCCCGAGGATTTTTCTTTCTTGTGTTTTGGCTGTTTAATACGTGTATTTCTTGCTGCGTCCAAAACAAGTTTCTGTCATCTGTCACTTCTGTAAACAATCCCATTTATAATGAACTATAAATACATTATACTATGCAAAACAACCACTGTGAGAGGATAGTAAATTTCCAAGCACTTTCGTGACTTCTCACATTATCAAGGAACTAATGTGAAAAGTCACGAAATCGCTTGGATATTCTGACATCACCTGTTTACTGTGATCTTATTGCATATTATACTATATACTACATATACTAAACTTTATTAAACTATACTAAAGTAGAGCATAGTTTAGTATACTGTCCTATAGTATATACTGTGAGAATACCATATAAACCTTGTATACTATATCTCAGCATTTTCAATCCCATTTATACAGAATTCAACAAAAATGTAGAATTTAGCATTTCCTTATCCCCCTTGCATTGCCTGTGCAATATAATTTAATTTTAACAGCTGTGTGAGACAGTGTAGATATATTCATGAATATTTGTGAACATGAGTGAGTGGCAGAGTGGTTAGATAGTTTGAGATAACGTGTACATGGGAATTTGCTTTTGCATATATAGAAGAGGTCGAAAGCTGTGAAGGCTTACTCAGCCCTGTAACAAATTCAGTCAGTATTACTCAGGCTGGCTCCTCCTCAGGAAAATTAATAAATAGAAAAAGAACAAAAACTGACAAATATAAACACTTTATTATTTAGGAAATATGAAATATAAAACACTTAAATATGAAATACTGATCCTACATGAAAGAAAATGAAAAATTAAAAATATAAATGATATCTGAATTCAACGCTAAAAACTTGGGTGTCTGGTGTTGGTGACACTGCGTGTTGTTGCAATAGAAGCCGTTGCTGATGATGGGGGGGGGGGGGGGGTCGCAGTTGTTGGTGACAACCCACTGGCTCGTTCTAGTGGCCGTAAGTAATCTTTCCCGATGACAGGAGATCAGGTTCTTGACCGCAGTAATGATGAGGGGTTATGTCCTGATTTTTCATACAAGTGCACAGGCAAGTAAATCCAATATGGGACGTCTCCAGGACGTTAGTCCGTCTCCTTCAGTTTTTCTCGTTGATTGACAGGTGACCCTCTCTGTCATCCAAGCTGAAAAGATAGACAGGTTACCCACTGCTTAAATAATCACTCTCCATGATAAGTACAATACCTAAAAGACGTGGTGATTATTACAACAGTCAACTTAGAGCAAGGCTGAAAAGACTAAGTTTATTATTGGTCCAAAGTGAAGCTTTCAACCAATAAATCCACTAGAATACAAGGCAGGCATGTACTTACAGTAGTGTTGGGAGCTGTGAGTCGAGTGATTTACTGTTTGACCAGAGCCCCACACGTCACCTTTCGGGGGGGGGGGAAGACGGAGGGGAAGGGATAGTGGGAGCTAGACTGACCCTACATTAACAAGTAGCCGGCAATCAAACTATCACTTTAGGGGTGGGGGAAAAAAAGGCGGGAATAGCAGGAGCTTGACTTACCCTACCTTAACAAGTAGCCGGCAATGAAACTATTGTTACTATACATATTCCCTCGCTACTCCTATCTATTGAACTTTTCCCTCACACTCCCCCATACCAAGACTTATAGTCAAGGAGTATAAGAAGAATAGGCGAGGAAAAAGTTCTAACATGTGGAAGTCGCGTAAGGCAAAAAATCTTCTACTGACTGTCACGATTTAAACCTCAGAGAATAATGGAGAACCATTGATATCCCACTATATGGAACTTAAACCGGGAGTGAAATGTCCACCTCAAGGGGGACTGTTGTTCCCTTAAAATTTTCTAGGTGTATCAAGTTTTTGGGGTCCGTTTCTAAAATGAATTTTTTCCCAGCAAATGAAATTTAAGTTTGGAGTTTACCCACACCAAGGCTAAACTTCCTTTTTATGGTGGAGTATCTTTTCTGCGGAAGGAGTTTCGGCTTGGGAAGCATACAGGGAAGGGATACCTCATGGTATTGTATAACACCGCCCTAAGCCGTATGAGATCAGTTCTAAGCAAAATGTTTAATTAATATCTGGAATCTTAAGTAAGGGTCTTTCGAGAAGACATTTTAAATCCATTAAACTTTCCCAGCTACGTCAGAAGTTCAAGAGGCTCCTTCACAGACTTTTTAAGAAGTCGGATAAGTGCCTAAGACCCAGAAAGGCCGGATAAACCGTGCATAAAATTTAAGAACCAAGAAAACTACGCATGAGCTTCTTGTTTTGGGGAATTAAATCTAATAAAGCTTTGATCTTACTGGGAGAGGCTGCAGAGTTTATTAAAAGTATCAGTCAAGATATCTAAATCTTGCAAAAAAACCCAAGAAGCATTTTCGGCTTGCAGTGAGCCATGCAGGGGTACCTACGCAAAACGATGTATTTGGATATGTTCGCCCCAGGGTGGAGGGTCATTACTTAAATGTTATCAAAATAAACGAACATTGGCATATTACCCAGACCTTTCTCATCAGCTCACTAGTACACAGGCAGTTACCAAACCGAAGGGCATGTTCTATATTGCATCAGTCCTTTGTGTAGGAAAAGCGGTATCTTAGAAGAAGGATCTAACATTACTTGATGTTATCCTGCGCAATACAATCTCTGAAAAAAAGGGAAAGCATAAAATTTGTGTAGATCGCTATCTTTTAAAGGGATAGCCAGCATCCCCCCCGATTATAGCTTAAGGCCTCTGAGTCAATGCAATCTATATAATAATCCTCTTCTTAACCAGACTACGGTGAAAATAGAAAATTTGAAGGTTTCATGATCTTTATTTTAAAAAATTTGTCTACCTCTGGGTCAAATGCATCCCTAAGTAACTGAACTGGTATAATTTTGTTTAAAGGGACGGGTCCGTCACTAACCCAATCTTATGGACTCGTGGAGGTAACACCTGGAATACAAAAAGACTCTGAAAAGTTACTCACACATTGAAGTAGTTCAGCCCTCTTATGTCATCCAAGATTCTTAATTTAAGTTGTTGCGTCCGAGTGGTCAAGAGCCCACCAATTCGTGTAGTTTTATCATAAGTCTGAGTTAGAGGTGTCAATTACGCACATTTTTACATTCTTCAGTTGTTTTAAATAAAGTTCGTGTGGAAAAACTAAGTCAAGTTATTAAGGCAGTTAACCGAATTTCTTCGGTAATATTTCTTAAGTATGTTGATTGAAAAAAGCTTAGGGTTTTCCCCTTTTACTTCTATGAGTAGTCAACTTTCCCACAAATTTTTAATACTTTATATGGACCTTTCCATGCTACTAATAATTTATTTGACTTTATAGGCAAAAGTACAAGAACTTCATCTCCTACTTTAAAACTTCTCCTCTGACTTTTGGAATCAAAATAAGTTTTGTACTGGTCCATTGACAAGCTTAAGTTTTTCGAAACTAGTCAGAGGTCTCCTCAATTTGGATCTAAGGTCAAAGGGGAAACTGGTAAGAAGACTGAACCTCAGCATTTACCTCCTCATTTGTCCATAAGTCATGAAGGATGGACAATGGACCTCTGGCCTGTCTACCATAGAGAAGTTCAAAAGGTGAAAACCCTGAAGAGTCACTGGGAACTTCCCTCATGGCAAACAAAGCACAGGGTTTGGTAATGATGCCCCTCCTTAGGTTTAAGGGGGGCAAAGTTTCCTTAAAATGGATTGAGAATCGATGCTGGCGCCAATCCTCCCATTACAGCTGGGATGATAGGGTGTGGTTAAGAGAGGCTTCACTTTCCCCAAAAATTGGTATAGATGTTTCATTTAGTCAGATGTGAAATTTTGTCCCCCGGTCAGACAAAATTTCTCTAGGGATGCCCACTCTGGAGAAGATGGACAAAAGTGCTTCAGCCACCTCTGTAGTGTTATGGTCTTTAAGGGAACGGCTTCAGGGAAACTCAAGCATAATCAACTAATGTTAATATATTTTCTATGTCTCCCAGAAAGAAAGTGGAGATAAAGGACCAACGATGTTAATAGCTACTCTTCCAAAGATACCGTAAAGACTGGCATTTGACCATAGGTACTCGCCTGGTACCTCGGAGGATAACATTTGGCAAACTTTACACGATCTACAATAGGTAGTGACATCTTGAGGACATTTTTGGCTAAAATAGGTTCCCCCAATTTTATTTAAAAGGTTTTACGATGCGAGAAATGTCCGGCCACTGGCAGGTCATGAGCCATTTTAAGAACAGTCTCTCTGCATTGACTTGGAACAACTAAGATGGAATAGTCTGTCTCATCTGAATTTAATTTGAATACT
Organism: Cherax quadricarinatus; assembly: GCF_026875155.1. Taxonomy (NCBI): domain Eukaryota; kingdom Metazoa; phylum Arthropoda; class Malacostraca; order Decapoda; family Parastacidae; genus Cherax; species Cherax quadricarinatus. The sequence goes on along the minus strand of NC_069474.1, from coordinate 12,520,511 downwards.
GACTTGTACAAGATACCTTTTATATTTCAAATTTATATGAAAAGTTTTTCCTTTGGATAACTTGATTTTGTTTAGCGGCATTATGGCATTATTGACAAAAGAGTCCTTTGATATATCTAAAGGCTTGAAGTCAGGGAAAATCAAAGGATGGACAGTAGGAGAAACCTGGGCTTTGGTCTGAGCCCTAGTCAAGACATTTATAGTGTCGGAGGTGATATCTTCACTTTCATCTAACAAGTGAACCGGTGATCCTACTTCCTCGCTTTCGAGAGTAGCATCACTGGTTTTTAATCCCACAAGAATATTGCGAGACATTGTCTCATCTGAACTTTCGAGGGGCTTCTCTGACTCTACAGGAATAGGATCTGAAACACTTATATCCATCTTTGGTGATGAAAGGTCAACCTCAGGAGGAAGAATGGCACCTTTTACATTGTGAAAGTTAAGACACATGTGCAACATCTGGATATCTTTATTGTAGACGTTTCGCCATCCAGTGGCTTTATCAATACAGTCGGCATTTTATACCTTTCTTGCACAACTTGTCAGACACTGCAACATCATGGAATCTTGGTTCAGAGGACATCTACAAGACCTTCTTCACGGCTGCTGCAACTAACCCATCTCAGTCTGATTACCTGGTCCTTGACTGTTGTTTTCCTCCTGATGTGGCTGTACAACAGCTTCGGGTCAGTCTTTACTTTTGATGCTGTCATTTTCATATTGTCTCTGAGCCTCCCTTCTTATCTGTGCATATTCGTTTCTGGCTCTTCGGCTGATTTCTTTATTTTCCTGAGTTCTCTGTCTTCTGTACCTTTTCCATTCACTAGTACACCTAGTTTTTGCCTCCCTACACCTTTGGGTGAACCAAGGACTCGTTCTGTTCTTCCCATTATTTCTGTTTCCCTTGGGAACAAACCTCTCCTCTGCCTCTTGCATTTTGTTGCTACATACCCATCATTTCTTGTACTGGTTTTCCTGTCATTCCCTCTCCCACTGAATGTCTTGAAGGAAGTTCCTCATGCCTGAGTAATTCCCCCTTTGTATTTTGTTTTTTTTCCCAGCCTATTCCTGCAAACTCTCTCCACTTGGAGCTCAACTATGTAGTCGAAGCACAGAACCACATGATCACTAGCTCCCAGGGGCCTTCCATACATGATACCCTCGATGTCCGAACTACTCATGGTGAATTCAAGGTCCAACCTTGCTGGTTCATCCTCCCCTCTCTCTCTGGTAGTGTCTCTAACATTTTTGATGCATGAGGTTTTCCAGTACCACATCATCATCTTGGCTCTCCATGTTTCGGGCCCCCCCCAGGGGGCTCCGGGTTTCCAGTCAATCTCCTTGTGATTGAAATCACCCATAACTAGTAACTTTGCTCCCCCCATGTGTGCTCTCCTGGGCCCCCTCGGCTAGTGTGTCGATCACTGCTCTGTTGCTCTCATCGTATTCTTCTCTTGGCCTCCTGCAGTTCTGTGGTGGGTTGTACATTACTGCAATTATCACCTTATGTCCCTCAGACTGGATTGTTCCTACTAAGTAGTCCCTTTCGCCCGTGCCATCCATTCTTTCCATTTTCTCAAAACCCCACTGGGGTTTTTAATGAGCAGTTGCAACTCCTCCTCCCCTCTCCTCTCTCTGTCTTTCCTGAGATTTGATATCCGGATGGAAAGATTGAATCTGTTATTATTTTCTGGTGAGTTTTGTTTCTGTGAGTGCTATTATGTCTGGGGATGTCTCTTTGATTCTTTCATGCCACTCCTCATACTTGTTTGTTATTCCATCTGCATTTGTATACCACACCTTCAACTTCTTTTCTAAGACTGTGGTCTGGGAGGTATATTGGGGTTGGGGGAAATGGGAGACCTGGTAAGGAACTATGGTTGTTGCTGTGGGGTGGAGTTTGTAATGTAGTGGGTGGGGGCATTGGATGTGGCATGGGTGTTTTGATTTAGAGTGGTTGCACTGGGGTTGACCTGGTTGGGAGGCTTCTATAGGAAGTTGTGAGGGAGGCTGTATTTGATCTTCTTCCTGGGTCTGGGATCTCTTGTCTGTCTTCTCCATCCCCTCTCTTTCCTCCTTTCGCCTTTTGTATCATCTCTCTCAGTTTCTGCCTTTCTTCTTTGTTCTGTCCCCGGTCGAGATACACCTTCCTGTATGCCGTCATGTCCCTTAATCGTGCTTTCTCCTGCAGGATCCTGGTCCGAGTCGCTTCTGCCTTGAAGGTCACTCTCACTGGCAGGGGTTTTTTTTTTTACAAACCCCCCCATTCTCCGAAAATTTTCCAGCTGGGGCATATCGTGTTCTCCTATTGCTTTCATGATGCTTTCAATTGCTTTTTTTCCCCTTGTTTTCTTGCTTCATATGTTTCCCCTTCGACTTCCTGGAGCCCATACACAAAGACTGACCTCACCCTTTCATTCTCCCACTGCATATCCCTGTGTATCCCCTCATTTAATTTGGTTTCCTCCACTGCAGCTTTCCCTTTCATCAGTTTCACTGGGTAATGTACTTGGGCTCAGTGGCCTGTCCCTTTTCCCTTCTCTGGCTTTCCTTGGGCTCGTTGCTGTCTGTTAGGGCCTCCACATAAAGCTTAGCTCTTTCATTTGCTACAGTCTCCTCTGATAAGCTCTCTCCATGCAGTTGTGCCCTTCTTCCCTGTGGTCCCCTTATTTGTGGCTGAGGTAGCAGTCTCTGTTGTCCCAAACCCAAAATGTTCTTTAGTTCTTTAGGCTGTTTCAGATTTTTCAATTCCTCTTCTAAACTCTGTATCCTAGCTTTTGCTGCTTTGACATGCACCTCCCACCCTTCCCCCCTTTCCATATCTAATCCTTTCTTCATTCTCATGCAAAGTTCTTCTAGTTTCTTTTCCCATTCATGATCCCTTTTTTTTGAGCTCCCGCTGCCCAATCTTCCCCTTGCAGTTTCCTCCTCCTGTCCCTTGGTTTTCATGTTTTCTCTCTGGCAAACCCACTTTTGTTTTATCCTGATTGCCTCAAGTGGGAAACCTATGTAGTTCTGTATGTTAGGTTAGTAGTGTGATGTCAGAGTGTGGGGAGGGGGGAAGTAGTGGAGGAACTGTTGCTATGTGGGAGCGGAGTGGGGAGGGTGGGGAGGGTTTAGGGGGAACGGGGGAGGGGAGGGTGATCGAGGGAGGGGAGGGATCAGGGGGAAATAGTTTAGATGTCGGTGGTGAGGGGGGAGTGTAATGTGTGTCTGGATGTGGTGTGTGTGTGTGTGTGTGTGTGTGTGTGTGTGTGTGTGGTGTGTTGTGTGTGTGTGTGTGTGTTGTGTTGTGGTGTGTGTGTGGTTCTGAATGCTTTCTCTTGAGAAATGATGACCTGAAAAATAAAAATTGACTTATTTAATTTATAAATATTTATTTCTACATTTATTTCTTACAAGTCAGCCTTTCGTAAGAAAACTTACAAGTGTCTTCCTTGTTATATACAAGTTTTATACAAGTTCTGCTCGACTGATACTTCTTTACTTCTTCATTAAGAATATCTTGAAAATACTGTATAACAGCATTCTCTGAGTTGATTCAGGATTATATTAGAATAGTGTACTCAAGAACTTTTATTTTGTGAACATATGTGTGAGTAGCAAAATGTTTGGATTTTATTATACTATACGTGTGTCGGGGAATTTGTTTACATGTTGGAGACAGACAAAAGGAAAATGTTTGTTGTTATTATCGTGTTCATTGTGAGTGTCATGTTCATATGTGTTGTGTGTGTGTGTGTGTGTGTGTGTGTGTGTGTGTGTGTGTGTCTCTCTCTCTCTCTGTGAGCACTTGTAAACCTTCCCGTTCTATGTTAACACGTCGGTCTGGAGTTTTGTTACTCTCTGATCGCGGGTTCTAACCCCGCCCGTGGTATGGTTTGTTTGCAGTCGTGTCATTACGATTTCGTGGGTTATGAGACAAATAACAAGAAAAAAAGATAATTTTTAAAACAATTAATTACAGTCTCTATGTATAAAACTTTTAAGTTTACTCATGGACACTAATCAATACCTCAAACATTACTTCACAAATACACTTACACAGCCAAATAATCGAAACAATTAAAAATATGGATTTAATATGCAATATAATTAGATGTCTGAAATTTCCACTGAGCGGCCAATACTTGGTGGGCTAAGTGGGTGAGTGACGTCTCTCATTTAGATAGTCTACGGTCGCGGTTCTTCAGGTGGATGTATTTACTGGGAGCAGATTTCTGCGTATCGTCTCTTGTAATAAGCTCTACTTGTTTTTGTTGTGTTGTAGTCTTGTCCTTCTGTTGTCTTGTCCTTCTGTTGTTTTCTTGTCCTTCTGTTGTTGCCTGGTCCTTCTGATGTCCTGTCCTGTCCTTGTGTTGTTGTCGTTGTCTGGTCCTCATGGTGAATACCTGAGGGAACAAGGATGGACACCTGAGGGCATGGACCTGAGGGAGCTATTTATAACATAATGATCTTCCTTTCAGAACTTCAAGAACCTCAAGACCTTCAAGAACATCAAGAACATCAAGAACATTAAGAACATTAAGAACTTCAAGAACATCAAGAACTTTAAGAACATCAAAATCTTCAAGAACATCAAGAACATCAAGACCATCAAGAACATCAAGACCATCAAGAACATCAAGACAATCAAGAACATCAAGACAATCAAGAACTTCAAGAACATTGAGACATTCAAGAACTTTAAACCACCAGTTCATAACCCTCACCACCAATCCATCACTACCAGTCCATCACTACCAGCTCGCCATCAGCCCTTCACCCTCACCACCAGTCCATCACCACCAGTCTGCCATCGTCCTTCACCCTCACCACCATTCCATCACCCTCACCACCATTCCATCACCCTCACCACCATTCCATCACCCTCACCACCAGTCCATCACCCTCACCACCAGCCCATCACCATCACCCTCACCACCAGTCTATCACCCTCAAATCCAGTCCACGAACCTCATCATAAATCCTCGACCTTAATACTTGTTTTTGTTGTGTTGTAGTCTTGTCCTTCTGTTATCTTGTCCTTCTGTTGTTTTGTCCTTCTGTTGTTGTCTTGTCCTTCTGTTGTTGCCTGGTCCTTCTGATGTCCTGACCTGTCCTTGTGTTGTTGTCGTTGTCTGGTCCTCATGTTGTGTTGTCATATACTTGTGTTGTTGTCTAGGGTAGGACTGCTGACCTCAGGGAAGTGGTGAATGGTGAATACCTGAGGGAACAAGGATGGACACATGAGGGCATGGACCTGAGGGAGCTATTTATAACATAATGATCTTCCTTTCAGAACTTCAAGAACCTCAAGACCTTCAAGAACATCAAGAACATCAAGAACATTAAGAACATTAAGAACTTCAAGAACATCAAGAACTTCAAGAACATCAAGACCTTCAAGAACATCAAGAACATCAAGACCATCAAGAACATCAAGAACATCAAGACAATCAAGAACTTCAAGAACATCAAGAACTTCAAGAACATTGAGACATTCAAGAACTTTAAAACCACCAGTTCATAACCCTCACCACCAATTCATCACTACCAGTCCATCACTACCAGCTCGCCATCACCCCTTCACCCTCACCACCATTCCATCACCTCACCACCTTCCACACCTCACCACCATTCCATCACCCTCACCACCATTCCATCACCCTCACCACCATTCCATCACCCTCACCACCAGCCATCACCATCACCCTCACCACCAGCCCATCACCATCACCCTCACCACCAGTCTATCACCCTCAAATCCAGTCCACGAACCTCATCATAAATCCTCGACCTTAACCACCAGCCCATGACCTTCACCCCCAAAGTCCATATTTTTGAACCAGTGTTATTTTAGCTCTAACCATTGGGCCATCAATTTTACGAACATCATTTACCCAGCAGCACAGGGCATGTTTCACGATGCGAGGATATTCGTGGCTGTGGTAAGCTCAGAACTAATTTCATTCTACTCCCGTTTGAAATACCAGCCATCACGAGCAGTCCTCATGTTAATGCTTCCACGAACAAATGATTTTTAAGCAATTAATAAACTCTGGCTACCCGGGGATCTGTGTGCCGCTCTAGATATGATAAATCTAGGCCTTTCGTGTTGCAATCAGCACACATCAGGAGCTTGCAATGTTACAGAAATAGCATAGGAAATGCAGGATGGTACGTTTATGTGAAGGGCTCTCCGAAAGGTAACGGGATTCGGCGGCGAGAAAGGTGCCGAGTGCCAGAGAAAGCATAGAACATAGAAACTTTCAACAATAATCATCTTAACCCACTTGGAAAGTGTGGTAAAGTTCATGTGAAAATAATCTGTTCTGCTGAGTATAATTTAGATGAAACTGAAGTGTGTTAACAGGAATGACCAGATTCTGAGAAAAGAAAATACTGTGCTTTCAAAATAGGATAAAATGTAACATAATTGCAAACAAACCATACCACGGTCTGGAGTTTTGAAAACCCTCTGATCATGGGTTCAAAACCCACACGTGGTATGTTCTTTTTTTTCATATATCACACAACTTCTACTCTAAGCTGGCAGTTATGGTCCGTGCAGTTTTCTGTTAATGTCTCGTAAAGGACAACTTTTTAGGAAAAATACGTAGAGATGCAGTAGTTGAACGAAAAATTCTATATTTGAGTTGAGAGAAATAAACAAAATTTTTCTATAAAAAAAAAAAAAAAAAAATTTAGGTGTCACTGAAAAAAAAAATTGTGGGTTCGATAAATTTATAATGTTTGACTATGGCATCAGTAAGAATTTTTTTTATATTGCTAAAAGTCTTCAGCTGAGGGAGAAACTGTTAAAGGTGATACCCACAACTTCAGACGTGAGAGTGAAATCCGAAAAAACTGTATTTTTCAGTTTTCAAAGAAAGTGGGCAACACTGAAACACAGAAAATTTGCAGACGTGAATACATTAGAGAACAATATTGCCAGACATTTAAAAAAAAAGCGAAAGACTCAAAATAGGGACGAATCCTGCTCAGGGAACCAGAAGCCACGCCCAGAGGTGTTCTTGACGTCGCAAAATGAGTTGGCCAATGGAAAGCCAAGAATGTCTTGTCGACAGTGCATAATATATAAGGTGTTTAATACACTATATACTTCAAAAAAATATTCTTATTAAAATTTAAAAACAGTCATCTAGATACGAATGTCATTCAAATATATTTTAACAGGCCAAGTTGAATTTTGCTAAGCCTTATCTTGCAATGTGCTTATTTATATTTTAACTTAATCATGTGTTTAACTCCCATAACAAGAGAGACATTGGAAGGGCAGTCAGACCAAGCAATTACGTACATGTTTGGAGACGCTAAGAGGCTCGGGTGGACTATCGAAGAATTCGGTGATTGGGTTACGACTTAATAGCGTACAGTGTCGCGATTAGGTGTTGAATCGATATCCCTTTAAGGTCGTGACATTGACGAGTGTGCGTCACTAAAAGAGTCAATCTCTGCAGTGTGCGTGTCTAACCAGAGTAAGTTCCAAAATTGCCACAAACTCTTAAAGTTGTGTGCTATTATTTCCACCTTGCGATAGATGATTTAACACCTAGCACATTTAAGGTGCTCAAGTGTAAAGGATAAGTGAAGGCATATAGTAAATAACTGAAACTAAGGTTTCTATACCTTGGAGGTTTGATACATATGGATGACGGATACAGTAAGTACAGTTAAACTGTATATTTGTAGGAAACTTATTTCGAGTTTAATTATTCTGAAAAACTAAGACTTCAGTGGAGGCAGTTAAGGGCAACATTCATACCCCAAGCATCAAGAAAAGTGCCCATTAACTTATTTAGATAGAGCTCAATAATTTATAATTAGGTCTGTAGCCTTGTACGTAGTACAAACCCGTTCTTTGATGGATTATTGATCAGTGGACAATATTAATCAAAGAATGTTCAGCTTATTAAAATGTTATGAGGTTATTAGGCTGCATAAAACCTGTACATTACCTGTCAAGGATACTCTCATCAGAGTATATGCTCTGAGAGACGTACAGCCTCTCGGTAGGTATATATGAAAGATTCGGTAATAGGGTTTAAAACCAATCGACAACACG
>NC_069474.1:12462440-12507440 GCF_026875155.1 Cherax quadricarinatus | reverse complement strand
GTATACAATGCCGAGACTTTGATGAGTTAGACACATGTACAATACTTGGGTAAAATTTTTTGCCGAAATATTTCAATTACACATCTGGCTTCTTCGCTCGAATATAGTGGAATATAACACTGGGAACTGTAGAAGCAGTTATGTGGTTATCATTCCCTCAACCTTGGTAGGTGGTGGTCAGTCCCTCAGATTTAAAGCAGATCTGACTATTATTAAGGAACCAAAAAATAACGATGATAGCAGGATATCAATACGATTTTTCAGTAAATGATCACGGCTGACTTACTTGAATTACATACAGAATTATATACAGAAATTATATCCAGAAAAACTGGGATGGAATTATCCTAAGTGATTTTTTATATATAGCTTTCCAAAAGGACTTTGGCAGAGTTACCCCTCGAAGAGTTACGACCGAAATTAAAGTTCATTGTAAACGAGACGAACTTCGTCCCTGGATATGTGACTGGCTCACAGACAGGAAACAGAAAGAGGTTCTCACAGGAGAGGTTTTCAGGTGGCTTCCCGTAAAGAGTGGAGTTCTACAGGAATCAGCTCTTGATTGAATCCGTCTTTGAAATGTACATCTAAGAGAGTAAAATTGAGAATGACATCAAACTTTGAAAAAATACAGAATCCAAAGTTAAATGTATGACTGTTCAGAGTTATCCGAACAGGTAGGACTGTTCAGAGTTATCCGAATAGGTAGGACTGCTCAGAGTTATCTGAACAGGTAGGACTGTTCAGAGTTATCCGAACAGGTAGGACTGCTCAGAGTTATCTGAACAGGTAGGACTGTTCAGAGTTATCCGAACAGGTAGGACTGTTCCGAGTTATCCGAATAGGTAGGACTGTTCAGAGTTATCCGAACAGGTAGGACTGCTCAGAGTTATCCGAACAGGTAGGACTGCTCAGAGTTATCTGAACAGGTAGGACTGTTCAGAGTTATCCGAACAGGTAGGACTGTTCAGAGTTATCCGAACAGGTTGGACTGTTCAGGGATATCTGAACAAGTAGGATTGTTCAAAGATATCTGAACAGGTAGGACTGTTCAGAGATATCTGAACAGGTAGGATTGTTCAGAGATATTTGAATAGGTAGGATTATTCAGTTATCTGAGCAGGTAGGTGTTGTGGTCAGAACATGGCAAGATTGAAGGGCTCGACATAGACAAATTTGCATTTTGGGTATATAATCTAGACTCAAAGAAATATTTGGCATCAAACTAAAGGAGCAAGAAAAAAATGAAATCGAGTATTAATAGCAACGACTTTCAAAATACCAAGCAATACTAAACAATAGTCTCCTCGGTTTATAGCGATAATTTAGTATACACAAAACATCAGGACATCCATAATTTACTTATATAGTTGATTGTTATACGTATCTGGACATATGTCAAGTTTTAGAACGCCAAATTACAAAGAGAGTTATGAATATGGCTCTTCTCCAGAATGAGACTGACCACCTCAAAACTTTAAGGGTGATGGACTGATTACATCGTCTTCAAGTATCTTCTGCTTCTATCAACTTTCCTGTACTTGACTGAAGAAGCCTACTGTGTAGGCGAAACGTTTCATAATAAAGATACCTAACTGTTGCATATGTGTCTTACCTAACAACCTGTCGGTATTTTATATCATTTTAATGTTCACACACACAAAAGAGTTATACTAGACAGCGAATAAAAATCCATCAAGTTCGTACCATCACTCAGAAACAATCTCATAAAGGAATACTCAAAACACTCAAAATCTTTCTCTTACTAAATCTCAACGAAACGTTAATGATATTGAACGGATTTGATAGACTCAAACATGAAATGCTATTTGAAATGCTAAATGAGTCCATAACTCTCAACAATAGACTGAAACTGCGAGGGAGAAGCAATATGAATGTGTGCAAATATTTCATATGCAAACAGAATTATAGTTGAAAGTAATAAACTATTCGTTAATGTTGTAAACGCGAAGACGATACAATTCTTCCAGAATCTGCTGAACATACACTTTTGAAGTATGGATTTCAACTGGATACATTGTGTCTTATTGGGAGGAGTTTCCAGAGCCTTCAAGACCTTAATAATAATAATAATAATAATAATAATAATAATAATAATAATAAATAATAATAATGTTGCAGTTTTATAACTGTTTACCTGGAGTTTACCTGGAGAGAGTTCCGGGGGTCAACGCCCCCGCGGCCCGGTCTGTGACCAGGTGTAAAACACCTCTCTGGTAAGACAGTTATGGAATGAATGTTGAAAGATTTTCTTTTTCGGGCCACCCTGCCTTGGTGGAAATCGGCCGATGTGTTAATAACAAAAATAATAATAATCTACATATATATGACAACTGAAAAATATCTTTTGATATCACTGAAATATTTTTATAGAAAGCTCCTGATTAGAGCATTTCGGGCAACTTGGGTTAATCTTGTCCCCCAGGATGTGACCCACAACTGTCGGCTAACATCCAGGTACCTACTTACTGCTAGGACAACAGGAGTGGCGGGTGTGAGAAAACATTCAGAATGCTTCGCCGCTGCCGGGAATCAATCTCAGGCCCCTCATTGTGTGAGCTAAGGACGCTACCAACCAAGCCATAAGTTCAAGTACAAATTTAGATTGCTGGGTGAATCCAAATTGCTCTGTATGTCAATGATAATAAGTTACAGTGAGTAGCAAGACACGGGTTATGGTGAGTATTGGAAGGAGACGTTGCCTAGTATATTTGCTACCTCATTCGACTGCTCGCTAAACCCACGCAGATCAACATGCACTTTCAACAGATGGGGCAATCTGAAGTCAACAGATTACTGATGTCTATTCAGTAACTGCACAGGAATTGTTAATTGACAAAGGAGGCAACAGAGTCAACTTGAGTTCAAGTGATAGAAGTAGAGGGTTGGCTTAGTCATATTATTTCTAGTGGTAGTCAGAAGTAGAACCAGTGTGAGTGACAGAAGAGTAACCAGAAGTAGAACCAGTGTGAGTGACAGTTAGAGTAACCAGAAGTAGAACCAGTGTGTGTGAGAGTAGAGTAACCAGAAGTAGAACCAGTGTGAGTGACAGTAGAGTAACCAGAAGTAGAACCAATGTGAGTGACAATGGAATAACAAGAAGTAGAACCAGTGGGAGTGCCAATGGGGTAACCAGAAGTAGAACCAATGTGACAATAGAGTAACCAGAAGTAGAACCAATGTGACAATGGACTAACCAGAAGTAGAACCAATGCGAGTGACAATGGAGCAACCGAAGTAGAACCAATGTGAGTGACAATAGAGTAACCAGAAGTAGAACCAATGTGAGTGACAATAGTTACCAGAAGTAGAACCAATGTGACAATGGACTAACCAGAAGCAGAACCAATGCGAGTGACAATGGAGTAACCAGAAGTAGAACCAATGTGAGTGACAATGGACTAGCCAGAAGTAGAACCAATGTGAGTGACAATGGACTAGCCAGAAGTAGAACCAATGTGAGTGACAATGGAGTAACCAGAAGTAGAACCAATGAATGACAATGGAGTAACCAGAAGTAGAACCAGTGTGAGTGACAGTAGAGTAACCAGAAGTAGAACCAGTGTGAGTGACAGTAGAGTTAACCCAGAATAGAACCAGTAATAATTTAGCAGTAGGAAAGACGTAACCAGTTTCAGTACATTTCCATAGCAAACTAAATTCCAATTTGAGAATGGTAACTTCTGCCTTCTACTTTCCAAAGGCTTGGGAAAGAATGCTAGTGAATGGAGCACATTTTTCCTCCTCACTCACGGTCCCTCCTTTCCTCTCATGCATCTAGATAATGCACGATACTCCTTAACCTAGGTGGAAGTGGATAGATCGTCCCAAGAGATAGCCTGGGTGTGGACCTCCAGTTCTCTATCTTTCTGTCTCCCGCTATTCTCTTCTTCCTATTCTCTACTCTTAACTCTCTACCCTCTTTACACTCTACCCTCCTTACACTCTCTTTACACACTACGCTCTTTACACTCTACGCTCTTTACACACTACGCTCTTTACACTCTACGCTCTTTACACACTACGCTCTTTACACACTACGCTCTTTACACACTACGCTCTTTACACACTACGCTCTTTACACTCTACGCTCTTTACACTCTACGCTCTTTACACTCTACGCTCTTTACACTCTACGCTCTTTACACTCTACGCTCTTTACACTCTACGCTCTTTACACTCTACGCTCTTTACACTCTACGCTCTTTACACTCTACGCTCTTTACACTCTACGCTCTACTTTGTACACTATTTCCTACGTTCTACCTGGTAATCTACTTCCTATTCTCTCATTCTCGCTCACTCTCTCCCCTACATACTACCAACCAGTCTTTTTTGTTATGTACCTCCAGTTGGGAGTTCTCTTCACACTGGGCCGTCCCCTCTGAACGGCCACAATTCCTTCTTTCATCACCACCCTTTCCTTTCCCCTCACTCTCACTTCTCTTTTCCCCTTCATTGCACTGCACTTCTGCTCTTTTCAAGGTGTTCCCCTTAGCACGCTCTACCATCTCGCTTTTCAGTGCTCTCTCTCTCTCTCTCTCTCTCTCTCTCTCTCTCTCTCTCTCTCTCTCTCTCCTCTCTCTCTCTCTCTCTCTCTCTCTCTCCTCTCTCCCCTTTTCTAAATCAATGTTTTATTATCCTTCTATTTTCTCACGCTTTAATTTTTTTTTAATCTTTTCATTTTCCTTTTTTTCCGGCACTTTCATTATATTTTTCACTTTTATGATTCCTACGCTTACCATCTTTCTTCTATTTTTTTCCATGCTTTCCTTCTTTATTTTTTCCCACTTTCCTGCTTTCCCCCACTTACCTTCTTTTTTTCTCCCACTTTCCTTCTCTTTTTACAAGTTTATTTCCTACTTTCCATCTCTTTCTTCTCTTTTTTCCACGTTTAATATATTTCCCAACATTTTATATATTTTTTCCTCATTTTCCTCCTATTCTCTTAGCATTTCCATTATTTTTCATAACTTCCTTTCCTTTAATATCAGTTTCCTCTTCTTTTCCACGCCATTGTTTGCATTATCGGCTCTACAGTTTCCTTTCCATTTATTCACTCTCATTAAGTCTTAACGATGTATTTGGGCTCTTCCTCCTCCCTCTTCCCGACCTCTTGTATTATCTTTCATTATCGGTATTTCCTTTGTCTTGCAATTCTCTGCTTTTCTCAGACGTCTTCCTTGTTCCGTCTGTCTCTCTGTCTTCCATACAAAGTCTTTACATTTTACTCAGGGTTTTACAAGGTTAGTTAACGAATCGTAACTTAATTTACAACCTACATCAGCTCATTTGAAAGTAGTTTTTAATGTTATGAGACATACAAATATGGAACAGGATGAAGTTGGAGCCATTTCATCTAATGACTATGTCGTTGACATCATTATGCTGTACGAACATGTTCCAACTTGTACTGTAGGAACTCGCTTCTCGCTGTCCTCGGAGTGGATCCAAGTGCTGTACGTTGACAATTTTGGACTTGTCCTTAACAGTAAGGCCACCAACATCCCTCCGGTGTTGAAGGCTCTGTTGAAATGACAGATCTATCCAGGATGGGTTCAGACAAGAGATGAGGCGTCTGGCTGTGTTCTCTACTCTGTCAAGCAGCCGCAGATGATCTCGCAGACTCTACTGTCAAGCAGATGCGAGATACGTCGAAGTTGCTGTAAGCTTCCTGGCCGCCTTGTCGGCAAGATTTACAACGTGGCTCTTCATGGCCAGTTTGGGGTCAAATTTCACTCCAGGGATATCAATTTTGTCCCCTGGTACCAACACTTCCATTTATTCTTACCACTGCTTCACCATTACCATCATGATGCTTAGAAAACTTAATTTATATTTTCTCAGGAGCAAATATGACCTGCCATCGTTTACCCCAGGCTGATATAGCTTTAAGTTGGTGATTACATAACGGAGTAATTGGCATTTCTTCTCTTGGATAAGTAAATGTCAGTACAGTCATCTGTATATGCATCTGATTCTGGGATGAGACGAAGAAGGTCGTTGAAGTAGACATTCTACAACAATGACCCAAGCACACTTTCCTGTGGAACACTTGCACCAATAGGGTGTCTTGCTGACTCTATTCCGTTGAGAACATCGCTTAGAGATCTGCCCTGAAGGTAATCACTGAGACTTAGTGTAGAGCCTGTAGTTCCCAGTCCTTGCAGTTTTGCTAAGAGTCCCTGGTGCCACACTCGGTCAAAAGCACCATCAATGTCCAGTGCTACTACATAGCTGACTTTGGATTCATGCAGTGTCTGGTGCCAATTAGTGCAATGATTTAACGACAGGTCATCAGCAAAGTAATCTTTTCTGAAGCCATATGTCCATATTTTCCACATCTATCTTTTTCTTACTACGGCATTCCATACCGCTCTCTTACTACACACACACTCTTTTACTCTTTCACTACAGTCTTCCAAGCTGCTCTCTTACTAAATTCTCTCTCTCTCTCTCTCTTACTACACTCTTCCATACTGCTCCCTCTCTTACTACACTCTCCCATACTGCTCCCTCTCTTACTACACTCTCCTATGCTGCTCCCTCTCTTACTACACTCTCCCATACTGCTCCCTCTCTTACTACACTCTCCCATACTGCTCCCTCTCTTACTACACTCTCCCATACTGCTCCCTCTCTTACTACACTCTCCCATACTGCTCCCTCTCTTACTACACTCTCCCATACTGCTCCCTCTCTTACTACACTCTCCCATACTGCTCCCTCTCTTACTACACTCTCCCATACTGCTCCCTCTCTTACTACACTCTCCCATACTGCTCCCTCTCTTACTACACTCTCCCATACTGCTCCTCTCTTACTACACTCTCCCATACTGCTCCTCTCTTACTACACTTTTCCCCATGTTTCTCTCTCCCATATGTCCTCCATTAATCTTCTCTCCCCTTTACTACTACTCCATACTCTCCCTCTTTCCACTGTCCATACTCTTTCTTTACTTCCCATGACTGCCCCTTTCTACACTTCCCATTCTTTCCACTCAAATCTCCATCTCTCTCCTCTTCTACCTTCTCCCATATTTCATCTTTTTCTTCTCTCCCTACTCTCTCTCTCTCCTCTCCTTACTGTCCCTCATCTATACTAATCTCTAAGCACCTTTTACTAAACTCTCCTATAAAGCCTCTCTCTTTAAACATCTCCCCTATAAGTCTTAAACTAAATGCTACTCCTTACACACTCTCCAATCTCCCTCTATAAACTCTCCCTAAATGCTCGTCTCTGTAACATCATCCTATTAGCTTTTCTCATAAAATCACTTTCCTAAGTTTCCTCTGAATAACCATTTTCTCCTTTTAACTCAACCTCTCCATACTCTTTGCCTCTTTCTTTTTTGCTTTAACACCCCACTCATGCAAACCTTTCCCCTTTCTTCCTTACCATATTTTCCTCCTTCTAGATCCCCTTACTCAGCCTGTCCAATAACTCTTCTCCCTTAGTCGCTCATAAATTTTTTTAAAGCCTTTAAAACCTTTTATAAAGCCCCCTATAAGCATCCTGTTTAAATAAAGTTACTCTATAACTTCTGGAAATTCCTGTATAAAGCCCTCCTTAAACCTTTTCCCTCCATTATAGCCCTCTAAACCCATTAAAGTTCCTTTCCCCTGTAAACCGCTCCTATAAAGCCCCTAAAAGCTCCTTATAAACCTTTTTCCAGCTATCAACCTTCTTATAATCTCCCCTTCCATAATCTCTCTAAATTGCCCTATAAACCTGTAATAAATTCTTATAAAATCTAAATTTCCTCTATTTAATCTCCCTTTATACACTTCCTATCAATCGCCTTATAAATTTTTATGTCTCGCATGTAAACTCCTTTGTAAAGCCCCTCCATTAATACTCCTCCTTGAACCCTCCATAAGTTCCCCCTTAAAGCCCCTCCTATTAAAGCCCCTTCCTATAACTTTCCTTGCTATAACCTCTCTTCCATAATCTCCCCTTCCATAATTCATCCTTAAATTGCTCATCACCTATAATTATCTATCATAATTATTTCTTAATTATCTCACCTATAATTACCCTTCTATCAACTCCCCATCCTATAATTTTTTGTTGCAATAACTCCCTTCTTATAACTCTCCTCCTATTATTGCTCCCTTCCTATAACTCCCGCCTCTATAACCCTCTCTCCTATTAATCCCCTTCCAATAACTCTCCTCCGATAATTCCCTTCCTTTAAATCTTTCATAATTCCCGTCCTATATTCCCCCCCTATAATTTAATTCCTACATCTCCCTCTCCATAAATCCCAATTCTATAACTCCACCTATTACTCTCCTCCTATAATTAGCGTAAAAAAATTACCTCTTATAATTCTTCTTTAACATGCCATTATACATCTCCCTTCCTATAATTCCCCCTTTCATAATTCCCTCTCATTTAATTTACCCTACCATTATTCTTTTTCCCATAACTCCTATAATTTCCCCCCTCCTATAATCTCTCTATACTTGCCCTCCATTAAGTCTCCTCTCCCATTATGTCACCTCTCATAATTATTCCCATACTTCTCTTTTCCATAATTCTGCAATTTTCCCGTCTCATAATTACTCTTCCTATAATTCCCCCCTCCCTTAATCCTTCCCCTATAATTCCCCTCTCATTGTTATACTCATTCTACACTTCATAAGCACTATATAATTCCCTCCAATAATTCTCCATCGTGATTTTCCTCTCTCAAAATTTTTCCTCTTATTATTCAGCCTCTCATAAACACCTCACCTATAATTTCTCCTCTCATAATTTCCCCCTTTTATAATTTCCCCTCTCATATAATTATCCCTCCCATTATTTCCCTGTCATAAGCCCCCACCTATAATTCCTCCAATAGTTTTCCCTCCCAGAATTTTCCATTATTCTCCCTCCCATAATCCCATCTATAATTACCTTTCCCTTAATTTCCCCTTTTTTCCCTAGTGATTCCTCTCTTAAAAACACACTCCACCTTGTACCTGCAACACCACCCCTTAATCCTTCCACTTTAAAATTAAGTCTCCCTTTGCCCCTTTCCCCTCTTTATCTCTGGTTCCCCCTCTCTTGCCAGTGGAACTCTAGTCGTTACTTTTCTCAATTCATCCCCCCTTTCACTCTTTTATCTCTCTCTCTCTGTCTGTTAAACATTTCCCCCTCCTCTCTCCCCTTTTCCCTCAATATCTTTAATTTCTCCTCTTCTTTCATTTTCTTCTTCTATCCCCCCTCTTCTACTTCCTCTCTCCAATCTCCCCTCATCTATATTCCACCACCTTTCTTCACTTACCTCTCTACCTTCTTCTATTTCCCCTCTATTCCTTCATCTACTTCCCCTCTCTCACCTTCATCTACTTCCTTCCCCTCTCAAACTCCATCTACTTCCTCTTTCCTCTCTACCTTCATCTAGTTCCCTCTCTACCTTCATCTAGTTCCCTCTCTACCTTCATCTAGTTCCCTCTCTACCTTCATCTAGTTCCCTCTCTACCTTCATCTACTTCCCCTCTCTGTCATCTACTCCCCCTCTCTACTTTCATCTACTTCCCTTCTCCCATCAATATTTTCTCTTCATTCAGTTTCTGTTTCACTCTTTAATCCTCTCTTTAAATTTCTATTTCGTCTCTCCCTCTATTTTCCTGCTTAATCTCTCCCCTCTTTCTAGTTCCCCTCTCCAGTAATATGCCTCCCCTCTCCGTTCATCCACTTTCCTCTTTTTCTTTCTACTTTTCTTCTTGTGTGTATCTACATTCCCCTCTCTATATATTTCACCTTTCTCCATCTACCTTCATCTACTTGCTCTCTTATTCTACTTCTCCTCTCAGTCTTCTTTCTTTTCTACCTTTAGCTACTTTCCTTCTCTCTCCCCCCCTTCTTCCATTAATTTTTCTATTTCTTTGCCATCTATTTCTCTCTTCTTTCACCTCTTTCTCTCTCCTTCCATTTATTTCTCATTTATTTCTCTCCATTAATTTTTCTCTCCCTTCATCTATTTCTCTTCATCTACTCTCCCTCTCCCCTTTTGGTATGGTCATGCGACAACATCGACCGGGGAGGAGTGGGCTGCGCCCCCTCTAGGCCGGGGCGGGGTTGGTTGGTTGGTAGAGAGCCGTAGGTTTGGTGGAGAGGGGTTGGCTGCGTGGGGAGGGGTAAGGTTACTGTTTGGAGGGAGGGATGAACAGGGAGGGGAGAGGGGTATGTGTAGTTAAACTGGTAAAGTTCGTTTGGTTCCAACAGCTAATTTACGGCGTGATAAGCGCACCTTTCAGACCCCACCTGGTGCAGATTGGCGCCGTGTGTGACCCTACCTTATTTGTGGGTAGTTTTTTGGGTACCCCTCAATAGGTTGGTGGGAGGATTGTTCCCACCGATGTTGTGGAGTATGAGATCCCACCTAATAGTTGTGGGAGGTTGTGTTCCTACCTATACAGGTTTCGGTGGAGCTTGTCCCCCTGTGGGTGTGTTTATTTGGATTGTGTGACCCACCTGTTTGGTCGGGAGGTATATTGTGTACCTACTTCTGTTGGGTGCGTTCGGTAAGTTTCTAACCTGTGACCTATTTCTTTGAGGTGTTATTCTTTTTTGGTGGTAGACGTAATTGTACGTTGCGGAGGATGGTATGTGCCCTGGCGGGATGGTATTGTTGTTGTGAGGATGATTGTTAGTGGCTGAGGGATGCTATTGGGTTAGGTGTAGGTACTGTTTGGAGGTTAGTGATTGAAGGAGGATGCATTGTATGTTGCTGAGGATAGGCGATGTAGTTGGGTGCTATTGTTAATCTTATGAGTGGATATGTCGTACCTGGGAACCACTGGTTGTTGAGGGAGGGTGCATTGTTATGTTGTGAAGATGTACTATATAGTTGCGTGGGAGAGTTGTTCCCTAGTTGGAGGATGTGTACTGATTAATAGAGGATGGAATGTGTACTGTTGCTAGGATGATATGGTGTGTGTGAGTGCCTTGGTGGTTTTTGGGGATGATGTACCTGGTTGGTGGGGGATATTGTTACGCTTTGAGGATGATATTGGTATGTAGCTGAGGATTGTTACTTGGTTGGGGTGATTATTGTTATTCTGTGAGGATGTTATTGTTACTGTTGCTGAGGATGATATTGTTACTGTTGCTGAGGATGATATTGTTACTGTTGCTGAGGATGATATTGTTACTGTTGCTGAGGATGATATTGTTACTGTTGTGAGGATTGTTCTTGTTACTGGTTGCTAGTATGATAGATGTTATGTTGCTGAGGATGATATTGTTACTGTTGCTGAGGATGATTGTTACTGTTACTGAGGATGATATTGTTACTGTTGCTGAGGATGCTATTGTTACTGTTGCTGAGGATGTATTGCTACTGAACATATTTTTTTGTTAGTTACTGCTGCAGAGGATATTTGTTACTGTTGCTGAGGATATTTATGTTACTGTTCCTGAGTATTTTGCTAGTTACTCCTACTGAGAAGGTTTAAGTTCCTGCTGCTGAGGATGTTTTAGTTATTGTTGCTAAGGATGTTTGTATCAGTTCTTGCTGCTGAGGATTTTCTTTTAAATTATTCTGCTGTAGAGGATATTTTTGTTAGTCACTATGTTTTTATACATTTAGTTTTTTTTCCTTTTACAGTTTTTAAAATTAAATGTTTTTAATTGAAAACATTATAAAATTTAATTAAAAGTGATTAGATATAACAGTTACTGTTGCTGAAGATTTTTTTGTTATCGTTACTACTGATGTTTTTGTGTTAAAGTTTGCCGTAAGAGCTGCAAATGAAACCCAAAGAACACTCGATCAAAAGCAGACATCAGACCGTTAATGGCAGCCGAGGGCGAGGCCAGCCAGCATTAGGAAGTACAGTGGAACCTCAAATATCGAACTTTCTTCGGTCCAGAAGACTGTTCGAGTGCCACTACCGAACGAATTTATTCCCATCAGGAATAATGTAAATTAGATTAGACCATTTAAGACCTCAAAAATACACTTATAAAAGCACTTACAAAAATACACTTACATAATTGGTTGAGTTGGGAGCGGTTCGATTTTTGAGGTTCCACTGGGAGAGCCGGTATTCCCAGGAAATGTTTCTCACCAGGCTGCAATCTGCTACACCAGTTGTGGAGGAGCTAGCCACCTCTGCTAGCACACATGGAACCACTGATCTGTCACCAGTCACCCCTGTGACTACATCTGAATATGTGGATGAGTCTGTCACTCTTCCGACCACACATGTCCTCAACAGAAGGATACCACACTAGTGACCCCATCGGATGCTTGAGATGAGGTAATCGCATGGGAACTGACTACTATGAATGACGAGTTATTCATGCCAAGAGGCAATGCCAGAAAATCCCAATGTTACCTTGGTATTTGTTGATATGCTAGATGCTGAAGGAAGAAGTATATCATGAGTACTTTATTCTGCAAGAGTATTGGGCTCACCTGACTTATTTTAAGTCATAACAATCTTGCAAAAATTTGACCATCTTCAACAGATGAAGATAGGTTGTCAGGATGGTGACTTGGATCACAAAGATGATACTACAAAGTGCAAAAGTCTCTACTGAATTTCAAACAATTTTTTATAGATAAGCCAATGATTCTTGGCTGCAAACATTGCCTAGGAATGTGCTGCCGGAATGCCGAGAAACGATTAGAGAAAATGGTTGTGAAAAGAAGGTGCAAACTATGTTATTCTCACTGAAGTGTTTGCTCACTATAGGGATTGTATTATATTAATATAATGAATAGATTACATTTTTTCAAGAAACATTGTCTTCATCAGGAATTATATTAGTGCAAACAAGAATATTTGTGTCATTTGTTTGCAGGCATGTAGACCACGAGCTCGAGTACTTAATTGAAAGTTTACTGCTGAATGATTTGTGTTAGAAAGAACTTATTCCAATTACTCCTTGTCATGCAGAGTCGAGTAAGCATACAATATCATAGTTCAAAATATATGCTGGCAACTTTTCCATAAACCTGTTTTCACGGCCCAGCTAATCGACGTGATGCTTTACACTTTACAGGATCACCTCAATAATAAACCAACCCTCATTCTTGTGTACGAATGGTATATAATACCGACAAGATGAGAGTAAGACACATGTGCAACATCTGGGTATCTTTATTGTAGACGTGATTACCTCATCTTCTGTACATAGTTCTACTGTCAAGTTATGTCCTGGAATTTGTATTGATAAAGCCACTGGATGGCGAAACGTCTACAATAAAGATACCCAGATGTTGCACATGTGTCTTACTCTCATCAACCCTCATTCTTGGAGACTTTAATACCAGACATGAGAATATTGGTGAGTTTATAACAAACACTAATGAAACTAAACTAGTGAAATTTCTAAAGGAGCATGATAATGTGTGAACTGTAAGCACTATTGAGCCTACTCACATATATGGTGGCATACTAGATCTGTGCCTTGAGCCACTGATGTAGTAGCCACTTACGACATCAGTGTCTCAGTGGCTAGTAGTGGCATCAGTGGCTACTAGTACGTCTGCTAGTTTGGCAGACAAATGATGATCATACCAAATGCAAAGCATGTAGACACTATCTTGACTTCTATGCTTGTCTACTGATTGGTGAATATACAGTATAATAACGTAAGTGATATGTCAAGAAACCTTATTAATGAAAATAATAACATACCATATATATTAAGCAAACTTGATAAATTACCATGCAACTCATAGATGAACTGCAGATGTAAATCCGGATACAGTCCTGTAATATCTTTAGAGAGCCTAGTTGCCAGGTCTTTTGTGCATCTGTTCTTGCGCTACCGTCCACAGGATGGTTATGGAATAAACTAGCCGCATCGGCAGCAAAATCTAAATTTAATCTTTTTTGTTAGCTATTACTGTTAAGGATTTGTTGTTACTGTTGCTGAGAATTTTATGTTACAATTGCTGGCGTCATTATTGTCACAGTTACGGCTCTTGATGCTATTACATTTGCTATTACATGTCTTTTGGTGTTCATATCAAGTACTGCATGTGGTACTATGAATGGTGCTGTTCTTGCTGTTGTTAATACTGCTACTTTTGTTGCTATTTCTGCTACTGGTGGTACTGTTACTTATGCTGGTTGCTGGTAGTTCTGTTACTGATGCTGGCGATTCTGTTACTTATGCTGGTTGCTGGTGGTTCTGTTACTAGTGCTGGTGATATTACCGTTGCTGACGGCACTGTTACTGTTGCTGGTGGTACTGTGACCATGCAGTCAAACTACCCAACAAGCAACAATGGAGGGACACTGGTGCATGCCTACTGGCCCATGCTAGGCCAAATTTTCTAACTGAAGTATCTGCCAGCCTATTCTACAGGCTTCCCAAAATTCTAACATTGAGAACCCTAGTAACCCATGCTGAGAAAGTCCAACTCGATTCCAACCCTTCTCACCCATAAGAACGAAAGATTTGAAGATTTGAAGAATGGAGGAAATATGCAGACCTATTGACTTATGTATGGTAAGTCCTTCCCAAATCATATGCTTATCACATTAAGCAGGATTTAGGCAATTATCCTGACGTTTCGCCTACCAGGTACTGCATCACTTCAATATAGAGAACAAGTTAGATAAAAGAATACATAAATAACTAATGTAAGATTTTGTTGTAGCAACGTTTTGCCCTCCATGAACTTGGTCAAGTCACAATAAAATGCCACAGAAGTTACACATGTGTCCTTTTATGTATAATTTTGTCGGTAATTCTACTTAAATTATGACAAAAGAGAACAAGTTGTAAAAGGCTTGGTGATACCTATGAACTGTGGACGAGGACATATGTATACAGTTCAGAACAATTATTAAAGGAAAAATTTCTCCACGAGTGTCTTCAAGAGTCCCAATACTGTGCAAGGTAAAATAAGCTACAGTAAAGAGGACAGCAGGTGACCAGTAGCAAGACTGAAGGGAGGCAATAATGAGTCAGACTGAGCAAGGTAAAATAAGTTACAGTAAAGAGGACAGTAGGTGACCAGTAGCAAGACTGAAGGGAGGCAATAATGAGTCAGACTGAGCAAGGTAAAATAAGTTACAGTAAAGAGGACAGTAGGTGACCAGTAGCAAGACTGAAGGGAGGCAATAATGAGTCAGACTGAGCAAGGTAAAATAAGTACAGTACAGAGGACAGCAGGTGACAGTAGAAGGACGAAGGAAGCAATAGAGTCAGACGAGCAAGGTAAAATAAGTTACAGTAAAGAGGACAGTAGGTGACCAGTAGCAAGACTGAAGGGAGGCAATAATGAGTCAGACTTGGCAAATGGTAAAAAGTTACAGTAAATTGGACTGTAGGTGACCAGTTAGCAAGACTAGAAGGGAGGCAATAATGAGTCAGACTGAGCAAGTTACAAATAACTACAGTAAAAGGACAGCAGTTTGACAGTAGCAAGATGAAGTGTATTAATTGTCAGATTGCAGAATAAGTGGACATTTGTTCTGACACAGCTAGATTTTGAGCTGGATCTGCCTCTTAGGAAAAAATATAACGAGAAAACGAAACATCAACTTTCCTGCATCTAGGGATATATCTTCAATATTAGGGAAAGAATTTTTTTTCTATTTTGTTAAAAAGTGTTTATTCGACAAATGATAAGTTTTTTCTTTAATTATTTGATTTTGCCTAGCATAATTCTATGAAAGAATTAGAAATAATGATACCAATAATTTGATGAAAGATGAATGGAGATTAGAACAATTAATGAAAGCAAGGATAATGATTCGTACAATATGATCAAAAGGGTTTAATCTCCAAAAAATCGATGAATGTATGATGATCCCATACATTGATGAAGACCAGTTACCACTATATACACACACAACACAAGACACAGGCACTAGGTAGACCTTATGGGAACTGTATCGGTTGGACCTTGGAACTGGTGCAGGTCTTTGGAACAGGAGATCAAATTTTGCAAGTGAATGCAGTTGTGCCTTTCGATCGGCAGCAGTAGACTGCTGGATACAGCAGCAGAACACACTTGACACACACACACACATTTGGATAACTTTGAATGGCTGAGGCCCTTTTGGACACAGGCAGGTAGACTTTTGGATACTGGCAGCAGGTAGACTTTTGGATACAGGCAGCAGGTAGACTTTTGGACACAGGCAGCAGGTAGACTTTTGGATACAGGCAGCAGGTAGACTTTTGGATACTGGCAGCAGGTAGACTTTAGAAAAGGTCTGGGAGCTTCAGTATTTTCAAACTTTTACCTATAAGATTTTTAACCTAGTTAGGATCCGCCATCAGGTGAACGAGCAACAAACCCCGAGTCAATATGCAACAGGCATACGAGCCCATACTAGGCAGACCTCAGATCCAACACAGTTTCTGCAACCTGATGCTGGTCATTTGTACTACTCTGTGATATCCTGTGTTAGCTTTGTATCAGGACTGATGAAATCATTCCTAGCGATACGCTTCATTTGATAATTATCCAGAACTGGACAATAATGTCCTCTTCCGAAACACAGTGAAGAGGAAACACAAGTATGAATAGTGAGTCGAGTTAGATGTTGTATGGATTGTATGAGGAGTATTTTCAAGATTATAAAATACTTGTTTTGATCGATGGTGTTGGTGGTAGTGATGAGTGGAGTTTCCAGGCATCATCTCCGATTTAGCTCTGATTTCATTGTGACAAATTTAGATTTCGGGAAATTCATGAGAACAGCGTAGGTATTGCGGTGTTTGGGAGAGCTACTAGTTGGATTATTCTTACGGCATAAATATTTTTGTTCAATGGAATGGTATAATCTCCTAGACGTTTCCATGATGTATTGTTAATCACATTTCTCCTACATGGGAAAAGAGTAGATGCCAGTTTTGGGTTCACTGTGATGTGTGTTACACTGTGTTATCAACTTCTTGATTGTCTTTGAGGTAATGTTAGTTACGTGGGTATTGTTTTTGCCAATAAGGTTGTGAATATTCTCTGAAATCTTTATTGGGAGAACTCTATATCGGTCTGGATATGTGTGGTATGAAAGGTTGTAACAGCGTTCTTTTAGTAACAGTTGATGAAATGTGCTGGATACTTATACTTTTAAAAAGTATTGTGTAAATAAATGCACTCTTCTTCGAAGTAGGGCTCTTGTTCATATAAGATCTCATATAAAACCCTATATCTTAATGAGTGCGTTAGAACAGAAGAAGGAACACTGCAGCAGGTGTTATGGTGTTAGAAGTGCAGTAGGTAAATCCTCTTTGTGTAAACAGAGCATAATCAGTCAAGTTTACCACATTATTGTGCTTTCTTTGACAAAATCTAGAACATCAACATCAAGAATAAGAAGCTTTCTAGCAAAGATATCCTGTATATCAAATTTGTTAAGCTATAATGGCAGAATCACAGATTGTTCAAGGACACACTGGATGCCCAGGTTGTATTTATAGACATTTTAGAGAAGATTTTGATTTTCCGATTTGAGATTAATTTGGAAAATTCAAAAGAGAGAAAAAGAAATCTAATGAATGAGAGACTTGGGGAGAAAAATGCGAAAAATGTTTGTGGAGAGGTCACAAGCGGGGTGCCGCAAGGATCTGTACTTGGGGTGTCGCAAGGATCTGTACTTGCCTCAACAATGATTTTAATTTATATAAATGATTTATCATAAGTAATAAATAAGTATGAATGTTTGCAGATGACGCAAAAATACTTCGCGCAATAATACCAATTACTAAATATTTTCAAGATAACTTGCATTAATTTAATAAATGGAGTGATAGACGGATGACAGAATTTAATGAAATGTCATGAAGAGAATTTGCACTGTAACAACATACTAAAATTGGCAAACAAAACGATCTAGCAATTAACGAAATGACACCCTGATATTATATAAACAAAATTGTGAGAAACTCATATACTACTCTAGCAAATTATAAAACAGATTCTAAACATATGGATGGAGAAACGGAAAAAAAAATGTTTGCAATTTTTTGGGCCAAAACTGGAATATGAAGCGGAAGTAAAGAAAACACGTAGCTAGGCTAAAACAGGTTCAAGGAACAGCAACATGGTTACCTGAATTAAAAATAAGAGTTATGATGCAATCTGAAAGCATTACGATGCCAACGCTGGCTGATAAGAGGAGAGGAGACATGATAACTACATGTAAGGTCATGAAAGGTCATGGAAGATCAGGGGAAGCAAAATCGTACCTGCAATAGGGGTAACTAAAGGTCACATTGGTAAACTGAGAAAGAAGTGTAGCCTAAGGGGTTTTAGATATTTTCTTGGTTGCAAACAGTGCGGTAGAGCAGTGCAATGAATGAAAATATGCAAGTGCTAAGGCAAAAGACATTTAGAAATATTAAATGATGATAAAAAGATTATTGAAGAGGGGATACCATGAGCATTGCTCTGCTCCTATAGCTACAAATAGGTATTTGTAGATGAATGGTTCAGAGAACCGACATGTTGATAAATTAGACACATGTGCAACTCTTGGATATCTTTATTGAGGAAACGTTTCGCCACACAGTGGCTTCATCAGTCCATACATAGGAGAAACTTGAAATACAGGAGGAGAATGAGGTAATCAGTCCCTCAACCTTGAGTCGATGTGTTCAGTCCATCAATCTTGAGTAGAATACGGCAGATGAGCGGAGAAGCAGCTTATAAACCGTATGGCAGGAGAGGTGCAGCAGTCATAGGTGGTGTCACATTTGTTCAATGTGGAAGTAGGTTGTGCCCAAGAATTAGGCAAGCGAAGAATTCCTAAGTATTAAGAACCCAAGAAGTTGCAGTGTCTGACAGGTTTGTAGATGAATGGTTCAGAGAACCGACATGTTGATAAATTAGACACATTTCCTCAATAAAGATACCCAAGAGTTGCACATGTGTCTAATTTATCACAAATAGGTAATCACTAATAGGTAATAACTAGTCTTCCTACATGTGTCATTGCACTGCTAACCTTGCTACTGGCAAGACAGTCGCTCTACACTAAAGAAGTCTCTCTTCGATCCCCACTGGGGAGGGGAATTTATATTATACAAGCACCATATCCATTCTCACAATGCTGTCGCATCGTATAAAAATAAAACCTGTGAATGGAGTAATCAATGATTCCACGAAATTGGTCTTAGCTACCGCCGTTAGGACCTACCTGCAGGTTAAATTTGCGACAATTCACTCTCTGAAGGACTTCACTGTCGTCCGTCAAGATAACTCTGAAGCATCTAAGCTAATGGACGACTCTTCTATCAAGACCCTTCAAACACGACAATTCACTGTATCCCCGTCTCCATTCTTGAAGGCGAAACGTTCGGTCTTTGTGAAAAGACTGGGCAAGATCGTCACCTCACTCTCAACTGAAGCACTGAAAATATCTATCAAGGAACAAAACACCTGGGCCTCGGTAGATAGCATCTCCAAGATTCTCAACGCCTCATCTATGTTAAAGATTACTTTCTCAAACATCTGCATAGCTGCCCAAGGTCTCTCTGACGGTCTGGCCATCTTTTATTACCACATTCACCCAAGCCACACTGAACCAGAACGTTTCACACACATCTCCCACTGTTTGACCTGCTACTCCTAAAAATCACATCACCATGGACTGTCCCATTAAGTACAAGAAGTTATATTCGAAATGTGGGAATGACGGACATGAATTCAGATCCCGCACCTCCAATGCGGCTCCAACATGTCTTAAATGCAAGGGTAACCACCATACCCCTGCAGCTAAGTGCACACTAAGAAATCACATCGAAGAAAACTAAAGATGAGGAAGAACAACTCCAGTTCACTAACATACGCTGCTATAACCAAACTTCAAGCTGACACAACCAAGATTCTAAACGCAACGCTACAGACAACTTCCCCCAACAATACCATCTCTCCACTCCTTGACGGTGCTCCTTCAAAAGTGCTATACTGTATGGTGTAATCTCACCTGGCAAATGCAGCACATCCTGATTCTTTTAACACTACCATTAATGAGCTCTTCCGCTTAAACAACATGCCTAGCTTCAATTTTCTTGCCTCCACACCATCATCTGATGTCCTCAAGATCATTCCTAACACTGTCAATTTCACGGCAACCGCAGACGCCTCTACTGATACTGCCCAAGTAAATGAGCCTGAACCACCTCCAACTACCACCACCGTCCATCACCAACCACAGACAACTGAACCAGCAAATACTCAAGATTCCTAGCCTCCTCTCGACACTATCACCGAAGAAATGAACACACCCGAAAGTTCTGATGAGTTCTCCTCCGACGACGAAGATGACGACCCTCGCTGCGTTGAAAGTATGTACAACGAAAGCGTATACTTCTACATCATCCCTTCAAACAACACGACAATGTTCACCCAAGAACTATCCAGTCGCCTGAAAGATGGAACGGTAAAATACACATGCAAACCTCCCTTCATGCTCTCACTAGAAACACTATTACAAGATCTATCGCCTTACATAGATAACCACGTAGACACGATGAAACTATTCCATCATTCAGAGAGTGATTTAAAACAACTATAAAATGGCTCATCAACTGAAGATTTTTAGCCAATCACTCATGACATCTCTTCCTAAGGATTAACTTTACCAGCGCCACTTGAGCCCCCACACCTGACGCCTAGCCAATCAAGATTTGTCTCACCCTGCTCAAGTCACCTGTCAGCCGGTGAGCAGTCTTCACTCTGCTCTTTCTACACTGCCCCACAACGCTGTGCTTCTGGGTTTAGCCCTGGCTCTTTCATTTAAAAACTCAAGACCTTCCTCTCCAATACTAGCCTTCTCTATTTCCACTTCCCTCACCCACTCGTTGGGTCTTACTTGCGAGTCTTCTGCTGCTGGTGCTGCTGCTGCTGCTGCTGATGCTGATGCTGCTGCTGGTGCTGCTGACGCTGCTGCTGGCGATGCTGATGCTGCTGCTGGTGATGCTGATGCTGGTGCTGCTGATGCTGCTGCTGGTGCTGATGCTGCTGCTGCTGCTGCTGATGCTGCTGGTGCTGGTGCTGCTGATGCTGATGCCGATGCTGGTGCTGCTTGCTGGTGCTGCAGTGTCCCTACAGCTCAAGATATTGCACTCCTTCACCAGAAAGTTTCTGATGATCTCAGCCTCCTCCCTCCTGGACATAAACTTAATATCGATTTCAGTGACTATGTACAGTCATGTGGAATGGTCATAGGCTCACCACTCAGTACAGTCATGGCCAACCTGTAAATGGGGCACCTGAAGAGGAGGAGGAGGTCGAATAAAAAAACGCGACCTCATGACCTAAGGAACATGCGTATCTACTTGTAAACTATTTCACCATAAAATATTTTATTCTGCAGTCCATGAAAGATAATGTTACAACATACATTGTCAGGCACACCATTTAAAGGGACAAGAGTACAGATTACAGAGAACATGGGAAACATACCAATGTAGTTAC
This sequence comes from Cherax quadricarinatus, assembly GCF_026875155.1. NCBI lineage: Eukaryota > Metazoa > Arthropoda > Malacostraca > Decapoda > Parastacidae > Cherax > Cherax quadricarinatus. The sequence goes on along the minus strand of NC_069474.1, from coordinate 12,486,022 downwards.
ACCCACTCCAAAGAGATTTTTTAAAAATACTTCACCACCCCTGATCACTACTGGAGTGGAGGCACAGTCAGAGGCCCCCACTCCAGGACAACAGTTATTAGTGCCAAATAAAGCCTTCTTTCCCTATGTACCATCAATACATCATTTGTATTTGTAAATATACAGGTCTAAAGCCATCAAGAAACAAAATACACTTCATCAATGGACTCCTCAAGAGTCAAATGCAGTGTTTATGGCTGTCACACAGACCCACACAGAGCATCATTTTGCCAACAAAATATGGATCCCAGGAGACAGCTTATTTAAATGCGACAGAAAGAACAGACAAGTGGGGTTGGCCTGTATGTCACAGAGTCGCTCATTTTCTCGGAAGTACTAAACACCACAAAGTTGTAGTTAAAGTTTTGGCAGTAAAATTTGAAAACCAAAACCTGTCATTGTGGTTGTATACAAGCCACATGGTACAACTTCCAACAATTCAAGGAACAACTTTCGAAAACTGAACACTGGAAAATCTCCCAACACCTGCCCCAAACATTTTGCTGCTTGGTGATTTCAACTTAAGACACCTAAAATGGAGAAATGTGGGTAATAATGTTTTAGCAGTGATAACCTCAGGAGACAGCTCAGATGAAAATTCACACACACACATGAGCTATTAAATCTCTACAGCAAATTCACCTTAAACCAGCCAACAGTGGAGCCAATAAGACTGGAAAATACACTTGGCCTTATATTCACTAATAGCGATGACCTGGTACGAAATTAATCAGTATCAAAGACAATACACTCAGATCACAACATAATATAAGTACAGACATGTATGAACAAGCCTCCTGACCAGCAAAATGAGATCAGTTATAAGGATGCCGTAAACAAATTCAACTTCAATAACAGACATGCACTGGGATCAAATTAACCATGTCCTAAATGAAACAAGCTGGGGAGATATCCTAAACAAGATGGATCCGAACCTTGGCTTGGAAAAAATTAATTATGGGGCACTTGACGTATGCTCAAGGCATATTCCCTTTAGAAAAGAAGAAAGGATGTAAACTAGGAGACGCTCCCTGTACAGACAAAGGCTAAGAATCAAGGAGTCGCTGAAAGTGGCCAGTATAAATGAAATATGGAAGGTTGCACTGGCCAGAGAAACAGAAAATATCGAACTAAACTTAAGGAATCTTACAGGAGCCAAGAAACACAAGAACAAAGCCATAAATTAAATAAAAAAAATTATTTTCCTAGCCAAATCTATGGCATAAACCACATCCAGTATTGGGTCGGGACTTACAGAGATGACAGCAAAGAAATGAGCGAGAAACTGAAGGCCCAATATGACTCAGGGTTGACACTCTATATGATTTTTCATGACCAAGACGCAAAATATAGTTAATTCAAGAATTTCTGATATAATCCTAACAATACAGGACTTAAAAAGCTCAATAAATGACATGCCGATGCACTCTGTCCCAGGTCCAGACTCGTGGAACTCCGTGTTCATCAACAACCCTTTAAAAACCTTTCACGTGCCTTAAATATTTATGGAGAGGGAACACAGACACACGGATCATCCCAAAGTCAATAAAAACAACAGATATAGCCCCACTCCACAAAGGTGGCAGTAAAGCAATTAAAAAGAATTGCAGACCGATAGCAAGGATTCTTAAAAGCAAGATCGCTAACCACTTGGATACCCATCAACTGCACAACCCAGGGCAGCCTGGGTGTAGAGCAGGTCGCTCCTGTCTCTCACAGCTAATGAATCACTGAGACATGTCTTGGATGCACTGAAGGACAATCAAAATGCAGATGTAATATGCAAACACTTTGCGAAAGCCATCGACAAGTGCGATGATGGTGTAACAGCACACAAAATGAGTAATAAAGGAATAGCCGGGAAAGTTGGTAGATGGATCTATAACATCCTAATAAACAGAACACATCGGATAGACACATGCAAGTCACAGCACCGTGTACTCCATTGCTGATGATACCAGAATTTCCACGACAGTTACATCCATCGAGAACATTGGAAATCTCCAAGCGGTTAATAACCATTAAGTAATATAAATTTCACTGAAGATAAATTTTAAGTACTTCCCTATGGAGAGCTTGAGGAAATTAAAAATGTGTCGGAGTATAAGACAAATTCCAACCACACAGTAGAGCGAAAACCTAATGCGAAGGACCTGGGAGTGATAATGTCAGAGAATCTCACTTCCAAAGATTACAATAATATATCTTTCACATCTGCTAGGAAAATGATAGGATGAACAATCAGAACCTTCAAACCTAGTGAAGCAAAGCCAATGTTTCTCTTCAAATCGCTTGTTCATTCTTGGTTGGAATACTACTGTACACTATGGGTCCCTTTCAAGATAGCTGAAATTGCAGACCTGGAGAATATGCAGAGAACTTTTACTTCACGTATAAGTACCATAAAGCAGTGAAACTACTGGGAACGGTTGAAGTCCCTTCACCTGTACTCCCTGGAACGCAGGCGATTAAGATACATGATAATATACCCTTGGAAAATCTTAGACGCACTAGTGCCAAATCTGCACACGGAAATCACTTTCAACAAAAGCAAAAGGCTTGGCACGCGGTGCAACGTCCCCCAATGAAACCAGGGTTACCATGAGTATGCTAAGAGACAACACAAAAGTGCCAGGGGTCCTAAACTGTTCAACTATCTCCAAGCATACATATGAGGGATTACCAATAGACTCCTGGCGGTCAAGTGGGAGCTGGACAGACACCTGAAGTCAGTACCTAAATAGAGGCCAGCAGTAACAGCCTGGTTGATCAGGCCCTGATTCACAGCGAGGCCTGGTCATGGACCGGGCCGCGGGTGCGTTGACCCTCTGAATACCTTCCAGGTATACTGGTGCAACTTAATTATGTTATACTGTGATAGAGACCAGACGTCTGAGACATTACCACACTTCTCAACAACGTCAATTCTGTAGGACCTTTTTCTTGATGCTGAATTTTAAATGACCTGAAACTAGAGTTTAAAGTCTACAGAAAACACACGACAAAAGATGACCTACTTTACTACTTATCCCTCTTGATTGAGAAATAAAACAAGTGTTTTATGTGAAAGCTGATGGTCACGGACCGGGCGGCGGGGGCGTTGACCCCCGGAACTCTCTCCGGGTAAACTTCAGGTAAAACTACTTTCCTGAAAGAATCAGTCAATTATACGCATGCACAACACTTTCCAAGATTACATACTCTGCACATTTCATTAACGACTGCAAAATTAAGGTTGTCAAAATCTTTCACATCAGTACACAAAAGCAGATTTTGGAGGTCTACAACCGTATTACTAAAAGCAATACTCACGTTAACAGCTTTATTAATAAATTCAGAAAACCTAATGACAAAGAGGAACACACAACGCAATAAATTTAATTCAGGGATTTACCCTATGCCAGGTGAAGGATGTGAGGAACTGTACATAAGGGAAAACTACGCATCTGCAATACACAACAGCATCCACAGTCATCTCACGAAGATAAAAAGCGAACTTGTCATCAAGAAATCAGAACTAAATTGCAGACGATGTTTGGAATCCGCTCTCATCGCTACAACCACCATCATTGCTCGAAACACAGGCAGTTCTGTAATCCTGAAAATACCTGGTTCAACACACCTTGCCAAAGCAGAACATTCGTAATGCCTCAACTCCATCCACAACCCATACTGCACCTGACTGTACCCTCAACAGCAGTGATTTTCAACCAGGGTGCCGCAGCACACTGGTGTGCCACTGATAGCGTACAGGAGTGCCACAAGAAGACGTCTGTTTGTTAAACTTCCTCTAACATCACATACGTACACACACACACATTATATATATATATATATATATATTATATATATATATATATATATAATATATATATATATATATATATATATATATAATATATATATATATATATATATATATATATATGTCGTGCCGAATAGGCAGAACTTGCGATCTTGGCTTAAATAGCAACGCTCATCTTGCCATATAGGACAAGTGAAAATTTGTGTATGCAATAATTTTGCCAAAATCATTCTGAACCTAACGAAAAAAAATATATTTCACTGTGTTTGTTTAGTATTAAATTATTGTAAACAAATCTATAATATATTCAATTGGGTTAGGCTAAAATAATTTGTTCTTGCTATAATAAGGTTAGGTAAGTTTTTTAAGTTCCTTTTGGTGCAAAATTAAAATTTTTTTACATTAACATTAATGAAAAAATATATCTTTAAACTTATAAGAGAAAATTTTAGAAAGGACTTAATTTTAAATGAGTTCTTGCTAATTGACCAGTTTTACATATTCGGCACGACATATATATATATATATATATGTATATATATATATATATATGTCGTGCCGAATAGGCAGAACTTGCGATCTTGGCTTAAATAGCAACGTTCATCTTGCCATATAGGACAAGTGAAAATTTGTGTATGCAATAATTTCGTCAAATTTATTCTGAACCTAGCGAAAAAAATATATTTCACTGTGTTTGTTTAGTATTAAATTATTGTAAACAAATCTAAAATATATTTAGTTGGGTTAGGCTAAAATAAATTGTTCTTGCTATAATAAGGTTAGGTAAGTTTTCTAAGTTCCTTTTGGTGCAAAATTATAAATTTGTACATCAACATTAATGAAAAAATATATCTTTAAACGTATAAGAGAAAATTTTAGAAAGGACTTAATTTTAAATGAGTTCTTGCTAATTGACCAGTTTTACATATTCGGCACTGGAGGCAGTGGAGATGTCATGTCTGAGGGCAATGTGTGGTGTGAATATAATGCAGAGAATTCGTAGTTTGGAAGTTAGGAGGAGGTGCGGGATTACCAAAACTGTTGTCCAGAGGGCTGAGGAAGGGTTGTTGAGGTGGTTCGGACATGTAGAGAGAATGGAGCGAAACAGAATGACTTCAAGAGTGTATCAGTCTGTAGTGGAAGGAAGGCGGGGTAGGGGTCGGCCTAGGAAGGGTTGGAGGGAGGGGGTAAAGGAGGTTTTGTGTGCGAGGGGCTTGGACTTCCAGCAGGCATGCGTGAGCGTGTTTGATAGGAGTGAATGGAGACAAATGGTTTTTAATACTTGACGTGCTGTTGGAGTGTGAGCAAAGTAACATTTATGAAGGGATTCGGGGAAACCGGCAGGCCGGACTTGAGTCCTGGAGATGGGAAGTACAGTGCCTGCACTCTGAAGGAGGGGTGTTAATGTTGCAGTTTAAAAACTGTAGTGTAAAGCACCCTTCTGGCAAGACAGTGATGGAGTGAATGATGGTGAAAGTTTTTCTTTTTCGGGCCACCCTGCCTTGGTGGGAATCGGCCAGTGTGATAATAAAAAAAAAAATATGTATATATATATATATATATATATATATATATATATATATATATATATATATATATATATATATATATAGTGCGCGCACACACACACATACATATATATATATATATATATATAATATATATATATATATATTTTATATATATATATATATATATATATACACACACACACACACACACACAAACACACTCGATAAAACGAAATATCTTTCACCTCACAATATTTATATAAGTTAATCAGGTTGCAATATCTACTGTAATAAAACACCAAGTATATACACCAAGTATATACACCAAGTATATACACAAAGTATGTACACAAAGTATATACACCAAGTATATACACCAAGTATATACACCAAGTATATACACAAAGCCTATATACACACATGGACATTTTCTCTTTTTAGAGCTTTATAGAGCTTGGGCTTAATAAAGCTCTACATAGAATGAAACCTTGTCACAATAAATGTTGCTCTAGAGCTTTTTTCTTTTATTCATAAGCTACCTTGTGTGTGTAGTGGGAAAGATTAATGTAAGTTGGCATAATTTTAAACCTAGAACAAAACTGCCTTAATGTTATGAAAAAAAAATTACATTAGTTTACCACAATGTATTGTCAAAATTATGGTAATTCTGGAGCCAAATTAACTACGATTCTCTAGACAAAACTAGGCAATTTATTATAACTGGACTTTAAATATACCAATGAATATTCTGTTGGTATAACTACCCAAACTTGTTGTTAATGCCATCAAAATGTATAAATTGTTTCGGTTATTTATTCAAAAAACATAATTTTTTTTCTGGACAACACTTACAAATGTGTATCTGTCAATGCATACACATTGACTGTATTTAAAAAATAGACTTCGGGTGGGATTAGAACCCGCGGTCAGAGTGTCACTAGCTGGTTCAGTGGCTAACGCGACGGCCTGGAGTTGTCCGACTCTCGGATCGCGGGTTCTAACCTCACCAGTGGTATGGTTTGTTTGCATTCGTGTCATAACGATTTCGTGAGTCGAGTGAATATACTGTAATATCTCTTTCAGTGTTGACAAAATTGTTTCAACAGTTTTTGTACAATTTCCAGCTCTGTTCACCGAATTAACGCCTCAGCAATGGGGACAATATTGCCCACATCTTTTTTTTTTTAAGGTAAAACACTTTCAACTCTGTAAACGAAATAACCTAAACTTTGCGACCAAAATCAACCCAACTCTGCGGTCAGAAGAAATCCGACTGTGTGCACAGCTGCCCCCATTTCCACTGTCGACGTCTTGACTCAGAGTAATGGGAAAAGATCAACACTTGAAAAAATCTCAAGATTTTCAATAAGTTTATAAATTTATACCAAGAGAACGAGAGTACTATTATTTTTATATATTTTATTTTAGTTTACTTATTTTTTGTTCGTTTTTATTAACGTTCTTGTTTGTTGTTGCTGGTTTTTGTTTGCTGTTGACGGTTGATGTTTGTTGCTGTTTATTCCTGCTGTTGTTTATTGCTGTCGTTGATGTTTATTGTTGTCATTGTAGTTTATTGCTGTCATTTCTGGGAATTAGTTGCAGTAGTAATAATAGTAAGACTAATGGTATTATTATTAAAAGTATAACAATTTAGAAGTAATATCCGGAAAAGTAGTGGTTGTGGAATAATAGCAGTAGTAGCAAGCATAAAAATAGCACACAGCCCAACTGTAAATAGTGTAGCGTAGTACCCAGGCAACCTGTATCTTTGTTACAAACCCAGTACAGTACTCAGACCTACCTTGGAACTCTGTATTTTGTCCACTACAGGCCACCTATAACTGTCTCTTACTTAGAAACTTGCAATAATGTTCCTCATCCAGCCACCGGCAACTCAGTATCACATCTAACATAGTACCTAATGGACTTGTAACTCACCTACTTCAGTACATGATCCACCAATATCTAGAACAACCAGTACAATAATCAGAACTCCTGTAACTCTGCATCCTAGTACTGTAATTACTTCTTTAACTCCCCAGTGCGGTACCCATTCCTCTAACTCTCCCGGTAGAGGACTTAACCAACCTGTTACTCTATACATGGTCCAGAGGAATAATCGGACTACAGGTAAATATGCATCAACAAATAATTCCTGTATTCAAACTTTTCGTTCTGCTTTGAAGGCTAAACTAGGCTCTCCTACTATCAAGAGCCTCAACGAAAATTTCAGAGTTAAGAAAGGTAGCTTACTGTGGCTGGTGAGCGATTTCATACAAATTCTCTATAATGTATATTTTAAACCTTGCTAGATTTCCTTTTCTATTCACACCGAAGTCAATAAAAGTCTTCGTACCAAAAAGAAATCCGCACGGTCTTCGTAAATCCATTACATCAAATTTTTCATTTTTAACCTTACTTTTTACTTAAAATATAATGCTTCTTGACGAATTTAGAGAAATCTGGTTAATGTAGAAAAAGAAACAGGACAAATATTTCCTCACGCTGTTCCTAGTCATATGATGACCTGCCGCTGGAGCTTTTGGTCATGTGACCGAGGCTTCCCGCTGGTTTACCCCTCCACCCCTTTAAAAATAATTGTTAAGATTATAACTATTTTTGTTATATCTGAAAGAAAACTGCAGAGATTTTTGGGTTATGGAACCTTCGCCTAATTGTGCATTATCCTTTAGACTCATCGGAATTTTGTAATTAATAAAAGCATGAAGAAACACAGAACCCGCAAGAGTAACACAGAGCCTTGGGAAGAGGAAGCTATCATGCAAGATCCGAGGAAGGAAAGATTAAAATAAATTAGTTTGATCAAGAGACCTTCGCTGACATCAAAGAACTTTACTTAAAACGATTGTTATTTGTAAAGAATAGACAATGACTCACTACAAATATCTACAATTCTCAGTATAACAGTATTCACCAACTCAGTTAATTTACCCTCAATTCCACTGTTAATTATTGAAGGGGAGAGTTGGGTATGCATGTATTCCTGTATTTACATTTTTGTGGCCTTTCTAGCTATTATTTCATACCATTTTATTAACAGGATAAAAGCTGCTATTCCATATCATTTATATATATTTATATATATATATATATATTATATATATATATATATATATATATATATGTTAATAAAAATTAATGATTTTGTACCAAACGAACCTTAGGAAACTTACCTAACCTTATTATAACAAGCGTAATTTAATTTAGCCTAATCCAACTAATTATATTTTATATAGGTTTACAAAAATTTAATAAACAAAATGAAATATATTTTTTTTGTTAGGTTCAGAATGATTTTTTCGAAATTACTGCATACACAAATTTTGGCTTGCCCTATTCGGCAAGAAGTGCGTTGCTATTTAAGCCAAAATCGCAACTTTTACTTATTCGGCACGACATAATATGTATGTATACACACACACACACACACACACACACATGGAGCTTGGTGCATTTATAATTTTCAATGTTAATAGTTGGCCTGCAACATGACAACAACATGACATCAACATATCAACATGACATCAACATGCTGCACTTGTAACGTACAGCCTCCCTGACTAGGGGAGCTGTGGTATTTTTGGTTTCCCGGATGTATGGCTCTGGACAGTAATTGGTTTACATTCACGCATAAAAGACGAGTTAGCTACATGTGTGTGTGTGTGTGCGCGCGCGTGTGTGTGTGTGTGTGTGTGTGTGTGTGTGTGTGTGTGTGTGTGTGTGTGTGTGTGTGTGTGTGTGTGTGTGTGTGTGTGTGTGTGTGTGTGTTAACCTGTTTGGGGTTGCAAGGTTTGAGTTCTTGCTTTGAACACTGCATCTTAACTGGTGTCTTCCCGTCGGCTCCGTCATATCATTTAATAAAATTATGAAAGAAGGCTGTCTCCACCCTATTTACACCTAGGTCATCTCACGTTTTGACAATTATGAGGCTGAGGTAATACTTCCTAACATTTCCGCAATTTATCTGTATTCTAAGCACCCTTTTCTTCCCTATCGAGCAGGCAATTATTTTCCACTCTAATAATTCCTCTGAATATTTTCTACGTTCTTATCACGTTATCCTGGTTGTTCTGCCCTCCAATATTATCAGCTTGTCTTTTCTTTAATTTCTCGTCAGAGTTCATTTCTCTCAACTCCGGGATCGTTTCGCTGAAAACCTCTGCACCTCCAGTTTCTGAATACGCATACTCTTCTTGTTCAGACCCAGTCTCGTGTTCATTACCGTGTCAAAAGCTTTTTGATGTTCAAGGATATGTAGCTACCCGTTCCCTCTTCCTCTCTCTTTCTCTCTCTCTCTCTCTCTCTCTTTCTGTCTCCCACACCCTCTCTCTCTCCTACCTTCCTTCCCTTGCTTCTGTTACCTTCTCCTAGAACTCGAATAGGTTTGTGAGACAAGGTTTACTGTCTCTTAAACCGTACTGGTTGTTGGCTAACAGACCGCTTCTCTCCGTGTGCTCCACGAGTCTTCATATAATTATCCCATTTCCTTGCATAGCATGCGGGTCAAGGATGCTGGCCAATAGTTTAATGCTACCTGTCTCTCTACTCTCTTAAATATTTGAACTACATCATCTATCATCCACAACGTTGGCAACTGCTCTGTCAGTTGATTTGTACATTTTAGCTAGTGGTTCACACATTGTTTCTCCTTCCACTTCCAGAACACAGATGAACGTTTTCTCTGAAGTATCCAGTTTACTTAGCTTTTCTTAACCCTTTTCCCTTGTTGTGTGTATTGTATTCGGTAGTCGTCGGCTTTTTCTTTTTCTTTTCCCTTGCTTTTGTTTTTATTTCCACCGAAAATATCGCCTAACTTTTCACAGACTTCTTCGTTCTGAGCTCTCCTCTTTCTTTTCCTTCATGTTTAAAACCAGGATCTGCTCAGCCACTTCGGTTTAGATTTGGCTTTCGATGTTGTGTCGTCGTCAAATTGATGAGCCTCTCTCCCCACCCGTGCATATTCGTTTCTGGCTCCTCTCCCCTGCTCTGCATTTTTGCATCTCGGGGTGAACCATGAACTCCCACTGTTCATGTCATCGCATGTTTTGAAAGTTGTTTTCTCTCCTCTTTCATCCCCAGCTGTATTATTCTCCAAGTATACCTTCGCAAGCTACTCGAAACTCACTACTCGAAATTCAGTCTATCACCTATACACGAGTAGGATGAACACTAGGTCAATTATTTTTATTATCAAAATTATGCTCTAAACCCACAAGGGTCATACAGCGCTAGCACTAGGTCGAATCATCATGTTTTTTTTTTCACTATTATTTTTCTTATTATGTCCCTACGAGTTGTCATAAAATTTTTTACACTATTACTTCCATCCTTGTGGTTAAAATTGTCCACGATTACCACATTTTTGATCATATGGGCTTTTGCCGCTTCTGCTACGTCCACTATTACTTTACTGTTGCAATATTTGTCTTTTTTTCCTGGTATATGGTGGTGGATTATGCATCATTGCTGTCCGGTACAGTGAAGAGAATGTTTGATAGGTGAGGGACAGAAATGGGTGAAATTAGTAGTAGTTTCACTTGTAACTGTTGTTGTATTAATGTTGGTAAAATTACCGACATGTTACGTGAAAGAACACAAGTGTAAATAATGTGACATTTTGTGGCAACTGTCTATCGCCTCCTTGAAGACAGTAATGGGTCTATTGGTAATTCCCCTTATGTATGCTGAGAGGCACTTGAACAGTCTTGAGCCCCAGTGTATTCGTGGCGTCCCTGCTTTTCACTGGGGGAATGTTGCATCCACTGCCGAGTGTTTTGCTTTCATAGGGAGTGATTTTGGTGTGCAAGTTTGGTACTAATCCCTCTGGGATTTTCCAAGTGTATATTTTCATGTTTCTCACCTGCGTTCAAGGGACTTCAACTGTTCCCAGAAATTTAGGTGTTTTTTCCTACTTATGTGTGCCGTGAAAGTTCTTTGCACACTTTCCAGGTCAGCAATTTCGCCTGCCTTGAAGGGGGCAGTTAGTGTACAGCAGTATTCCAGCCGCCAAGAGAGAACTAGCGATTTGAAGAGAATTACCATTGGCTTGGCGTACCTCTTTCTGAAGCTTCTCATTATCCTTACTATCATTTTTCTAGCAGATGCGATAGATACATTGTTGTGATTTTTGAAAGTGAGATCCTCTGATATTATCACTCTTAGGTCCTTCACATTACTTTTTCGATCTATTGTATGGTTAGAATTTATTGTATATCCTGATACAGCTTTAATTATCTCAAGTTTTCCATATCTGAGTAGTTGAAATTTCTCTTCATTAAGCTTCATATTGTTTTGAGTGGCCCATTTGAAGATTTGGTTGATGTCCGCTTGGAGTCTCGGGGTGTTTTCGATGGATGTCACTGTGATGACTATTCGGGTGTTATCTGCAAAGGAAGAAACGGAGCTAGCTTACATCTCTATGTCAGATATGAGGATGAGGAATAGGATGGGAGTACTGTGCCTTGTGGAATAGAGCTTTTCACCGTAGCTGCCTCAGATTTTACTCTATTAACTATTACTCTTTGTGTTCTATTTAAGAAGTTATGGATCCATCTACCGACTTTTCCTGTTATTCCTTTATCACTCATTTGTGCGCTGTTACATCATGGTCACACCTGTCGAAGGCTTTCGCAAAGTCTGTGTATACTAGATCTGCATTTTGTTTATCCTCTATATCATCCAGGACTTTGTCATAGTGGTCCAGTAGGCGGGACAGGCTGGAGCGACCTGCTCTAAACTCGTGTTGCCTAACTGATGGGTATCTAGGTGGTTGGTGATCTTGCTTCATAGAACCCTTTCAAAGATTTTTATGATATGGGATGTAAGTGCTATCGGTCTGTAGCTCTTTGCAACTGCTTTACTGCCACCTATGTAGAGTGGGGCTACGTCTAATTTTTTAGTGAATGTGGGGTGACACCTGTGTCAATGCTCCCTTTCATAAAATGCTGAAGGCACATGATGAACACGGAGTTCCATGAGCCTGGGCCTGGGGTAGAGTGCATGGGCGTATCATTTATCGCCTTCTCCAAGTCTTGTGGTGTTAGATGACTCTGGCTCTGGTTAACGCCTTGGTGAAAACTGAATCATATTGAGACTTATTTCTGTCATCTACGTAGGTTCCATCTCGCCTAAGCAGGGGTCCAATACTGGTTGCTGTTTTACCCTTAGATATGCATAAGAGATGTATATTTTTTTTTCAGTTTAGTTTATCGCTCTTGGTCTTCCTGAGATTCTTGTCTCCTCTAAGATTCCTTAAGCTTAAGTTCGATATTTGTTATTTCTCTGACCAGTGCCTCATTTCGTATTACAGATATATTGGCCGTCTCAGCTCTGTGATTCTTCGTCTTCCCCTGTATAGGGAGCGTCTCTCTTTGTAGTTTACATCTTCTCTTTCTTTTCCTTGATGAGATGTGCCTTGAGCGGACCTCAAATGTCACATAGTTAATTTTTTCAAGGCAAAGTTTCGGATCTGTGTTGCTTAAGATATCTTCCCAACTTGTTTCATTTAGGACATGGTTGACTTGTTCCCATTGTATATTTTTGTTATTGAAGTTAAATTTTGTGAAGACATCCTCATAACTAATCACATTTCACTGGTCAGGAGCCCTGTGGGTACATGTCTGTACCTCTATTATGACGATGAGGTCCAGCTAATTTTCTAGTCTTGTAGGCTCTAATATTTGCTGGTTTAAAATTAATTTGCTGCAGAAACTTAATTGCTCTTGTGTGTGTGTGTGTGTGTGTGTGTGTGTGTGTGTGTGTGTGTGTGTGTGTGTGTGTGTGTGTGTGTGTGTGTGTGTGTGTGTGTGTGTGTTTTCATCTGGGGTGATCTCTAAAATATTATTTGCTACACTCCTCCATTTTAGGAGTCTCAAGTTGAAATCTCCCAGTAGCAAGATGTCTGGGGAAGGAGTTGCGAGATTTTTCAGACATTGGTCAATTTTGAAAAGATGTTCCTGAAATTGCTGGGAAGTTGCATCTGGAGGCTTGTATACAACCACAATGACATGGTTTTGGTTTTCAATCTTTACTGCCAAAACGTCAACTTCATCATTTGAGGTGTTTAGTATTTCGGAGCAAATGAGCGACTCTGTGACGTACAAGCCAACCAACCTCCTCTCTAACATTGCTTTTGTGCTCCTTGAGTCTGTCAGAAAGAGAACGCCCAGTTTCTCCAAAGTACTGAAGAGGGCAAGAGGAGCATGAAATAGTCAACACCAGTAGCAAATATAGCGTAGGGAGAGGTACGAGATTACTGCGAAAAATAACAGAAATTATTATAATCATGGAGCGCTAAACCCTTAGGATTATACAGCGCATGTGGGGGGGGGATGGGAGGCATTCAGGGTTAATTCAGGGAACTGGAGCACAGATCCAATTCCCTAGATCAAGAGCCCCTCACCAGAGTCAAGGAACCTCCCTTGAAGGGAAAATAACAGAAAAGTAACGGAGAACGCTGTCGAGTTTAGAAAGGTTGAAAATATAAGGAAGGTAGAGAACAGGAGTAGAGAGTTTGGGAGAAAAGAAAGTCCGTTTATGAAAATGGGAAGGTTAGCCAAGACGAGAGAACGAATTATAGGGACTGGAAATTTCCGATTCGAGAAACTGAGGGTCATTAATGAGGAGAGCACAGAGATAGAGAGGGAAATAAGAACACTTTTCTTGACAGAGGGATCATCGTAATAAAAGTAGTGAATGTGCATGCCACTGTGCACAGACTTGTGATACACGGATACAGCAAAGCCTGTATCCGAGTTTGGACATATACACTATTACAACCCAGGAACAAAAAGGCCTGTTATCGTGGAAGTAAAGGGAGCAAAATAAACACAGCTGAATGACTTGGATTTATATAATCCTTCACCAAGTATAAACAAAAGAATGTACACTATATACACTATGTACAGCAATAGGTGCACGCCATGGTAATCAAGCAGAATTAATGATACTAGAGAGCAGACCGTGCTTCAACCAGCTCTCGAGTGGAAATGACAAGGCTGGAAAAGTGAGTGGTGCCCACGTCACCTCCACAATTGCCAGACCCACTTTCTCATTGGCTGAACCTAGATACTGATCTGGCGATGGGGCCCCATCGTCCGACCCTTAGCACCCTGTTCGCTGGTTGGGGAGGTAGCCTTTTAATGAGGGTGTGTACATGCACTGAATAAAGGTTACATACTCTTTTCATCTCACATACACCAAGAAAGCAAAGAATTAGATTCCCATTCAGCTTTAATCTTGATGGAAGGAGATAATGGGTTAAGGGCAGTACCACCGCTGGCTTTACCAGTTAGACTCGTCGTCTGCATGAATGAACTTCAGATGGCAGATAAACACCGATGCGACACATAAATTATACCCTGAAAGCTGAATTTCATTTTTTTCCAGTTTCCACAAGAATAAAGTGGGACGTAAACAGGTCCCACGTTTTAGGAAAGACTTAATGATGTAATTGCTTAGAGCAGTATAAAGGAAGAGCGAACTGCATGAGTAGGGGGTAAAAAAAAAAATCCCTAGTGTGTTCAGAATTAGACGTGACATGGCCTAAGAGGATAGGAGCCAATAATGCCACTTTAATCGTGGGATGCTTGTAAATTCGTAGGCATACAGACGTGAATATATACAAATAACCCGCACATAGAAGAGAGGAGCTTACGACTGCGTTTCGGTCCGATTTGGACCATTTACGTGAAAATGCAAGGACAGAGACAAGGATCGACTCATGGACAGTGTGTCCGTGAGTTGATCCTAGGCCGGGTGGAAATACTGGGCATGTTTCCTTACACCTGTTGCTCCTGTTCACCTAACAGCAAGTAGTACGGTACCGTGGTGTAAATCAACTTTTGTGGGCCGCATCATGTGGGACGGTAGAGAGCCTTAGACAGGGCTGGGCTTTGAAATGACCTGGAGGTAGGATAACAGAATTGTTATATGTGTGAAAAATACTGATATAGAGAAAACATGAAAATCTATAAAGGAAAATACAAAAAAAAAAATACTGAGATGCACACACAGATTTAGATAGAGAAATATACACAGAGTAATGCAATTACGTACAGAAAGAAATGGGTAGACTGACAAAGAAAGAAATACAGGCATGAATGAACGTAGAGTAACACTGATTTCAACATGTAGACAGATACAGAAAAATAGGTGGACCGATACAGACAGGCATGTAGAAAGAGAGAAGGAAAAAAATATCCAGACAGACAAAAGCCACACTCAAAATGACAGACACGAGTGTATATGCAAAGATACACAGAGGAAAATCGCAGACAAACAGACGGACTTTGAAAGACTGAAATAGACACACAAAAAAAGTAAGGTAAACCACTATTGTGGTCGCTGCATAATTAATACGGCCGCATAATTAATGCGACCGCATTATTAATGCGGCCGCATAATTAATGTAGCCGCAGAATTAACTCAGCTCGCTAATACAGTAGCAAACGGATTATCAGGTAACGATCATTGAGAAACATCAGTCGTGTACCAGATGCACGAATGGTACACTGATGCTGCGACCATCAACACAGAAGACTATCAGGATGTTTAGTATATTGGAAAGGTGACTTGCCTGCCATTACAAGACGATAATGATTGTAATTATCCGCTGCGCTGACAGACATCCTGAATATATCATTGGCAGTATTGGCATTAAGTCCATTCGCATGCTGTCTGTTTAGTGAAATGGTTTACTTAATTAGTTTATTTAAAGGCCTATTAACGACAAGAGAGTCATTAAGGCTCCATGTCACTTGTACACTCCAGTCAAGGATACCTGAATGCCAGGAACAGGGACTGCAGTAAATTCTGTGTGAGTGTGTGTGTGTGTGTGTGTGTGTGTGTGTGTACTCACCTATTTGTACTCACCTATTTGTGGTTGCAGGGGTCGAGTCCTAGCTCCTGGCCCCGCCTCTTCACCGGTTGCTACTAGACCCTCTCTCTCCCCGCTCCATGAGCTTTATCAAACCTCGTCTTAAAACTGTGTATGGTTCCTGCCTCCACTACGTCATTTTCTAGGCTATTCTACTGCCTTACAACTCTATGACTGAAGAAATACTTCCTACTATCTCTCTGACTCATTTGTGTCTTCAACTTCCAATTGTGGCTTCTTGTTTCTGTGTCCCCTCCCTGGAACATCCTGTCCTTGTCCACCTTGTCTATTCCACGCAGTATTTTATATGTCGTTATCATGTCTCCCCTGACCCTCCTGTCCTCCAGTGTCGTCAGGCCGATTTCCCTTAATCTTTCTTCATAGGACATTCCCCTTAGCTCTGGAACTAACCTTGTTGCAAACCTTTGTACTTTCTCTAGTTTCTTGACGTGCTTTATCAAGTGCGGTTCCAAACAGGTGCTGCATACTCCAGTATGGGCCTGACATACACGGTGTACAGTGTCTTGAATGATTCCTTACTAAGGTGTCGGAATGCTGTTCTCAGGTTTGCCAGGCGCCCATATGCTGCAGCAGTTATCTGATTGATGTGTGCTTCCGGAGACATGCTCGGTGTTATACTCACCCAAGATCTTTCTCCTTGAGTGAGGTTTGCAGTCTTGGCCACCTAGCCTATACTCTGTCTGTGGTCTTCTGTGCCCTTCCCCTATCTTCATGACTTTGCATTTGGCAGGATTAAATTCGAGAAGCCATTTGCTGGACCAGGTGTCCAGTCTGTCAGGTCTCTTTGAAGTCCTGCCTGGTCCTCATCAGATTTAATTCTCCTCATTAACTTCACATCATCTGCAAACAGGACACTTCTGAGTCAAACCCCTTCCGTCATGTCGTTCACATATACCAAAAATAGCACTGGTCCTAGGACCGACCCCTGTGGGACCCCGCTCGTCACAGGTGCCCACTGTGATACATCATTACGTACCATGACTCGTTGTTGCCTCCCTGTCAGGTATTCTCTGATCCATTGCAGTGCCCTTCCTGTTATGTGTGTGTGTGTGTGTGTGTGTGTGTGTGTGTGTGTGTGTGTGTGTGCAGAGAGAGAGGAAAAGAGAGAGAGAGAGAGAGAGAGAGAGAGAGAGAAAGATGTTTTATGTTTAAGGCCTAAGAATATAGATATAAATCATTTCCTTGTTAAATAAAATAGTCTAACTCATCCATAAATTTTACTGTTATGTTTGAAAAAAATAACTCCGCCTTTTCTAGATGTTTTAATTATTAAGGGAACCTATGATTTTGAACTTAAAATTTACGGAAAACCACCAAATAACTGTTATTCTTCACATCATAATAGAGTTAAACTTTCTGTATTCTCATAAATGAAGAAATTTTGAAGATTTATAAAATAGCTAATGATCTAAAATACCCAAAACACTTATGTGATAAATCTTTTAAAATTGCTAGAAAAACTTTTCCAGTTCACAAAATGGACAAACCTTATGTAAAAATATGTTGGTTTTCCATTACCATGAAAACTTTTTTGATATTCCTTCTCTAAAAATTTGAGTATCAACGTTGTATTTAAAATCTTGATACAGTAAAACAACTTTTGATGAAAAATTCCATAAAAATGCTAACGGCTTTGACTATAAGATTCTCTGTAAAATAAAATTACAACATAAATATAGGATTTTAACTATCCAATTGATTTTCAAAATGCCGAAAAATTTTTTATCAGGGAGGTCCGGAGTTGAGATAAATATAACAGAATCAAGCTTCAAAAAAATTTTTTTTTTTTGAAAATAAGAGTAATGGTTTAGGATGATAAAAATTAGTCATTTATAATTAATAAAATCTGGGAGGAATTTAAGATATATTAGACAATTTAAAATCTTCAAGGTTGGGTAGGATGTAAGTTATGTCTGACAGGTCCTTGACCACCTTACCCGCCTCATCATAAATGGTTCATTAATGTTGTAGAATTACCAACAAAAGTGCAACTAATGCGACATTATATCATATGTGAAGGATTAGCAAGAAGCTTCTGCAAAACGATAAACCTGCCATCACATAGTTGCTGGTGATACATAGGAACACATGAGAGGAGGAAGACTGAAAGAGGCCTCTTCAAATCCACCCATTAACAAAATATTTGCCCAGTTTATTTTAATGCTACTCAAGCAGTATGCTCTAATAACCACATGTATTGCTCCTAGTACAACCACTAGTATTACAAATTCTACTACTACTACCACAATAATATTATGCCTTACCCCTCACTATTAAATTTATATATACC
This sequence comes from Cherax quadricarinatus, assembly GCF_026875155.1. Lineage (NCBI taxonomy): Eukaryota > Metazoa > Arthropoda > Malacostraca > Decapoda > Parastacidae > Cherax > Cherax quadricarinatus. Next base: position 12,467,459 of record NC_069474.1, on the reverse strand, counting down.
CTTTGTGTCCATGTATTCTTTGTAAAGAAAATGTATGGGAACTGCCCAGAGATCAGCAAAGCTTCTGGATAGCGAAACGTTTCCTCAGTAAAATGTCACATTAGTTGCATCTATGTCCTTTTACTTAACGTAAGAGGTTCAGGTGTTGTATGGTGACTGAGCTGTAATCTCGCCTTAATGCCTTCTGCTAATCTATTATTTTTATAGTTCCTATGTAATGTGAAAATCACGAAAGCAATTGGAAGTTCTCTATTCTTTTCACAGTGGTCATTCTGCATATATATAAATATAAATAATAATATATATAATATATATAAATATATATATATAATATATATATATATATATATATATATTATATATATATAATATATATTTATATATATTATATATATAAATATATATATATATAAATATAATATTATATATATGCAAAACAACCACTCTGAAAAAATAGAGAAATTCCAAGCGCTTTCGTGACTACTCACATTAGTACAGAGTAGTCACGAAAGCGCTTGGAATTTCTCTATTTTTTCAGAGTGGTTGTTTTGCATATTCTGAAATCACCTGTTTACTGTGATCTTATGCATATATATATATATATATATATATATATATATATATATATATATATATATATATATATATAATATATATATAATATATATATAATAATATATATATATATATTATATATATATACATATACATACATAACCAACACAACCCTGTTTTAATGTTCAAAAAGGCTGTGAAGCTGCTCATGCATGAACTAGTCTATATTAATAACATGTCAGATGAAAAAGCCGTGATCAAATTGGACTTTGCCAACGTTTTTAACTTAGAAGAGATGCTGATCTCTGCGCAGTTCCAATACACTTCCTTCTAAACTACTATTAGGGGACCATGAAATTGACTCGTGTAAGGGAGCACAACAAAGTGACCCTCTCGCCCCTTTTCTATCTGGTCATCAAGGAAGTCACAGAAACTCTCTACAGTAATCGCAATTTCTGGTTCATACATGATGGTACCCTGGCTAGCACTACAGAATTTCTCCTAGAGTACATCAAGAAAATAAAAGACATTGGAGAGAGCCTGGGCGTCTCTGTAAACCCCACCAAATGCAAAATAGTTGCTGTTATTAGACAGTTTATCAAGGATATTTGTGCTGTTTTGCGAGGATTACGAATCATCAAATCGGCCAATAGCACTCTCCTTGGACCTCCTCTTGGGCCCAGTGACACTTATCCGATTCTAGAAAAGAAAAATCTCAGACTTCATTAGAATGCAAGGGAGGTTGAAAGATACTGATACATATGATGACTTCTAACTACACACCAGGCACCTGTTCCTCACAAAACTTGCATCTTGAGATGCTCCCCAGACATCGTCAGTCTAAAACTCAAGGAGTATGACTCCCTCCTGAAGACCATACAAGAGTGTGTACTTAATCTTTTCGTTGAAGATGGCCAGTGGTTGCAAGCCTCTCTTCCAGCTTTCTTATCCTCCTCCATAGCATCAGAAAAGTTGAAACAAATTCGTCTGGACAATCTTGGTGTGTTAACAGAAATACAGGATCCTTTCTGCACCAGTAACCTTACCAAACAGAAGACTTACACTGCTCCAGCACTGGCCTACAAACAATCCAGTTTTGATAGTGCTATCGCTGATAAGGTGCATGACAACATACTCAGGGCTGCCACATCGAACAGGGAGACTTCTCATCTTCAAACTGTGAGTACACATCACTCTCAGAACTTCATCCAAACAATTCCAATATAGCAATGTGAACACACCTTCACTCAGTGGCTCTCTGCTTAGCTGATCCAATTCACACGGAATATACATGTACATGCCGTGATGAGCAAGCAGACCAATATGATTTACATGGTCTAAACTGCAAGACACAGTGAAGGCGATATCATCATAAAGAGAAGCCGTGCTACAACGGGTTGTTTGCCTGAGAGAGAGCCCTGATCCCTAGCATCGAACAATACTCTCACTCCCACAAAACCATCCCTACAGGATAATCATCTGTCCTTGGAAGAATGGCAAGCTTCAACCATGTGACTATAATTTCCTGTCGACGCTGGCTGACACCTACATCTGCCACAGTGTCGGGCAGCAGTAAGGTGCTGGGGTACAAATTCAGCCAGTAGAGAGACATAAGCAGTCGGTATCAATTTGTCCCAGTGAGATCAGAGACCTTGGGATCATGGGGGAAAGAATGCCATTAGTTTCCTCAAAGAACTAGGTTCCAGACTCAGTGACACCACTGCACAATACAACAGGACCCAAGGATGGCCATTTTCATGTTCCAGAACCTCAGCGTGGCAATTCATAGAGTTAAAAACACCACCAACACCAACTCTCCTTCAGAGTGCAGGCATTGTACTTCTCACCTTAAGGACTCAAATCCAGCTTGCCAATTTCTCTGAATCTATAAATGTTACCTTGGTCACACTCCAACAGCACGTCGTCATAAAGACCATTTGTCTCCATTCATTCCTGTCCAACATGCTCACGCACACTTGCTAGAAGTCCAGGGCCCATCACACACAAAACATCCTTTACACCCTCCCTCCAACCTTTCCTAGGCTGACCCCTACCCTGCCTTCCTTCCACTATAGACTTATACGCTCTCCAAGTCATTCTAATTTGTTCCACCCTCTCTAAATGTCCGAACCACCTCAACAACCCCTCTTCAGTTCTCTGGATAATAGTTTTAGTAACCCTGCACTTCCTCTTAATTTCCAAACTATAGATTCTTTGCATCATATTCACACTGCACATTGCCATCAGACAAGACATCTCCACTGCCTCCAGCCTTCTCCTTGTTGCAACATTCACCACCCATGCTTCACACTCATGTAAGAGCATTGGTATTACTATACTCTCATACATTTCCCTATTCATCAGTTCTATGATTCACTCGTCTTTCACAGCACATCTGCTGTATCATCCACTCCCAAATATCTGAATACATTCACTTCTTTCATACTCCCTCCATCCAATCTGATTTCCAATTTTTCATTACCTAAATTTGTTATTCTCATCACCTCTATCCTATGTTCACTTTTAATTTCCTTTTTTTATATACCATTCCAAACTCGTCCACCAACCTTTGCAACTTCTCTTCAGAATCTCTCAAAAGCACAGTGTCATCAGCAAAAAGCAGCTGTGACAACTCCCACTTTATGTTAGATTATCTATCTTTTAACCCCACATCTCTTGACAACACCCGAACATTCATTTCTCATACAACTCTATCTATAATATATTGAACAACCACGGTGACATCACAGATCCCTGTCTAAGGCCTACTTTTACTTGGAAATAATCTCCCTCTCTCCTACATACTCTAACCTGAGCCTATCATAATAAAAACTCTTCGCTGCTTTCAGCAACCTACCTATTCCATACATTCGCAACATCTGCCACATTGCCCCCTGTTTACCCTATCGTACGCCTTTTCCAAATCCTCAATGCAACAAAAACCTCTTTACCCTAAATACTCCTCACCCTACTTTTCACCTATATGTTTCACTGTAAACACTTGGTATACCATTCCTAAAGCCTCCTCCTTCATCTGTGGTCCTGCTCGCTGTTTTACTCTTAATTCTTTCAATAATAACTCTACCGTGCGCTTTACTCCCCTATTATTTTTTTACACTCTTTTCTCCTCTTTGCCTTTACAGAAATAAACTATGCATGCTCTCTGCCAATCCCTAGGTACCTTACCCTCTTTCATACATTTATTAAATAAAAGCACCAACCACTCCATAATATATCCCCATCTGCTTTTAACTTTTCTGTTTTTATCCCATCAACCCTAGTTGCTTTACCCCCTTTTGTTCTTCCCACTGTCTCACGCACCTCCCTCACACTCAACTGGCTCTTCCTCACTCCTAGAAGATGTTACACCTCCCTATCCAATGCACAAAATCACAACTTCCTTATCTTAATCAGTATTTAACAGCTCCTTAAAATATTCCCTGCATCTTTCTCATATATATATATTAATATATATATATATATAATATATATATATATATATATATATATATATATATAGTATATATATATATATATATATATATATATATATATATACATATATATATATATATATATACACATATACACATATATATATATATACATATATATATATATATATATATATATATATTATATATATATATATATATATAGAGAGAGAGAGAGAGAGAGAGAGAGAGAGAGAGAGAGAAAGAAAGAGAGAATGACTAATGGTCATTATTTCGAATGCTGTTATCTGTGCTGGTGAAATAAACGACGCCACGCAAGCGCACAAATCACGAATGAAAACAAAAATAAAAGAGAAGGCAGAAGGAAAAAAACAAGTATATTCTCCAGGAAGAGAGATCCTTATGTAAAGACTGAAAACTTCACCAAAGGCTCCCGAGATACCTAGAACAGTCAGTAGGATGGACAAGTTGCTAAGAGCAGAGTTAAAGTTGGGAAGTGAAGAGACAGTGGTCGTCCGCCCTAGACAACCCGGAGCCCCCAGACGCACAGCCTCGCCTCTGCTGTCTCAAACTTTGATGACAGCGTCTGAAATAATGCTGACACTACCTGAAGCTATGATGTCATTGAAACTACAATGATGGCGTCTGAAGCTATGATGATACTGAAGCTATAATGACGACCTCTGAGGCTATGATGACAACAGTTACGCTGATGCCGTCTGAAGCAGTATGGCAGTAGGCCTACTGCAGTGTTCCCCCACAAATGCAGTATTAGTATATTTAATGACTTTTTTAAATCTAATATATATAATAAATATATAATATATATATATATATTATATATATATATATATATATATTATATATATATATATATATATATATATATATATAATGTTGTGCCGAATAAATAAAATTAAAAATTAAGTCCTTTTTAAAATTTTCTCTTATACATTTAAAGAGATATATTTTTAAATTAATATAAAAATTACTGATTCTGTACCAAAAA
>NC_069474.1:12454940-12459940 GCF_026875155.1 Cherax quadricarinatus | reverse complement strand
ATAATAATGATAATAATAATAATATTAATAAATAATAATAATAATAATATTAATAATAATAATAATAATAATATTAATAATAATAATAATAATAATAATAATAATAATAATAATAATAATAATAATAATAATAATAATAATAATAATAAACCTAGAAAACACGAAAATAGCCGAAGGCTTAAAGGTTCATATTTATTTTTTGGGAATTATTAAAAAAGTTTTTTCTCTGTTTCTTAGGCTAGTCATTTTTTTCAGTTTTTTATACATTATATTATAAAAACAATTTCTGCAGCTTTGACATTACATATAAGCCTATTGACTTCATGAATTAAGTGTAGGTCTATGCATTGCATTAAAGTATGTGACTATAGACTGCATGAGGGTAATTAACTATATATTTATGGATTGCTCGAAAATCATTAAGTATAGGCCTATTGAAGGCGAGAGGGTCATTAAACGTATTGTTTTACAAACCTCAAGAGGGTCATTAAGTTTAGGCCTATAAATTGTTCAAGGATCATTATGAATAATCCCATTAACTGCTTGAGGTCATTAAGTATAGCCTTAATGAACTACAGGAAAGTTATTACAATATAATTGAAGGTCATTACGTGTAGATCAATAGACTTCACGAGGGTCATTAAGGGCGTAATGTAATTGTGTGTTAACATTAAAGTTACTCTTATTTCTAAGTAAAAATGAGAGTAAAATTAAAGTGAGAGACACAGTGAGATATACACCTCTAGTTGCATATACAATGAGACACCTTCCATTGTTTACACAGTGAGATATACACCTCTAGTTGTATATACAATGAGACACCTTCCATTGTATACACAGCGAGATATACACCTCTAGTTGTTATAATTTCCTCACTAACAGAACACAGAGAGTAGTCGTCAACAGAGTAAAGTCCGAGGCAGCTACGGTGAAAAGCTCTGTTCCACAAGGCACAGTACTCGCTCCCATCTTGTTCCTCATCCTTATATCCGACATAGACAAGGATGTCAGCCACAGCACCGTGTCTTCCTTTGCAGATGACACCCGAATCTGCATGACAGTGTCTTCCATTGCAGACACTGCAAAGCTCCAGGCAGACATCAACCAAATCTTTCAGTGGGCTGCAGAAAACAATATGAAGTTCAACGATGAGAAATTTCAATTACTCAGATATGGTAAACATGAGGAAATTAAATCTTCATCAGAGTACAAAACAAATTCTGGCCACAAAATAGAGCGAAACACCAACGTCAAAGACCTGGGAGTGATCATGTCGGAGGATCTCACCTTCAAGGACCATAACACTGTATCAATCGCATCTGCTAGAAAAATGACAGGATGGATAATGAGAACCTTCAAAACTAGGGAGGCCAAGCCCATGATGACACTCTTCAGGTCACTTGTTCTATCTAGGCTGGAATATTGCTGCACATAACAGCACCTTTCAAGGCAGGTGAAATTGCCGACCTAGAAAATGTACAGAGAACTTTCACGGCGCGCATAACGGAGATAAAACACCTCAATTATTGGGAGCGCTTGAGGTTCCTAAACCTGTATTCCCTGGAACGCAGGAGGGAGAGATACATGATTATATACACCTGGAAAATCCTAGAGGGACTAGTACCGAACTTGCACACGAAAATCACCCACTACGAAAGCAAAAGACTTGGCAGACGATGCACCATCCCCCCAATGAAAAGCAGGGGTGTCACTAGCACGTTAAGAGACCATACAATAAGTGTCAGGGGCCCGAGACTGTTCAACTGCCTCCCAGCACACATAAGGGGGATTACCAACAGACCCCTGGCAGTCTTCAAGCTGGCACTGGACAAGCACCTAAAGTCAGTTCCGGATCAGCCGGGCTGTGGCTCGTATGTTGGTTTGCGTGCAGCCAGCAGCAACAGCCTGGTTGATCAGGCTCTGATCCACCAGGAGGCCTGGTCTCAGACCGGGCCGCGGGGGCGTTGACCCCCGGAACTCTCTCCAGGTAAACTCCAGGTATACAATGAGACACCTTCCATTGTTTACACAGTGAGATATACACCTCTAGTTGTATATACAATGAGACACCTTCCATTGTATACACAGTGAGATACACACCTCTAGTTGCATATACAATGAGATACTTCCATTGTTTACACAGTGAGATATACACCTCTAGTTGTATATACAATGAGACACCTTCCATTGTATACACAGTGAGATATACACCTCTAGTTGCATATACAATGAGATTCTTCCATTGTTTACACAGTGAGATATACACCTCTAGTTGTATATACAATGAGACACCTTCCATTGTATACACAGTGAGATATACACCTCTAGTTGCATATACAATGAGACACCTTCCATTGTATACACAGTGAGATATACACCTCTAGTTGCATATACTATGAGACACCTTCCATTGTATACACAGTGAGATACACACCTCTAGTTGCATATACAATGAGACACCTTCCATTGTATACACAGCGAGATATACACCTCTAGTTGCATATACAATGAGACACCTTCCATTGTATACACAGCGAGATATACACCTCTAGTTGCATATACAACGAGAGAAACACCTTTCATCGTATACACAGTGAGATACACACCTCTAGTTGCACATACAATGAGAGACCTTTTATTGTATACACAGTGAGATACACACTTCTACTTGCATATACAATGAGAGAGACACTTTTCATTGTATATTCCGCAAGATGCATACCATCCGTTGTATATTCAGTGCTATATACCCAGTTCTCACTTTATGTACAATGAAAAATGCAGACATCTCACTCGTACAGTAAGATATACCAACCCTTCGTTGTATATGTATCAGCTGAGAGATACACAACTCTCGATTAATACGCAATGAGTTTTTTAAATATACAGAGAAATACACACCTGTCAGTGAGAGATATGCCCCTGCTAGAAGATAATAAGTATGGTGTGATATACAATAGTGAGAGTATACGTATAGTGATTCCTATCTACTTATTGCATATTGTGTGATATGCTCTGTGTATATATTTAGTTAAATGAACAATGTAATAATTTATTTTCAGAACAATAATAATATTATATATGCATATTATTATTATTATTATTATTATTATTATTATTATTATTATTATTACTATTATTATTATTATACACGAAAGGGCATAAAACCCGTAGAATAATGTAATCCTTCAATGGTGAGGACAACTCCAATTCCTTGGATCAAAAAAAGTCAACAGCATGAAGGCATACCCATTAAAAATCGTATATAATTTACCTACCAATGTATTACCTGGTATAAATAAAACCAAGAAAAAATTGGGAGAAATTTGCAACATCTAACTTTATTTTCGCGAAAAGAATGAGAACCGTTCGCAAAAGTTTGGCGCTGAGTTGGCGGGTATGTACCAAAGCCTTGAGTCTTATTGGCTGCTTAAAGTGTAGTTGGCCAAGTGGAGGAAGAGGCTAAGAGGTGATTACGTTTCTTTAGCTGCAACTTAACACGGGGGGAAATGACCTCAATTCATCACCTTGACCTGAATTTGCACAGGATGCCAGCAGTGTTCGTGATCATAGAGACAGTGTTGGTGATCAGAGAGACAGTGTTGGTGATCATAGAGACAGTGTTGGTGATCATAGAGACAGTGTTGGTGATCATAGAGACAGTGTTGGTGATCATAGAGACAGTGTTGATCATAGAGGCAGTGTTGGTGATCATAGAGACAGTGTTGGTGATCATAGAGACAGTGTTGGTGAGAGGCGGACTACATAAGTGGTGAAATAACAAAAGATGGCTACATCAGTGCTATTGTTACATTGTACATGATTTAAGTTGTTTTAAGGTAATTACGACTTACATTTAACATCAGTTTATCTACGTTATGAATAATGTTAAAACTCTTGCCTATGTTACTTGCTAGCTGTCTGGTTAACTTCCTATTTCAAGCCACGAAGCTCATTGGTATAGTGTTATACTTACCATCAATGGAATACCATACCGACAAGTGCAAAAGCTGGGTATACTCATTATGTATACGATTTGCCAGTGGTTTTATCAATATAATACAGGGACGCAAACAGAGGACACAAGAGGTTGAAAATGAGGTAATTAGTTCCTCAACCCAGGAGTAGGTGTTCCGAACCGCAATTTTGAATCTCGGTCTTCTGTTTTTGCTCCTGCGTTGTGTTAATAAAGTCACTGGTTGGAGAAAAGTCTACATTCTGGATCGCCACCATGCCCAGCCCTTCTAGGGTAGGGTAGGTGACTGAGCCCGAGCTTACAGCTCACAAGACTGTCATTCCCATTATTCCCCTTGGGGCGGGGATGGCAGACCAGAGAGGCCTAGCTTGTGGCTAGGCCTGGGGACAGTTGGTCCCAAAGATGAGGAGGTACTTGTGCCTCCTCCCATGGGAGACAGGTCTCAGACACTCCCTAAAGAGGGAGCCAAGGCCGGGCTGGGAGAATACCGGCGAATCTTTAATAATAATAATAAGTCTGCATTCTCAAGAAACCCAGTTGTTGCACTTGTGTCTAATACATCAGTAGTATACTAGCGACATGTCAGGAACTACTTACTTTGTGAGAATAAGTGTATCAAAAAAGCTTCCGAGTGTGTGGGAAGGGACGGATTATGGCTAGTGTTCTCTGACGCAGAAATGTCACAGAAGTGTTGTCTGCGACCTCTTTCTGTTTGTAAACCTCGTAGCTAAGCTACAGCTCTGAACCTGCTACCTGTCAGAACCACGGTTCGTATACCTGTCGATTCTTCGTTCATTATGACTAAGGTTGCAATATATACCAGCGCCCGCCAAAAGCTGAGAGAGGCTGGAGCGGGTGTCACCACACTACCATTCTCTGAGAAAACTTTCCCTTATTTCTCCTGTTGCTACTCTTGCAACATTGCACGGCTTCTGATGACGCACTGAGAAGACTGAAAACTTGAGCTATAGATTTCCACCGACTTGTGGCTTGTTTTGCATTATTAAGACCGTCTGTCTGCCTT
>NC_069474.1:12437440-12449940 GCF_026875155.1 Cherax quadricarinatus | reverse complement strand
AGGTAATAGTTGTAGTTTCCACGTTTATGTTGCCTGTGATGAGAACCTGGGTAGTTGTGTTGGTCACGGAAATACTAGAAATTCCTTAGTAATGCTCACGGTGTGACTTGCATATAGGCTAGTCTGCGAACTTATTTTTCAGTCTTGAATAAAGATGGTGACCAGACGTGAACGAAGGTTTGAGTTAGAGGCGTGTTCCATAAAAATTCTGGGCTAGAAATGATCACTCTTCTCCTGGTGCAAGAGTCCTGGTGATATTAAAAGTGTGTTAGATCGTCAGTGCGGTTGACTTGCAGGAGAGAATGTTAAGGAAAGCAGTTTGTCCAGCACTCTCAAGCTCCAGAATAAACTTGGAGACTTCGTTATTATTATAATCGAAACTAAGCACTAATATACTAGAGTCATACAGAACTGCAGTGTAGGGAGCTTTAATGGAGGTAGAGTTTGTGAGGGCGGTGAAGGTTGTGCACTACGTCTGTTGCTGTCAGAAAGTCAAAGGCGGAGTTGTGTCAAAGGTGGGGCCATCAACGAGGAGGGAAGATTAAAGGCGATATAGGAGTGACGACGTCGGAGGAAAATTCTGCGTGCTCGTTGATAGACAGGACAGTCCAATAGAGTATGGCAACCTGAAATTGGAACTTGACAAATCGCGCAGTAGAACTGGTTGCTTCACCATGAGATACCCATGAGTGAGACTTTGTACCTGATGCGAAGACAGGGAAGCGTAGTTTCCTAGCCACGACATCGATGAACGATGCCAGATACTAAACTTGGCTTCATAGAATGTAACTTGTTATGAATCAACTCAGATCCACGATGCTGCCAAAGGCTGCCAAAGTGGCTAAAGATTACAGAAAAATAGTCTGAGAATGGAATACCTGTATTGAAAACTGGAAGGTTATGCACAGCTTACTGCGCAGCAGAGTCCGCCAGTTCATTGCCCTGAACATCAACTTGATCAGGGACGCACCAGAAAACAATTTCTTTGTTTTTTTTTTTTGCTAGAAATACGGTGCAACCAAAGTTGTATACGAAGAACCAGAGGATGAGGCGAATTAAATATTTTGATAGCTTGCAAAGCACTAAAGGAGTCTGAGACTACCGCAAATGGTGAGGTAGCCATGGACGCAAAACGGATAAATGCAACGAGAATTGCATGCAGTTCAGCCGTGAAAATGCTAGCCGAGTCTAATAAATGCCCTCTTATAACACGATCTGGGAACACTGCTACAAACCCGACACCGTCAAAGGATTTAGAACCATCAGTGTACACTACAACGGCATGAGAATGAGACCAGAAGTGGTTAAGAAAAAGGAAGCAAGAAGCAACTCTAGGTATTTGGGCTTTCGCTCATGGCATTGGGGAAGAACAGACACGAACTGTTGGAACCTCCCAAGGGGTGAGAGAAAGTTAGTAACTAGATGAACATATAAAGGGGGCAACTGTACAGAAAACAAGAGCGAGTGAAGACGAAGAGAAAAGGGATGGAGGAAAAAGGGCGGCGAACAAATAATGGACCTCTACTGACGACTGTTACTATCCTGTATGGAGAAGGATCGTGAACGTCACGAAAGCGGACAAAATGAACGGAGGCAATGGATATCACGGCGATCGTTCAAAGATGGAACATTCGCCTTCGCATATAGGCTCATGACAGGTGAGGAGCGAAAAGCACCCGGACATGGCTGGGATCAAGTTGCAATGAGTTGCACAAGAGGCTGAAGAACATATCTGGTAACCATAGTATAGTTTCGATAAAATTACGGCTGAATGTAGTCTAAGGAGAGTTCGACCATCTTTCGCGGCCCCCCCCCACCTCCCCATGAAGACGAGCGAGGGTTTTAAGGAGGCTGAGCCGGCTATAGCCAAGTTGCTTTCAGGGAGGTCATGTGAGATTTCCAGGACAACCGGCGGTCGAACAGAAGGCCGAGAAATCTGACCGTATCACGTTCAATGATACGCGAGTCATACAGATACAATTGAGCAATAGGGACGACAGAACGTCTGGTGAAAGTAATTTGGTGTGTTTTAGCACTAGAAAATTTAAACCTATGAGTAGTGGCCCAATGGGAAACAAGGTTGACAGCATTCTGAAGTGAGGCTGCTACTAGGCGACAGTCAGCACCTGCACAAGCTATAGCGAAGTCATCAACATAGAGTGATGACCAAATATTAGATGGAAGAACGAGGCCAGATCATTTATAGCAAGGAAAAGCAGTGTGGTGCGAAGGAGACATCCCTGAGGGACACCCTCAGCTTGGACAAAGTCCGAGGAAAACAAACTATTAACTAGAACACGGAAATGTCTCTCAGATAAGAAGTTTTAAGGAAAAAATGGCAGATTGCCTCGGAGGCCTAAGCAATGAGCTTGGGCCACGATGATGTATTTCCAAGTAGTGTCAAATGCCTTTTAAAGATAAAAAAAAAAGGACAGCAATAACTGAGTGGTTACTAGCAAAGGTATTACGAACATACGTATCTAAGCTGAGTAAGGGGTCAATAGTGAAGCGGCCCTAACGAAAGCCATATTGACTAGTGGAGAGACTATTTTCATGTCTCTTATACCACACCAAAAGGTCTATTTACCAGATGGTGCATCACCTTGCAAATTGCACCAGTAAGAACAATGGAACCATAGTGTGAGGTATCATGTCCAGAAGTACCTGGTTTAAGAAAAAGCAGAACAATGGCAGATTCTCACAGCTGGAGAACTCCTAACGACCAAATAAGATTAAATAGACGAAAGAGGACTTCGAGGGCTGACGGATGTAAAAAATGGAGCATACAAATATGAATGCCATCTGGTTCTAGTTCTAGAAGTGTAAAAGGCACATTATAAGTCGTTTCTCTGCTAGAAGAAAAGTTTAAAAGGGTTGTAACTCTCTGGCAGACTTGGAGGAAAGATAAGAGGAGCATAGGTGGTGGCCCTGAGAGATACGGACAAAATTATTTCCAATTTCCAACTTCAAGAGGGTTTGCAATTCTGACGCCGGGAACCCTAAAAACTGAAGCCGAGCCAAGAGAGTATTTGCCACTAAATTTCCGTACTTTTGAGACAGGCAAGGGAGCAAATGTACACTGGGTGTGAAGAACGGTTGGAGATGTCATGTGGGTTAAAGGAGATTTGGACTTAATTGATGTAGATTTTGGAGAAGAACGGACATGTGGAGTCAATTTAGACTGCAGGGGGCGCATAGACGTTGAAACATGTGAAGGGGAAGGTGACGAGGTAGGGGCAGTAAGAGTTGATGAGGTTGGAAGCTCAGTGCCCAGGACCACAAAAGGGTTGGACACAGAGGCGTCCAGTAAGGGGCGTAGAGGCAATTGTGGCATCAGGCACTACTGAGGAAGTCTCCCGTGGAGGAGATGGGAGACTGCCATGGCTAAAGAGAAGCCCCCTTTCTTTTTAATGCAAAGGCGAGAAAAGGCAGGGTGCGCCTCTCTGCAGTTAAGGCAAGAGAGAGGGCGACTGGAGGATGGACTGCTATGATAAGCTGCACTACAGACAAGGCATTCTGCCACTAACCTGCAATATTTTGCCGGGTTGCCGAAGAGCCAGCAATTTCTACATTATTGCGCGGTAGGGATCACCTCCCTCACTTGTAGGCGTTGTTCCGCTATGTACACAGATGGCGGCAGTTGACGACTGTCAAAAGTAAGCCTCGTTAAACTGATAGCGCCTCTGCCCACGAACAAGGAGTGTGTGATAAAATTAATAATAGGGAAATTCTGGAGCTTGAGTTGCTCCAGAATGTCATCATTACACGCGAGAAAGTAACGTTGTATGATCGTGTGTGGAAGGATAATAGTTCCACAGCAAAAATTAAGAGAGGGGTGCTTGTGCATCATTACAGGTGCGACGTCAACAATTTCAAGAGGTGAAAGATTATGTGCCTGCTCTCCATTTTGTACTGTGACAACTCGTGTGCCACTCTTAAGAGCATGGAAGGAAATGTTCTGCCCAAAATCGATGCACTGTCTATGAAGAAGCCGGGATCATTGTCATAGTGGCGTGGAGGTCAAAGGTGTCCAAAGGATAGGTCAAAACTGCGGTATCAGAGTGTGGGTAACGGAACGTTACCTGTAGAAGGTACTAGGTTGGAAGAGAGGTCCGAAGAGTGGTCCGAAGGCGCGCCAGGGTCTGTAGAGGGTGCCGCAGTGAAAGGTCCAGGAGGAAGGGACGTCATGGTTATGGGTCGCCATGATAAGTTTCTCCTTGTTTTTTATTTTAAAATAAATGAGGGGGAGAGAGAACGTGGAGTAGCAGTTCCTAGGAGTCAAGAAGAGATTGTATGCTCAATTCCGTGCCCAAGGTGGCCGTGAGTGCGGCCAGTAGTGTAGATGCAGCATGGAACCCGTGCCAAACTTTACCTTTCATATTGGTAAACCAGCAACCTCACATCCAACGAGCCACCTCGGTGGACAAAAGAGAGGGCAATCGGAAACCCACCACAAGGCATACATCCTTCAGCCACCACCTCCCAGAATCTGACAAGAGGGTGACGGACATCTCCAGATGATCCAGAGTCTATGGCAACCTACACCACCACCAAGGATCTGAATGGAATGGGATGGACATCGATACCCTTCCCTCAACCTAGGAACTAGAATGCCTGAGGGTAGGACCCCCAAAAGATCAAAAACAGAAAAGGAGAGGGGAGGGGTGGGGAGGATGGCGCTTGGAAGAAGGGACTGGGGGGTAATTTGGTTTGGTCGAAGGAAGACCAAAAGGTCCAATTCCTCAGATCAAAAGCCTCTTTTCCATTAATAGGAGCCCCCTTAAAGAGGTAGAGGGCTACATAATGTTGATTCTGCTGAGAAGGGCATGGATATCAGGGACACTAAGATATCTGACACAAATGTTATTAATTTATATAAGACAGGGTGAAATATCCGAGAGGACAGAGTGGAAACTTTCAATCTCTAAATTTTCTAAAAGTGTAGGCAAATACAGCACCAAAGGGGCTGCCCATGGCCATAACAAAACATTGTTTGAAGAGGTTACTCTCACTCTGGCTTGCTAATCATTGACTGAAGATAAAACTTCCACTTCGTATACAGAATGACCTGCATTGGTTTACCACTTTCAAATTCAATTCAAATTCAAAGTTTATTCTCTATAAGGATTACAATGCTGAGTTTACAGAAATTTGGTTATTGTTTGGTTTACATGTAGTAAAATTGAGATTACAGAGTGTACCACTAGAACGCTTAGCATGGCTAGGCATTTCGGGCATACTTATGTAAAACATTTCTTGGACTGTAACCCCCGGAATCGTCTTTAGATAACTTCGATTTAGGTTACCTAGCTGTTACACAGTTTGTCTTAATTACATTTCTTTTAACCAACAATTTGCACATAAGTGTTTTTTTTTTGCAGTCAATTGAATCTTAAAAATCTCTCACACAAGTACACAAAACATTCGAATTCTGATATATGATGCTTTATTGCATTCCTTTAATCTTTATTCAAGAAATTTTTACTCTGTCAGCTTTAAATTTGCCATATTTTCTGCAGATGGTTTTGAACGTAAAAACGGCAAAATTCTCTGGGGAAGTTATTAATTTGAAATTTGATAATATTTTTAATTACATAAAACAAGGCTGCTTAGGATAAGTAAGTTTCAATGATATGTTTGATTGACTTAAATTTTCCAGGATGGTAATAAGGGTTCCACAATGATAAAAAATCGAAACATGATGTTTATTCATTATTTTGGTGTTTATTTGAATTTTTTTTGGTGTTTATTTTAATTTTTTTGGTGTTTATTTGAATTTTTTTGGTGTTTATTTTAATTTTTTTGGTGTTTATTTGAATTTTTTTTGGTGTTTATTTGAATTTTTTTGGTGTTTATTTGAATTTTTTTGTTTATTTGAATTTTTTTTGGTGTTCATTTGATTTTTTTTTTTGGTGTATATTTGAATTTTTTGGGTGTTCATTGAATTTTTTGATGTTTATTTGAATTTTTTTTTGGTGTTTATTTGAATTTTTTTGGTGGGTTTATTTGAAATTTTTTTGGGGTTTATTTGATTTTTTTTGGTGTTTAATTTTAATTTTTTTGTTTATTTTAATTTTTTTGGTGTTTATTTGAATTTTTTTTGGTGTTTATTTGAATTTTTTTTGGTGTTTATTTGAATTTTTTGGGTGTTCATTTGAATTTTTTTGATGTTTATTTGAATTTTTTTTGGTGTTTATTTGAATTTTTTTGGTGTTTATTTGAAATTTTTTGGTGTTTATTTGAATTTTTTTGGTGTTTATTTTAATTTTTTTGTTTATTTTAATTTTTTTTGGTGTTCATTTGATTTTTTTTGGTGTTTATTTGAATTTTTTTGGTGTTTATTTGATATTTTTTGGTGTTTATTTGATTTTTTTTGGTGTTTATTTGAATTTTTTTGGTGTTTATTTGAATTTTTTTGGTGTTTATTTGAATTTTTTTTGGTGTTTATTTTATTTTTTTGGTATTTAATTTTTTCCATTACATGATTTAATGAAAATTTTAGCTAATAAAGACAGCTCGATTGAGTCTTCCTCTTAGCTCTCTCTGAACAAAATTCTTTGCTGAATAAGCTTTTATTGGGATAACATTTACGTTCATCTGTGTTGGATCAAAGTGTTGCGCTTCCCACAATAATAATAAAAATATATATTCCATATTATCAAGCAGATAAAGATCAACGAAGCTCAGAACGTTATTCCAATAATAACTTGCAATATAAAATGAATCTCTTCCTCATTATTATCGTCTTTACGACACAGATTCAATGAAGTTCTCCATCAACGAAGCTCAGAACGTTATTCCAATAATAACTTGCAATATAAAATGAATCTTTTCCTCATTATTATCGTCTTTACGACACTTAGATCCAATGCAGTTCTCCACCAATTTCTTTGAACTGTTTTCTAGGATACACAATATTTTTATTATTTTATTATTATCACACTGGCCGATTCCCACCAAGGCAGGGTGGCCCGAAAAAGAAAAACTTTCACCATCATTCACTCCATCACTGTCTTGCCAGAAGGGTGCTTTACACTACAGTTTTTAAACTGCAACATTAACACCCCTCTCAGGGGCAGGCACTGTACTTCCCATCTCCAGGACTCAAGTCCGGCCTGCCGGTTTCCCTGAATCCCTTCATAAATGTTACTTTGCTCATACTCCAACAGCACGTCAAGTATTAAAAACCATTTGTCTCCATTCACTCCTATCAAACACGCTCACGCATGCCTGCTGGAAGTCCCAAGCCCTCGCACACAAAACCCCCTTTAACCCTCCCTCCAACCCTTCCTAGGCCGACCCCTACCCCGCCTTCCTTCCACTACAGACTGATACACTCTTGAAGTCATTCTGTTTCGCTCCATTCTCTCTACATGTCCGAACCACCTCAACAACCCTTCCTCAGCCGTCTGGACAACAGTTTTGGTAATCCCGCACCTCCTCCTAACTTCCAAACTACGAATTCTCTGCATTATATTCACACCACACATTGCCCTCAGACATGACATCTCCACTGCCTCCAGCCTTCTCCTCGCTGCAACATTCATCACCCACGCTTCACACCCATATAAGAGCGTTGGTAGAACTATACTCTCATACATTCCCCTCTTTGCCTCCAAGGACAAAGTTCTTTGTCTCCACAGACTCCTAAGTGCACCACTCACTCTTTTTCCCTCATCAATTCTATGATTCACCTCATCTTTCATAGACCCATCCGCTGACACGTCCACTCCCAAATATCTGAATACGTTCACCTCCTCCATACTCTCTCCCTCCAATCTGATATTCAATCTTTCATCACCTAATCTTTTTGTTATCCTCATAACCTTACTCTTTCCTGTATTCACCTTTAATTTTCTTCTTTTGCACACCCTACCAAATTCATCCACCAATCTCTGCAGCTTCTCTTCAGAATCACCCAAGAGCACAGTGTCATCAGCAAAGAGCAGCTGTGACAACTCCCACTTTGTGTGTGATTCTTTATCTTTTAACTCCACGCCTCTTGCCAAGACCCTCGCATTTACTTCTCTTACAACCCCATCTATAAATATATTAAACAACCACGGTGACATCACACATCCTTGTCTAAGGCCTACTTTTACTGGGAAAAAATTTCCCTCTTTCCTACATACTCTAACTTGAGCCTCACTGTCCTCGTAAAAACTCTTCACTGCTTTCAGTAACCTACCTCCTACACCATACACTTGCAACATCTGCCACATTGCCCCCCTATCCACCCTGTCATACGCCTTTTCCAAATCCATAAATGCCACAAAGACCTCTTTAGCCTTATCTAAATACTGTTCACTTATATGTTTCACTGTAAACCCCTGGTCCACACACCCCTACCTTTCCTAAAGCCTCCTTGTTCATCTATCCTATTCTCCGTCTTACTCTTAATTTCTTTCAATTATAACTCTACCATACACTTTACCAGGTACACTCAACAGACTTATCCCCCTATAATTTTTGCACTCTCTTTTATCCCCTTTGCCTTTATACAAAGGAACTATGCATGCTCTCTGCCAATCCTAGGTACCTTACCCTCTTCCACACATTTATTAAATAATTGCACCAACCACTCCAAAACTATATCCCCACCTACTTTTAACATTTCTATCTTTATCCCATCAATCCCGGCTGCCTTACCCCCTTTCATTTTTACCTACTGCCTCACGAACTTCCCCCACACTCACAACTGGCTCTTCCTCACTCCTACAAGATGTTATTCCTCCTTGCCCTATACACGAAATCACAGCTTCCCTATCTTCATCAACATTTAACAAATTCCTCAAAATATTCCCTCAATCTTCCCAATACCTCTAACTCTCCATTTAATAACTCTCCTCTCCTATTTTTAACTGACAAATCCATTTGTTCTCTAGGCTTTCTTAACTTGTTAATCTCACTCCAAAACTTTTTCTTATTTTCAACAAAATTTGTTGATAACATCTCACCCACTCTCTCATTTGCTCTCTTTTTACATTGCTTCACCACTCTCTTAACCTCTCTCTTTTTCTCCATATACTCTTCCCTCCTTGCATCACTTCTACTTTGTAAAAACTTCTCATATGCTAACTTTTTCTCCCTTACTACTCTCTTTACATCATCATTCCACCAATCGCTCCTCTTCCCTCCTGCACCCACTTTCCTGTAACCACAAACTTCTGCTGAACACTCTAACACTACATTTTAAACCTACCCCATACCTCTTCGACCCCATTGCCTATGCTCTCATTAGCCCATCTATCCTCCAATAGCTGTTTATATCTTACCCTAACTGCCTCCTCTTTTAGTTTATAAACCTTCACCTCTCTCTTCCCTGATGCTTCTATTCTCCTTGTATCCCATCTACCTTTTACTCTCAGTGTAGCTACAACTAGAAAGTGATCTGATATATCTGTGGCCCCTCTATAAACATGTACATCCTGAAGTCTACTCAACAGTCTTTTATCTACCAATACATAATCCAACAAACTACTGTCATTCGCCCTAACATCATATCGTGTATACTTATTTATCCTCTTTTTCTTAAAATATTATTACCTATAACTAAACCCCTTTCTATACAAAGTTCAATCAAAGGGCTCCCATTATTATTTACACCTGGCACCCCAAACTTACCTACCACACCCTCTCTAAAAGTTTCTCCTACTTTAGCATTCAGGTCCCCTACCACAATTACTCTCTCACTTGGTTCAAAGGCTCCTATACATTCACTTAACATCTCCCAAAATCTCTCTCTCTCCTCTGCATTTCTCTCTTCTCCAGGTGCATACACGCTTATTATGACCCACTTCTCGCATCCAACCTTTACTTTAATCCACATAATTCTTGAATTTACACATTCATATTCTCTTTTCTCCTTCCATAACGATCATTTAACATTACTGCTACCCCTTCCTTTGCTCTAACTCTCTCAGATACTCCAGATTTAATGCCATTTATTTCCCCCCACTGAAACTCTCCTACCCCCTTCAGCTTTGTTTCGCTTAGAGCCAGGACATCCAACTTCTTTTCATTCATAACATCAGCAATCATCTGTTTCTTGTCATCCGCACTACATCCACGCACATTTAAGCACCCAGTTTTATAAAGTTTTTCTTCTTCTCTTTTTTACTAAATGTATACAGGAGAAGGGGTTACTAGCCCATTGCTCCCGCATTTTAGTCGCCTCATCAACGACACGCATGCTTACGGAGAAAGATTCTTTTCCACTTCCCCATGGACAATAGAAGAAATAAAAAAGAACAAGAGCTATTTAGAAAAAGGAGAAAAACCTAGATGTATGTATATATATATATATGCATGTGCGTGTCTGTGAAGTGTGACCAAAGTGTAAGTAGGAGTAGCAAGATATCCCTGTTATCTAGCGTGTTTATGAGACAGAAAAAGAAACCAGCAATCCTACCATCATGCAAAACAGTTACAGGTTTTTGTTTCACAGTCATCTGGCAGGACGGTAGTACTTCCCTGGGTGGTTGCTGTCTACCAACCTACTACCTACACAATAATGCTAGGAAAACGCCCGAGAGGTTTGCAAGTTATCTATGAAATTAAAAGAGCAAAAATCGTTTTATCACAAAAGGTTTTCATCTAAGGCTAAAAGTATATCTTGTTTGTTAGACGGGTATGCCAAGCAAGCTGAACTGTTTGCAAGAAATAAGTATTTCTATATTAAATTGTTATTTGGGGAGATATTTGCACTAGTAGGTTAGGTTAGGATGCGTAAGTTAGACTAAGGTAGGCTAGGTTTCGTTTAGTTAAGGTTAGGTAAGGTTACGTTAGGTTAGTTAGGTTTTATTACCTTCGGTTAGAATTCGTTACAAAACCTGATATCACCATCGACAAATATACGTTGTTGTTTACATTCGATCAGCCTGGAACCCAGTTCCTTGATGAGTCCTGTTGCTCGTGTTCCTCAGGGTCCCGGTGTCTTCTGTCTTACTGGAACACATTGGGTCTGATGGCCCTAGTCCCCATATTTGTTGACTTTTAATTCTAATTTCGTGTTGTTCTGATTGATTTGCATGTACAGTGTTGTTGTTTGCCAAAACCATATACAAGCCACGGCTCCAAGCTCTACATAATAAAAACACGACATAGGAAAGAAGTGCTGCGAATCATAGCGTCACTCATCTTCGCTGTGGTACTTCCTAATATAATATACATATGCAAAACTTAGCTCTGTACCTCTCCTGCATTTCTCACTTCGCTTTTTTGTATGCTAATCCAGGAACTGGCAGTCTCATGTGGGCCCCAGACCATGGCAAGCATTGCTGAGTAATCCACCTTCCTACAGCAGAGGCTGGTTGGACTACAACACAACTGGTATTCTGAAAGTATTTACATTATGTTTACTCATTCGAGTTTCTGTAAAGTATTTCTCTTGAATTTGTTTAATCAAGGGGATTAAACTGCTTTCTTTCAACTCCCCAGGCGCTCCGTGACCTCTTCGAGTTCACCGTATCACCAAGAATATAATAATAATAATACCATCCATGACGGTACGGATACTGCTTCCTAATATCCTGTCTCCATGTAAGGTGTCGCTAGTTCTGATGCTAGGTTCACGAATCACTCGTGAAGGTAGGTTCAACGTGTCTAGGAGACAACCGAGGTATCGGAGTGGGCCCTACCTGGAGGATAGGGTTGGGTTGATCTGGGAAATTCCATCCCTGATACAGTGAAGACTAAAGCTTCAGGGAAATTTTCCGTGGTCGGATCTCCTAGGTAACCTCTTGTTGTAAGGAATTATTGAGCAAACATCGGGAAAGGTACACAGCTGAAAACAATCACAATATTTTCATCACTTGTAGATTAATAAGACATGTTTAATGCCTGGGTATCTTTTTTATGGGGACGTTTCACCGTTTTGTACTTTTCTAACTTCAATACAAATACTATGAACGGAAGACCTTGGAAGATGAGATAATTAGTACCTCAGCTTTATCAAGTGTTCAGTCCCGTAGTCTGGATCAATCTGAAGTAGAAGCATGAGAATGGAGTCAAAGGAGAGGTGCAGTAGTTGAAGGCATCATCACGGGTGTGCGGAACTCGCTAGTGAAAGTAGGTCAAGCCCAAGAGCTGGACCAGTGGTTAGCGATAGGGTTGTGGAGGATTACTTTTGCATCAAGATTCAATGAAGATATCCATCTGTCGTGTCTGATTCGTCTGCTTATCGGCATTGCATACCAATAATTATAATCATATTTTCACCCTTGCCGGTGCTTTTCTCAGAATCAGTCGTAATTTGTGTTCCAACACACTGGAAGGACATAGTGAAAATAATTTAAATTCAAAATCACCATACCGATATAGGGATAAAGGAATTTCAGTATGCCAAATTCGACAAGCTTAGCAGATTTTCTGCAGGAAAATCCTGCACCCACTTTATTACCATGATCAAGATAGCATGAATTGTCTATGCCCAGACAGCGAGAATCAAGCATCTGTATTTTCTCAATGTGAAGTTTGGGAACAAAATATAGCTTTTTAAT
>NC_069474.1:12406453-12436940 GCF_026875155.1 Cherax quadricarinatus | reverse complement strand
CATTTCCTTTTCAAAAATATGAGTTAATTTGTAATTGCTCCAGGCCGAAGTATTGAGATATTTGTTCTTGTTTCACCTCTTAATTGCCAAATACTGTAGAAGATACGACAAAATTATTGAAATTATTTCTAAAATACTCGACCAAAAAGACCGGTAGACACAAAGGTATAAAAACTTTTCGTTTTATTGAGTCAGTCAAGTCTTAATCAAATCTCTAGTTCACATTATTAATCTCAGTTCTGAACGAAACGTCGTCTACAATAAAACTTTCCTTACGCTACATTTCTATTCCGTATACACAGGTCGACTTGACTAGTCACGGAAAACACAACTCTGAGTTGATATGAATGACTTAAGATCTATACACAAATAACCCGCACATAGAGAGGAGCTTGACTTTGTAAATGGTCCAAGTCGGACCCAAACATCGTCTTAAGCTCCTCTCTCCTAAGTGCGGGTTATTTGTTTATTGTTCCAGTCACGGTATTGTGACCTTTTTTGTTATTTTTGTGACTTAAGGTCTATTTTTGATGAAGCAGTGTTGGGGATGTAGGAGGCAGTGAGTGACAACCCTAACGCACACTTGAGAGTAATCAACGTCCCAGGGTAATAAAACACAGCCTCGGGGAAAGAATTATACTTGAAAAAGAAAATATCCATAGATTAGCGAGGGCAATTCAGCCGGTTTCACGCAACAGTAACAATTTCTTCTAAAAATAATGTTGCTACAGAAGCAACAGAAACATTAATAACTTCGACTTTTACTAATACTGCTGCTGCTGTGTCTGCTGCTACTCTTTCTGTTACTGCTACTGCTTTTACTGCTTCTAATGTTACTGTTATTTCTACTTCTGTTGGTGTTTTTACTACTGTTGCTGCAGCTGTTGTTCCCGCTGCTACCTCTTCCAGCACCAGTTCTCCAACCAATACTACGGCTTATACTATTACAGCACCACTTTCACCAAACCACCATTACTAACATCACCACCATCACCACCACCGCTACCACCACCATTACCACCACCATTACCACCATCACCACCATCACCACCACCATTACCACCACCACCACCATTACCACCACCACCACCATTACCACCACCATTACCACCATTATCACCATCACCACCATCACCGCCGCCACCAACACCACCATTACCACCACCACCACTATTACCACCAACATCACCTCCACCACCACCACTATTACCACCACCATCACCTCCACCACCACCACTATTACCACCACCATCACCTCCACCACCACTATTACCACCACCATCGCCTCCACCACCACCACTATTACCAACATCACCTCCACCACCACCACCACTATTACCACCACCATCACCTCCACCACCACCACCACTATTACCACCACCATCACCTCCACCACCACCACCACTATTACCACCACCATCACCTCCACCACCACCACCACTATTACCACCACCATCACCTCCCCACCATCATCACCACCACCACCACCACCACCACCACCACCATCATCACCATCATCATCACCACCATCACCACCACCATCATCATCACCATCACCACCACCACCATCACCACCACCACCACCATCACCACCACCACCATCACCACCACCACCATCACCACCACCATCACCATCATCATCACCACCATCACCATCACCACACACCACCACCATCATCACCATCACCACCACCATCATCTCATCACCACCACCATCATCATCATCACCACCACCACCATCATCATCATCACCACCACCATCATCATCACCACCACCACCATCATCACCACCACCACCACCACCATCATCATCATCACCACCATCATCATCATCACCACCACCACCATCATCACCATCACCACCACCACCATCATCACCATCACCACCACCACCATCATCACCATCACCACCACCACCATCATCATCATCATCACCACCACCATCATCACCCACCATCACCACCACCACCACCAGCACCACCACAATTACCGCCACCACAATTACCACCATCATCATCACCCACCACCACAATTACCACCATCATCATCACCACCACCACAATTACCACCATCATCACCCACCACCACCACAATTACCAGCACTCATCCCACCACCACCACAATTACCAGCATCATCACCACCACCACCACAATTACCACCAGCATCATCACCACCACCACCACAATTACCACCATCATCATCACCACCACCACCACAATTACCACCATCATCATCACCAACCACCACAATTACCACCATCATCATCACCACCACCACAATTACCACCATCATCATCACCACCACAATTACCACCATCATCATCACCACCACCACAATTACCACCATCATCATCACCACCACCACAATTACCACCATCATCAATCACCACCACCACAATTACCACCATCATCATCACCACCACCACAATTACCACCATCATCATCACCACCACCACAATTTACCACCACCACCACAATTACCACCATCATCATCACCACCACCACAATTACCACCATCATCATCACCACCACCACAATTACCACCATCATCATCACCACCACCACAATTACCACCATCATCATCACCACCACCACAATTACCACCATCATCATCACCACCACCACAATTACCACCATCATCATCACAACCACCACAATTACCACCATCATCATCACAACCACCACAATTACCACACATCATCACACACCACCACAATTACCACCATCATACACCACCACCACCACAATTACCACCAACATCACCACCACCACCACAATTACCACCATCCTCACCAACCACCACCACAATTACCACCATCACCACCACCACCACTACCACAATTACCACCATCACCACCATCACCACCATCACTACCACCACCACAATTACCACCATCACCACCACCACTACCACAATTACCACCATCACCACCACCACCACAATTACCACCATCACCACCACCACTACCACAATTACCATCACCACCATCACCACCACCACTACCACAATTACCATCACCACCATCACTACCACCACCACAATTACCACCATCACCACCACCACTACCACAATTACCACCATCACCACCACCACTATAACTACCAGTTCTATCAGCACCATTGACAACACCGTCACTACTTACGCCACTACCATCACTACTACCACCTACCCCACCTCATTACATTCATTATTAATACTACTAGTACTATCACCTTTACTACTATCCCTACCACGCATAACTATTTTTCCGTATAGGACTGCAGAGAATTTTAAATAGAAGCCCCCTCAAGGGAGGTTCCATGACGCTGGTGAGGGGCTCTTGATCTAGGGAAATGAATCTGTGCTCCAGTTCCCTGAATTAAGCCTGAATACCTTCCATCCTCTCCCCCCACAGGGGCTGTATAATCCCTACGCGTTTAACGCTCCCCCTACTTATAATAATAATACCCAAATAACGAACCCAATGGAAATAAGTCACTTTTTGGTGTTATCTTAGGTTCTCTACACATATGCTGCTATGTATGATAATTAACTGTTTTTGTGTATACCTGAATAAACTTAGTTAATTCCAGTTGTGTACAGTGAGGTACAAAGGACTGATGTTGTGCAGCACAGGGATCACAAAACAACCGACATTATATAAATATTATTATTCTTGAGGAATATATGGAATTAAAACTTGCATTATCCAGGTCGATATGAACCCTGGCAGAGTTTGGTCGCTGGTGGTCTTAACATCAACGGGTGGAGCCGAGTCACACTTCCGTATTATGCATTACTTGTAGACTTCCACAGTGATTCAGGTTACAATTTTTTTCTTATACAGATAACCCGCACATGGAAAAAACATGACGTTCCGGAACGACTCGGACCATTAACTAGTCACAAAGATGCGCGCTTCTATGTAACCAGTTAATAGTCCAAATCGGTCCGAAGCGTCGTTATAATCTTCATTTTATGTGCGGATTATTTGCGTATTGCAATCAGGGTAGTGTGCCTTGTTTTCTTTATACTTTCTTATTTAGCAAACCCTTCTCCTGTATTTAATTACTAAATTTAAAAAGGACTTATAATTATTATTTTATTTTTGATTATGATTATTATTTGGTTTCCACCGAAGGGAAACCTTTAAATAGTTACCAGATTTTCTCGCTGTTTCTATGTTACTGTTTGTACACTTGTGTGCAGGTGAGGCAGAGAGGTGTTGGTGCAGTTGTCACGTGTCATACAACTGCTGTCTAACAGCAGCGCGAACTTTTTTTTTTTTTTTTTTTTATTCGCCGGTACTCTCCCGGCCGGGTCTTTTCCAAGTAGTGGTGACCCGGCCTTGGTTCCCTATCTGGGGGAGTGTCTCGAGACTTAAGTCTCCCATGGGAGGAGGTACAAGTACCCCCCTCATCTTTGGGACCAACTGTCCCCAGGCCTAACCACATTCCCCGCCCTCACGGGGCTCGTAGGGAGAAGCTAGGCCTCTGGTCTGCCATCTGCCCCGCCCTAAAAGGGCTCGTGGGGATGGCAGTCTTATGAGCTGCAGATGGTAGCAAGCTCAGGCTATCAGCGCGAACTTTCTGATCAAGAAGCCAGAAGTAGTGAAAATTTGAAGCCTATCAAATGACTCGTTCTGCAGTTGTGGCATATATTCCAAATGATTCCAAGTCTCTTTAACTATTTTACTTAAAACAAATTTTTCCAGCTCAACCCGGAACTATTAGTAATATCCGACATAAATTTATCTGTTATTAAAATTGAAGCTGAAAAGTAAATTGAATATTTCTTAAGTGATTTAAAGGAATGAAAATTTCCACTCTTTTCAACACAAGTTTCCCACTCTTCTACAGCGACATAAATTTTCCCACTCTTCTAACCAAAATTTCGCCACTTATCCCAAATATTTCCCTTCTTTACACACACAATTCCTCTTCTACAAAGTTTCACTCTTCTACAACAAAATTTCCTCTTTACATACAAAATTTCCCTCTCATTCACATACAGTTCCCACTTTATCACATACAATTTCCCTCTCTTTACACACAAAATTTCCTCTTTCTCTACACACAAATTTTCCCTCTCTTCTACATACAAAATTTCCCTCTCTTCCACCCAGTTTTTTCCCCTCTTTTAAAAATTTCAATTTCCCTCTCTTCAAAACACAAAATTTTCCCCCTTCCCTTTCACAAAAAAATTTCCCCCCTCTTCAAAAACAAAATATTCAGAGCTTCACCTACCCAAAACTGAAACTTCACCCCCCGCGGGTTCCCTTCAATTTTCAGGGCGCCTATTTTTTTAAGTTCGAAACTCCGCCCTAGGAGGGGTTTTTAAAAATTTTAAAAAAATCGTTCCCGGAAAGATAAAAAAAGACACTAAGCAAAACTTGGGTTTTTTTTATTCCCTTTTGCAGAGAAACAGTTGAAGAACACGTTGGGGTTTAAACAGGGCCCTCAGCCTGAGTCGAAGTGTTTAGTCCGTAATTTCCCGAATGGACTGAAGAAACCCCTGCTTTGGGGGAAAAAAGTTTTCCCAAAAAAGGAACCCCCGGGTTTACTCAAGTTCTTATGTATCAACTTGCCGATTTTCTTTAAGGCCCTTTTTTTCGCCTTACAGGATGCTGGGGAAAGGGTTTTAAAAAAATGGCATAAGGGGACGTGGGGGCCAAACAAATTGTTAAAAATTTGGTCCCCGTTTTCCCCTACACAAGGTTTTTAGGATTTGAAACCGATTTGATGAAGCGTTTCGAGAAGTTGTGAGGAACAAAAAAAAAAAAAAAAAAAAAAAAAACTTCAGGCAACCTTATAAAGGTCTTCCCTTCCCGGGAAAAACCTTAAAAAAAAAAAGTTTATTTAAAAAACCCAAAAACTGTAACAATCATGGGTTTCATTATTTGGGGTTCCCAAAGGGGGTTTGTAGCCACATTTTTTCCCACTATGTAAATATAATACAGAAAAAGGTAGCACACACTGCGGGTGTTCCCCCAGGGGGTAGCAAACAAACAGAAGAGCGCCGGGGGCACACTGCGAGTTAACAATATTTAATTTTCAAAAAAATGGGGGCCCAAACCGTATTGGCCAGACGATTGGGATCGCACAAACAACCCCCCCCCCCCTTTTCCCCTTTTCCCCCTCTTTTCCTTTCCAACCCTTTCCCCCCTCCCCCCTTTTTTACCCTTTTGACCTCTCCTAGTGACCCCACTTCCCCGTGAGTTTATTGTGAGAGAACAATACAGGATGGTGTTGGTTAAAAACTCTCTCGAACCCAATTTTACCTTAAAACAAATTAGGTTTTTTTTAACGAAAAAGTCAAAACGTTTCCCGGGAATAATGCTGGTAGGGATTTAATGCATGGGGGGAAAATGGGTTTGGGATAGACCAAAAATTGGGAAAAATAGACAGCTCAGAAAATAAAAGGGGCAGGGGGAAGCTTTTCATGGAATGAGATTTTTTGTAAGGGGAAGCTTGGGGGAGGGGCAGTGGAAAAGAAAAGGGCTGGTTGTAAAACAGTTAGGATAGGGGCAGCTTAGATAGAATGAAATATTGGGAAAGGACAGCTTGGAGTTGGGAAAGCATTGGGTGAAATATTAATAATAGAAAATTAAAGGGAAAACGGGATGGGTTTTAAAACATGGAATTTTACAGGGGGTGGTAGAAAGCTTGAAAAAAGGGAATTTTTGAGATAGACAGCTTGGCACTAGACAGCTAAGGATAGACAGCTTGGAGAGCTTGGGATAGGCATCTTGGCATAGACAGCCTGGTAAAGACAGCTTGGAGAGACAGCTTGTGATAGACAGCTAAGGATACATAGATTGGATAGACAGTTTGGGATAGACAGGATGGATAGACAGCTTGGAATAGACATTCTGGTACAGATAGCTTGGGATAGACATCCTGGTATAGACAGTTTGGAGATACAGCTTGGGATAGACAGCTTGGGATAGACAGCTTGGGATAGACAGCTTGGGATAGACAGCTTGAGATAGACAGCTTGGGATAGACAGCTTGGGATGGAGAGTTCGGTGTGGAATGGACTTCTGGGTTTTGGTTGGATAAGCAACCAACAAGAAAACCAATCACGCAACTATTGTTGTTGATGTTGCTGTTGTTTGATGCTTTATTGTTACTGCTTGTTGCTGCTTCTGGATTTACTTTTGTTTATTGTCTTTGCTTCTGCGGTTTGGCTTTTACTGTATTTTATTTCTGCTGTTTTGTTTATACTGTCGTTATTTCTTTTGTGTTGGCTTTAACGTCGTTGCTTTCTACTATTTCATGTTAAGTGTCGTTGCTTGTGCTTTACATTTTTAGTGTCGTTGCTTCTCTTGTTTTAGTCGTTGCTGTCCTTGACTCTGCTATTTTCTACGCTTTTGTTTTTTACTGCTGTTGCTTGCGTTCTTTGTATAACTTCTAAAGGGATATTATTTCTGTTTTTGTTGCCTATATTTCTTGTCAGTCTCATTGTTTACAAATATATTTGCTTTTACTCTCTTTGCTTGTGCTATATCTGTGTTACTTTCCACTACCAAACAGCTGGATAATTGCTTTAACCACAGAGGAGGTTCGGAACAACGTTCAATTCCGCTATTGATCTCTCACTGGCCCCCACCACAGTACTGCCTCCGGTCTGCTTGAAATAATGTAGGGTTACGTAATACACGGGGTGAGCGCCCGCATGTGATCCTAATTTAAACCGAGCAAAACAGTTTATATAAGGCCTCGCTAATTAAGGAAACGAACAATGGGAGGAAGGGATAGGGAGCGATCGATCGGCGTCTATCAGTGGAAGAAAATTTAAGGTGTGTTTTCCGTAACCAGTTTTGAGGATCTTTTTTTACACTGTTAAAATTTGGCGGTGGTAGTCGTCGTTGTGGTGATTTATTCGTCATGAATAAGGAGCAAGTGTTTCCTGACATGGGGGTGGGTCATGTGATGATTCTCTAACTGGTCCTTTTGGCCATAGATTCGACCCTTTCATGCTGACTGTGCCGTTCATCCTTTTAAAAATCAATGATCAATTTGGATCAATATGCGTTCAGCCAGCAATAATAAAGACAAAACATAGGTGCAGATGAAATTTATTAAGGCTACGTTTCGCTTTGAGTAGAGTGTTATTAAGTCAGTTGATGACACTGAGCTCAGCACAGATGCAACCCACAACAGTCCCACTAATACCCGGGTACTATCTGAGGTAAACATACTACCAATACTAATTACCCAGACTGCTACTCACATCAGTCGGCTAATACTGGTACTCACCTAGGAGACTGTCTTGCTCCAAAGAGTGACGGACTGATTACATAAAAAATGCCTCTCAACTTTGTCTTCCACCAGTGCTGATATCTCTCTAATCAACTTACAAAGCCAGCAGTGCAAGCAAAACTTTTCGTCAATGTTCTTAATGAGGCCCATGTAACCTACTCTCGCAACTGATACCTAGGTACTATCTAAGATTCACTAACACTACTACTACTACCATCCTCCCCCATTCCTAGGATGCCACCCCCAACAGTCCAGTAACACTTGTTACCTATTTACCGCTAGATGAACAGTTTCAGTAAGAAATACTGCCTTTCTCGGTTAGCCCAAAATTAAACCCGAATCCTTCGATTGTTTAGCCGAGGACGCCCACCAGGAGATGCAAACCACCTCCTGGGTAATCCGATCTCTATTCGTTTGAAGGTTTAATAAATACATGTTTAACCCATGAATTATCGCGTGAATAAAATTATTAAGTAAATTATGTACACCAGTATCCAGGGTGGTAAATTATTAACTATCATTACTGGGCGAATTAAATTTATTCAGTGATTATAGGGTAAATGCCAGACTACCGAGCGAATGCTCTGTCAGTTTGAAGGTAAATTATTGTCTCAAACTATCACGAGAATAATCTCTCTCTCTCTCTCTCTACTCTCTCTCTCTCTTCTCTCCCTCTCTCTCTCTCTCTCTCTCTCTCTCTCACTCAAGATATAATATATATATATATATATATATATATATATTAATATATATATATATATAATATATATATATATATATATAATATTATTATTATTATTATTATTATCACACTGGCCGATTCCCACCAAGGCAGGGTGGCCCGAAAAAGAAAAAACTTTCACCATCATTCACTCCATCACTGTCTTGCCAGAAGGGTTGCTTTACACTACAGTTTTTAAACTGCAACATTAACACCCCTCCTTCAGATTGCAGGCACTGTACTTCCATCTCCAGGACTCAAGTCCGGCCTGCCGGTTTCCTGAACCCTTCATAAATGTTACTTTGCTCACACTCCAACAGACGTCAAGTATTAAAAACCATTTGTCTCCATTCACTCCTATCAAACACGCTCATTAATATATATATATATATATATATATAATATATAATATATATCTACACATTATATATATATATATATTATATATCTATATATATATATTTATATATATATATAATAATATATTATATATTATATACACATGATATAGTATATATTATATATATATATATATATATATATATATTATTAATTATATATATATATTATATTATAATATATATATATATATATATATATATATATATATATATATATATATATAGATATATATATACACATTATATATATATATATTAATATATATATATTATATATAAATATAATATATATATATATATATAATATATATATATATATTTATATAATATATATATATATATAATATATATATATATATATAAATTTTCAGCAAGTCGGCCGTCTCCCACCGAGGCAGGTGACCCAAAAAAAGAAAATCCCAAAAAGAAAATACTTTCATCATTTAACGCTTTCACCTCACTCACACATCATCACTGCTTTGCGAGGTGCTCAGAACACAACATTTTTAGAAAGCATATACGTATAAAGCACACAACATACCCCCCAAAAATGCTAAAACCCAAACCCCCCCTTTAAGTTCGGGCATTGTACTTCCCATTTCCAGCTCAAGTCCTCTTATAAAAATAATGGGTTTTTTCCCGATTCCCTTCACTTAATTTACCCTGCTCACCTCCAACAGATCGTAGGTCCCAATACCATTCGTCTCCATTCACTCCTATCGAACACCTCATCCCCGCGGAAGTCCAAGTCCTTCCTTCCAACCTTCTCGAGGACCCCCTACCCCCCTTTCCATCTCCTACAGTTTTTAAATCTCTCCATGTATTCTATTTTGGTCCATTCTTTTAAAAGCCAAACCCCCTCAAAAACCCCTTTCAGCCCTCTGAAAATGCTTTTATTAACTCCACATTTTCTCTAAATTTCCACCCCCAAATTTTTTTCTGCATAATTTTTTACACCACACATTCCCCCTTAACAGACACCCCAAACTGCTCCAACCCCTCCTCGCTGCGCATTACAACCCAAGCTTCACACCCATAAAGGGTGTTGGTACATTCTTTCATACTTCCCCCTTTTTTTGCCCCATAATACGTTTTTTTGACTCCACATAACCTAAACGCACCACTCACCTTCTTTCCCTAAAATTCTATGATTACCCTCACCTTCATTAACCATCCGCCGACACGTCAACTCCCAAGTTCAAAAAACATTCACTTTTCCATACTATTTTCCTCCCAAATTTTGATATCCAATTTTTCTTTATAAAAATCTTTTGTACCCCCATCCCTTACCTTTTCTATGTTCATTTTTCACTTTCTACCTTCACACACCCCCAAACTCATCCACAACCTTTGAAATTTTCTTTAAAAATTTTCCCATAAGCACATATCATCGCAAAAAGTAACTGGTAAATTCCCTTTTTGTAGAAATGGACCCTTTCACACAGAGAATACCGGACCTTCTTCAAAACTTACTCACTTCGCAACAACACAATTTTCTTCGTGATTGCATCCAAGAAAGGGTTTTTCAAGATCTACCCTCCTAAAATTTGCCAACATCAAACCCCCTTTTCTCCGCACAGTCGGCCCTTTCCTTGAAGAGTGGCAGATGCTTAAACAATTAAAAAGGAAGCTTTTCCCCAAGCCAGAAACTAGGCACAAACCCCGGGGGGAAACTGAACGACGCACCCCCGAAATCATCGCAGCAGAGTTCCCACAGGAATTTTCAACAAAAGAAGACTTACTAGGAAAAAACTACAAACACTCTGCTTAAATAGAAATTTGGGAAAAAATTTTTAGAAGACCTGAAATTATTAAAAATCTTTCATCTGTCCAATGAAACCCACAAAACGAAGCCCTCAGCTTGGGCCACAAATTCGCAACGGGAATTTACAAAACCCAAAACAAGACCTCAATTTTCGCCAAAAACACGACAAAATGATTTCCGATTTCCCAAAAAAGGCTATCTAAAGGGCATCATCTCGCGCCACCAAACGCGCCCCCTCATACCTCACGTTACATCAAAGCACTCAAGGTTTAGCGAAACCACCATCAGGGCACCACCCCGATAAAAGGGGTTTTTTTGTTATCATAACACTGACGATTACAGGAACAAAATGCTCAATCTACTTAATGACCCAATACCTACAAACCTCTCACAACTAACCAAGTGGACAACCTTACTAAAACTTTTTTTCAAAAAATCGCCGCATTCTGAGGGGGTCAGAACAAGGAAGAAACTTTTGCACACCAGCCCAGCAACCCCCGACCCGCCAAAAGTACGGCCGCCAAAGGGCCCCAAGCCTGGATACCACTGAGGCCCATATCCCCCGGGAATAGGCGGCTCCCCACCAGCTCTCAGGAATTCTCGCCAAACACCTCTCTAAAATCTTGGGCACATCAGTCCACCAAAAACTCAAAACACCAGGTATCTTCTCAACGCATTTGAACATCAACATCAGGAACAAGAAACTTTCCAGCCTTGACTGACTTCCCCATTCACTAAAGTACCTACTAAACAAGCCATCGATCCTTCGCAGGGAAAAATTGACGATTCACTTGTTTTTCCCATTTCCCGCCAGCGATTTCCTCGACCCTTTTTGAACTATTGTTTGGCTTTTTTGTTTCTCTTCAAAAACATCTCTTTCAGAGCTTTGGACACCCCTGGGGTTTGCCACTCAGTGCAGTCCTGGCGAACCCTTTCAGGAACATCTAAAGCCAATTTCTCCACCATTTTTCCTTCGTCTTCACCTTCCCGTTATGTTGACGAATTCTCCTCATAAATCCAAAACCTTCAACGTTCAAGCCTCCAAGACAACTCAACCAGGCGGCCTTCAAAACCCGTTCCACTTAAAAAAGAAATCGACAACACTCTTCCTTTCCTTGATGTTCTGTCTGCAAGCTGACCACAACCGTTTTAAAGTCTACGAAAACCCACCAAACCAAAAAGATATTTTCCACTTCACTCTCACCACGAACCAAAACCAAACGTGGTGTAATTATAGGGTTCTTTTCCCGCTGCACTCAGAATCTCACAAAGATTTTTTCCCTTGGGAAGAATGCACTATAATTTAACAAGTATTTTCTAAACCCCCTATCCTCGCCACTTATCAAAGACGCAGACGGGGAGCATTAAACATCTTCAAACACCCAGAAAGACACTGCCGAGAAGAGATACAAAGTCCTTTTCCCACCAAATCCATTGCAAAATGTTTCCAACATCTTTGCCAAAAAAACATTCCAAGTACTACCTCCACAACCAGACCATCAAGGACATACCCGTGTAGACAGGACAACCTCCATCCTCTGCAGGGGTATACATAACCCTTGTAATGACTGCAACAAATTAAATGTGGGCAAACATCAAGAGACCTCCAAACACGTATTTCAGAAAAACCAATATGCAAGCAGGATGACGATACAAGAATGCCTGGTTTTCAACATCGCAATTAATAACCCTTTAAAAACACAGAAACTCAAACTTAACCACAGAAAACAACACTCAAAACAGAAAAACCTGGAGTCATCGTTTACTCTTAAACCCAAAAATTTCAACCAAACAATGGCTTCTATAACATACTGAACCCCGCCAAGAAACTTTTTCATCGTATCCCCCATAAGAACATAGAAAACTGCAAAGATTTCTCACAACTTTTCCAATACCCCCCCCTAGCTACCCCAAAACTCCAAAAAACCCCCCCCGGTAATTTATCAATGCAGCATTTTCCACCGCATAACATTCTGAATATAAATACTCCCGTACCTTCCAACCCAAGGTAGTCCGTGTGTGATTTTAAAAGCCCACGTTGGGGAAACTTGCAATAAAGGATCACAATATACTGCATTTGTGTTTTATTCCCATTTTGTATTTGATTCCCCCAAATTTAATCCCAACCCCCCTCTCGAACACCCTAGCATTTACTTCTTTTTACAACCCCATCTATAATATATTAAACAACCATTTTTTACATTACACATCCCTACAAACCTACTTTTACCGGAAGTATTCTCCCTCTCTTCTACACACCCAACCTGAGCCTCACTGTCCCATAAAAACTCTTTACAGCATTTAGCAACTTACCACCTATTCCAATATTTCAACATCGGCCACATTGCTCCCCTATCCACTCTATCAATTTTTTTAAACAAAAATGAAATAAAAACCCCCCTTTACTAAATTCGTTCACAAAGCCAAAAAAACACTTGACTACACATCCCCACCCACTCGAAGCCCCTTTTGCCATCCGCAACCCCCGTCTTACCTTAATTTTTTTAAAAAAACCCACCGAAAAACTTTTTCCTGGGATATTCATAAATTATTCCCCTAAATTTTTCAATCCTTTTTTCCCTTTCCCTTTTTAAAAGGGATATAATGCTCTCCCCAATCCCAGGTACCTTCCCCACTTTCAACATTTTTTTAAACAAAAGACCAACCACCCCAACAATTTATATAAAATATATATATAAAATATAATATAAATATTATAAAATAAATATATATATAATAATATATAATATGTCGTGCCGAATAGGCGGGAAATTCACTTGCTTAAATAGCAAAACCCTATTTGCCAAATAGGCAAGCGAAAATTTTTGTATGCAAAATTTTGCCAAAAACACCTGAACCTAACGAAAAAAATATTTTTCCTGTGTTTTCTTAGTATTAAATTAAATTTTAAAAAATCTAAAAAATATTTTGTTGGGTTTTTGGCTAAAATAAATTGTTCCCTTTTTATAATAAGGGTTTGGGGAATTTTTTTAAGATTCTTTTGATAAAATTAAAAATTTTTCATTAACATTAATGAAAAAAATTTCTTTAAACGTTAAAGAAAAAATTTTAAAAAGGGTATTAATTTTAAATGGTTCTTGCTAATTGACCATTTTTTACATATTTCGGCACGACATATATATATTTTTAATTTTAAACATAGCGGGTTTCCCCCCAAGGCAGGGGGGCCCGAAAATGAAAAATTTTCATCATTCACTCTATCACTTTTTCCTTGGGGGGGCGGGAGGCGCGTTAAAAACTACGTCCCTTTGCAGTGCAGGCAGTGCGGGCCACTGTATTCCACCTCCAGGATTTTCCAAGCCCGGCCGGGGCCGGGTTTTCCCTAAACCCCTTAAAAAATTTTTCTTTGCTCACACTCCAAAAAAACCCTTTTAAAAAATTTAAGCCCTTTTTCTAAAATTTTTCTTATATTTTTAAAGATATATATTTTTTTTTTGTTAATGAAAAAATTTAAATTTAATTTTCCCCCAAAAAAAACCTCAGAAAACTTACCAAACCTTATTGTAAAAACCGAAAATTCAATTTACCCAAATCCAACTAAATATTTTTTTAGAAAAGTTTAAATAATTTAATGATAAAAAAAACATAAGGGAAAAAAATTTATTCTTGTTAGGCTCAAAACGTTTTTTTGCAAAATTATTGGGTACAAAAAATTTTCACCTCCCTTATTAAAGCGTAAAGAGCGTTGCTTTTTAAACCAAAATAGAAGTTTTGCCTGTTGGCCGCCCACACACCCCACACACACACACCCACACACACACAACACACACACATACCCATTACTGGACATTTTTCCCTTTAAATTTTGGGTGTCAGGAATTGTTCATATCACTTTTTCCTTGAATTACTTTTTTCATTTTATTTTTTCATTATTTTTTCGAAATTATCTTTTGAAGCATCATTGAGATCAGTTACCCAGTGTTCCCCTTCCCATCATCATAATTGCCATTTCCCTTTTAAACTTTTTAATATATAACTTTAAAATATGTAACCAAAATGATAGAACATATGTGAAAATTTTGGGTTCTTTTTTGGGGAAAAACGTTTCGCCACACAGTGGCTTCATCAGCCCAATGTAGGGGGAAACTTGAAAAAAAGGAGGGAAGGGAGGAAAATCATTTCCCTAAACCTTGATTCGATGGGGTTCGTCCATTCTACTAAAGGGACTGAGGGGATGAACACTTTCAAAATCAAGGATGGGGGAAATTGTTCCTCATTTCCCCCTGTTTTAAATTTTTCTCCTACGTAGGGGACTGATGAAGCCACTGTGTGGAAAAAACTTTTCCTCAAAAAGATCCCAAGAGTTGCACATATTTTAAATTTTTAATCAACATTTTGTTCTTAAAAACCATCCATCATGTAACCTATTTTCGGGTTTGAACTCAAAAGTCCCTTCCCCATTTTTTTCCTTTTCCCCTAAAAATTTTTCCCAATCAGGCCCGAAAAATGAATTTTTTTAATTTTTTTTCCCTTTCTTTTTTTTAAAACTTGATCTGTATAGGGACTTATCTATTAGATTTTTTAATGTTTTTGTTTGAGGATTCAAGGAAAGATTTATGAGTTCATGTCCCTGTCTGGGTTTTTTTCCCTTTTATGTTTCCAGTGATGCAAAAAAGCCTCTGCAATAATAAAAAAAATGGGGTTAAAGGAAAAAGAAAAGACCTTTAAATTTTTTTAAAAATATTTCTAATTTGCCCTTTAAATTTTTATTTTTCAAAACACTGAAAAATTTGGGCGCACCAACCAAAAAAAAGGGTTGGAAAATATCCTTTTTCCCTATAAAAATGTATATTTGATTTCGTATTTTTTACGTTTTTCAAGGGAAAAGTATTTAAATAGTAACGAGACAAAAGGGGCATACAGAAAATTTACGAAATTTGTGGGGACACGATTGCCCAAACAAAAACCCTACCACAGGTGTGGTTAGAACCGGGATCAGTCTCAAACTCCCGGGCCGTCGCTTTGAGGGGCTTGGGTTTTTAACCCCAACCCGGGGGATGGTTTTTGGGTTTGCATAAGAAAAACAGTGTTTACAACATATGTATTTCTTTGTGGGTCGTAAAACTAATCACTTTAGATACTGTTGGGGTCCATACTATTATCTCAGAGACAGTATGGGACAATATGTAATATAGGCAGTAGGCACCCTGCAGTTCATCTCCATTGTTTTTCCCCTTTTTAGTTTAGATCAAAATTGCGTGGGAAAGGGTCTTCAACCCTCCGTCCGGTGAAAAGACCCTGTACAGGTGAATTTGTTTTTCAAACAGCCCATAATCCTCCCATTTTTCATGAATTATTAATAAGTATTTTATACAAAACCTGGGGTTTATTTCAAATTGTCACTGAAATATTGGCCCTAAAAACTTAAGTCCCTTTTTTGGGATGAATACAATTTTTCGCATGAATAATAAAGAGTTTTGACCATGTTCAGTTAATTGTTATATAAAAACCCATGGATCACAATACCATAAATAAATTTAAAATTTGGGCCCAAAAGGGCCCAATAATCTTCTAGTCATGTGGGGGATTTGGGAAACACCCAAGGTTAGCAAAAAAAAAGAGAAAGTTTTTAGCAAGAATATTAATGATAGAACGAATAAGAGAATTAATTTTAAAGAAAAATTTTTTCTTATTACAGTCAAACATATCCAGGACGGTATAAAAAAAGATTCATTTAAATTTCGTAAAAAATTTTTTGAGGATTACAGTCTGTACGGGAAACTTACTTTTCCCAAATTTGAATTTACGGAGGTTTAAAGAGCATTTACCCCGGGCACACACCCCTCTTGGGTCTGACTTACAAGCCCAAAAAAAAAATGGAAATTTCCTTAGCGAATGCCTACTGGGCTCCATTCTTGAGGTAAAAAGAATTCACTAAAATGTATTGTTATATATTAAATGACAATTCTGGCATATATGGCTTTTTTATCGCTATGGATATTTTTGCCTTTCCCCACACAACACCCCACACACACACCCCACAAAACACACAACCCCCACACCAAAACGAGTCATGGTACGTGAAGAGGTATCACAGTGGGCGCCTGTGACGAGCGGGGTCCCACAGGGGTCAGTTCTAGGACCCGTGCTATTTTTGATATATGCGAACGACATGATGGAAGGAATACACACTGAAGTGTCCCTATTCGCAGATGATGTGAAGTTGATGAGAAGAATGAAATCGGATGAGGATGAGGCAGGACTGCAAAGAGACCTGGACAGGCTGGACATGTGGTCCAGAAACTGGCTTCTCGAATTCAACCCTGCCAAATGCAAAGTCATGAAGATTGGGGAGGGGCAAGAAGACTGCAGACAGAGTATAGGCTAGGTGGACAAAGACTACAGACCTCACTCAGGGAGGGTGACCATAACACCGAGCACGTCACCGGAGGCACACATCAACCAAATAACTGCTGCAGCATACGGGCGCCTGGCAAACCTGAGAATAGCGTTCTGATACCTTAATAAGGAATCGTTCAAGACACTGTACACTGTGTATGTTAGGCCCATACTGGAGTATGCAGCACCAGTCTGGAACCCACACCTGGTCAAGCACGTCAAGAAGTTAGAGAAAGTACAAAGGTTTGCAACAAGGCTAGTCCCAGAGCTCAGGGGAATGTCGTACGAGGAAAGGTTGAGGGAAATCGGACTGACGACACTGGAGGACAGAAGGGTCAGGGGACACATGAGAACGACATACAAGATACTGCGGGGAATAGACAAGGTGGACAGAGATAGGATGTTCCAGAGAGGGGACACAGAAACAAGGGGTCACAACTGGAAGCCGAAGACTCAGACGAGTCACAGGGACGTTAGGAAGTATTTCTTCAGTCATAGAGTCGTCAGGAAGTGGAATAGCCTAGCAAGTGAAGTAGTGGAGGCAGGAACCATACATAGTTTTAAGAAGAGGTATGACAAAGCTCGGGAAGCAGAGAGGGAGAGGACCTAGTAGCGATCAGTGAAGAGGCGGGGCCAGGAGCTGAGTCTCGACCCCTGCAACCACAATTAGGTGAGTACAATTAGGTGAGTACCACCACACAGACACACACACACACACACACACACAACACACACACACCACCACACACACCACACAAAACAGGCCTAGTATTACTTTCAGTATTTTATAAGTAGATTTGATAAGTGTTAGAATTACTATTGGTAAGTTTTAGAATTACTGGTATTACTCCTGGGCGCGCGCGCGCGCATGCACACACACACACACACACACACACACACACACACACACACACACACACACACACACACACACACACATACATACATACATGCACACACAAGATTATCAGGAGGAGAGTGGTGGATCACTGTGGCATGCAAAGAGTACCTAACCTTTATTCGGCGCATGTACACACCCTCATTTACAGGCTATCTCCCCCAACCAGCGAACCAGGTAACTAAGAGTTGACGATGGGGCCCCGTCGTTCAACTAGTGACCAGGTTCCAGCGAATAAGAAGATGGTTTTGGCAATCGCAGAGGTTATGTGGGTACCACTCTCCTGTCTGCCCTTGTCATTCCCATTCTAGAGCTGCTTGAAGCACGGTCTGCTCTCTTGTGGCTTCTATTCTGCCTTGCTTACTGTGGAGTGCATTAATACCTATCACTGTACATAGTGTATATAGTGTACATATTGCTGTTCTAAATTGGTGAAGGATAATATAAGTCAAAACTTTTCTGCTGTGTTTATTTTGCACCGTGACTCAAGAAATCGTAATGACACGATTGCAACATCCAATCGTGTCATTACGATTTCTTGAGTCATGTTGACGGCAGTGAAGGGACTTGAGCTAGAGTTCGTCACGGCCACGCTAGCTGGAGATTCGTCTGTAAAAACTTGCATTTGTGGTCACAGAGGTGCCTGTGCTAACTTTCCTATGGTGTAGAAATTACCTAGTTGGATGATCTTATGTGGTAGTGGTCTAGGGCTTTAGCGACGGGCTGAGTTTGTGACTTATGACGCGGTTCAATCCCGGCGGGGTATGGTTTATTTTGCACCCTTTTCACCCAGGATAACAGGCTTTTGGAAACCCCGGGTTGTAATATGGGTAGCCCGTCCGGGAGTGGAGTGGACTTAGATAAAAGGGTTGATGCCTGAGTGAAGCTGGTGCAGGAACATTGTGCAGCTTGTTGTCTGGCATTGCATTAGCTTTGCCAACGCTTTACAAATTTTTCGTGTCAGTTACTGTTATGGTCAGCCTTGCTATTGTGTGATCGTTCAACAGCTCGCTACTAGCTTGTTCGGTGTGCTCGCTTCGCTACGGTCAGTCTTGTAGAACAGTGTGTAGCTTGCTGTCTGGCATTGCTTTACAAATTTTGCGTGTCAGTTGCTATTAGCCTGTTCGGTGTGAAGAATTTTGCAGTCAGCTTTGCTATTGCGTATCCACCTTGTATGCGTATTCTGCAATCGTACTGTGCATAGCTAAGTGTGTTCTGCAAATTAACGTGTTACGTTGGGGTATTCTGCAATCGTACTGTGCATAGCGAATAACTTATGCCACCTAGACGAGTCAGACGTTTGGTGTCGGCATATACTTTGCATAACCTACCTAAATTGTCCCTACAGCGTTGTTGGAAAATTGCTCGTTCCATTGGCATTCAATACAAACGCACTCACAGCTGCGCAACTGCGTTCACTGATTACTGACAAACTTCGAGAAGAAGAGATGACACATCAGACTCCTCCCTCTACGGGAGCTAGGGCAAAAACTCCTATGTTCTCGCAGGAGGAAGATGGTATATCAACGGAGCAAAATAGTATAGTGCAGCAGGGTTGTCTCAAGGTGAATCAGCGGCGTTGGCACTTGAGCTGGCAAAAATCAATCTTGAGCAGACTAGGGAACAAAGAGCATTTGCAAAAGAAGAATTTGATAGGGAAATGAAAGGAGGCAGTTTTCATATTCTGTAAATGATTTTAGTTTACAGAAAGCAGCACAGCTTGTTCCCCGCTTCAATGAGGCCGAACCAGAACAATTTTTCGAAAGCTTCGAAAATCAGGCTCGAGCCTTGAAGTGGCCGGAACAGCATTGGGCATCGTTGGTTCACACAGCATTGTTTGGTAAGGCACAGGAATTTACGTCAGTGTTAAATGACGCTGAATTTCTGATTATCAAGTAGTGAAAACCACAGTTTTGGGAGCATATACAAGTATCCCAGCTAAGTACAAAAAATTATTTAAATTAGGCAGGCGACAGCTTGGTCAATCCCTAGTTGATTTTGTGCGACAACAGACCAAAGCTTTTACCAGCTGGTATAAAGCAAGTGGTGTCGTTACTTTCGAAAATCTGGTGCAGCTTATTATGATTGACAACCTGCTGGAGTCCGTGGCACCAGAGTTTCGAGTCTTTCTGCAGGATCGTGACTTAACCACTGCATTGGAGGCAGTCAGGTTGGGTGATACCTTCGAAACTGACCGCTCCTTGTCCGAGCGGTCCCGTCTCTCTTTTCAACAGCCTGGCATGAGCAAAGATCGTCAACCTTGGAGAATGAAGTGCCAGCCGGAGGGAGAACGTCTACGTCAGCCAACTAAGTCATCTGGTGAGCCACGCTTCTCAACTTATGGTCCACCTGCTGAGAGACAAACTACTCACTATGGTGCGTCTCGACAACA
Source organism: Cherax quadricarinatus (assembly GCF_026875155.1). Classification (NCBI taxonomy): domain Eukaryota; kingdom Metazoa; phylum Arthropoda; class Malacostraca; order Decapoda; family Parastacidae; genus Cherax; species Cherax quadricarinatus. The sequence goes on along the minus strand of NC_069474.1, from coordinate 12,416,159 downwards.
GTATCCAGAGAGACACCAGCCAGAGCGACACCAGTTGCAACGTCAGCAGGGAGTAAAGGGCAAGTCTGTCGTCTGCTTCCTCTGTAACAAAGTAGGTCACATCCGTCCCAACTGCCCCCACAAACCCTAACCCATTGGGAAAATCTCTAATATCCCTAGTAACATGTCCCGAGAGAAGTAGAAAAAGGGTTGGCCCCTTATTATTGTAAGATTCTTATTTCCCTTCAGGAAAACTCCAAAACAACTGAAGTCAAAACCTTTAGAGATACTAGAGCATATTGCTCTCTTATAAGAGAGGGAATGATTACCCCTCTCTAAGAACACTTCCTTGAATTCCTCTGTTTTATTGGAAGCATTTGGAGGAGCTATATATTCTGTCCCTTTGCATAAAATTTATGTACAGTGCAAATATTACACTGGGTACTTGACTGTGGGTGTATCCAAAGGATTCCCCATGAAAGATGCCATGTTATTACTGGGTATAACACTACTGCTAGTGTGTGTCCTGAGCCTTCTCGGGGTGGGGGAGTGGCATGCAAAGAGTACGTAACCTTTATTCGGCGCATGTACACACCCTCATTTACAGGCTATCTTCCCCAACCAGCGAACCAGGTAACTAAGAGTTGACGATGGGGCCCCGTCGTTCAACTAGTGACCAGGTTCCAGCCAATAAGAAGATGGTTTTGGCAATCACAGAGGTTATATGGGTACCATTCTCCTTTTCTGCCCTTGTCATTCCCATTCTAGAGCTGGTTGAAGCACGGTCTGCTCTCTTGTGGCTTCTATTCTGCCTTGCTTACCGTAGAATGCACTAATACCTATCACTGTACGTAGTGTATATAGTGTACATATTGCTGTTCTAAATTGGTGAAGGATAATATAAGTCAAAACTTTTCTGCTGTGTTTATTTTGCACCCTTTACACCCAGGATAACAGGCCACTTGGACTCCTGGGTTGTAATAAGCACCTGGAACAGAGCAAGATTATAAACGATAACCAGCACAGATTCATGGAAGGCGACACGAGAGAGAGGGGTGGGTTGATTGCATTTTCTTGGACTGCAAGAAGGCCTTTGACACAGTTCCTCACAAGAGACTAGTGCAGAAACTAGAGGATCAGTCGCGTATAACAGGAAGGGCACTGCAATGGATCAGAGAATATCTGACAGGGAGGCAACAACGAGTCATGGTACGGGATGAGGTATCACAGTAGGCATCTGTGACGAGCGGGGTCCCACAGGGGTCGGTCCTAGGACCATTGCTATTTCTGGTATATGTGAATGACACGATGGAAGGGATAGACTCAGAGGTGCTCCTGTTTGCAGATGATGTGAAGTTAATGAGGAGAATTTAATCAGATGAGGACCAGACAGGACTTTAAAGAGACCTGGCTTCTTGAATTCAACCCTGCCAAATGCAAAGTCATGAAGATCGGAGAAGGGCAAAGAAAACCGCAAACAGAGTGTAGACTAGGTGGCCAAAGACTGCAAACCTCCCTCAAGGAGAAAGATCTTGGGGTGACCATAACACCGAGCATGTCTCCGGAGGCACACATCAACCAGATAACTGCTGCAGCATACGGGCGCCTGGTAAACCTGAGAATAGCGTTCCGATACCTTAATAAGGAAACGTTCAAGACACTGTACACTGTGTTCATCACGCCCTTACTGGAGTACGCAGCTCCAGTTTGGAACCTACACCTGGTCAAACACGTCAAGAAATTAGAGAAAGTGCAAAGGTTTGCAACAAGTCTAGTTCCGGATCTCAGAGGTATGTCCTACAAAGAAAGGTTGAGGGAAATCGGACTGCGGACATTGGAGGACAGGCGGGTCAGGGGAGACATGATAACGACATATAAAATACTGCGTGGAATAGATAAGGTAGACAGAGACAGGTTGTTCCAGAGAGGGGACACAAAAACAAGGGGTCACAATTGGAATCTGAAGACTCAGAGTCAGAGGGATGTTAGGAAGTATTTCTTTAGTCATAGAGTCGTCAGGAAGTGGAATAGCCTAGCAAGTGATGTAGTGGAGGCAGGAACCATACATAGGTTTAAGACGACATATGACAAAGTTCAGAGAGAGAGAGGACCTAGTAGCGATCAGTGAAGAGGCGGGGCCAGGAGCTGAGTCCCGACCCCTGCAACCACAATTAGGCGAGTAACACACAACACACACACACACACACACACACACACACACACACACACACACACACACACATACACACACACATACAACACACACATACACATACACCACACATACACACACACACACACCACACACACACACATACACACACACACATACACACACACATACACACACACACACACACACACACACACACATACACACACATACACACCACACACACACACACACACACACACACACACACACACACACACATACACAAAACACACACACACACACACACACACACACACATACACACACACACACACACACACACACACACACATACACACACACACCACACCACACACATACACACACACACACACACACACACACACACACACACACACACACACACACACGAATTTCAAAGAAATATCAGAATGTTTCTCCTCTAGCTGTTGAGAATTTCTTCCCTCTTCATCCCTTATATTTCTTAATAAATGTTTGTTGAAAAATTACAAATTTTTACATTAACATTAATGAAAAAATATATCTTTAAACTTATAAGAGAAATTTTTAGATAGGACTTAATTTTAAATGAGTTCTTGCTAACTGACCAGTTTTACATATTCGGGAATTGGGAATATATATAATGTGCATGACGTCAAAGAACCTATTCTGCATGAAGCATTTCATCCTCCTCCTCGGGGATAAGCGGATGGCCCAGAATTGTGCAGGCATATCCTCTCTGGATGGTAACACCGAGTCTCTGGATAAGGTAGTTAATGATAAATTAGACACATGTGCAACTCTTGGGTATCTTTATTGATACCCAAGAGTTGCACATGTGTCTAATTTATCAACATGTCGGTTCTCTGAACCATTCATCTACAAAGGTAGTTAATCACTCTGGTGTCCTTGGTTTCCGTGATGAGTTTTTCATTTACTGCGATAAAATTATAGGATGGTGACAAACTGTAAGTTGATCTAGGTACCCTTGAAGCTGGCGACACTACCCACCGTCAGTTTCAGTGCATTGTACGTTGGAGTCAACCAGTGTGGTTGAGGAAGTGTAGTTCCACACAATCTGCTTACCGTCTTGTCATGGAAGTATGGCAACTATGAAAAGACAGGGCTCTTCTGGCTGTCATTAGACCTCACTACCTGAGGTTCCCATTTTGCCGTCAAACGGGCTGTGAGGAGACTTCGTTTAAATATGTTATTGATCTCTTTGTGTCATGCAAACACAGGCAAGACCATGGAGCTCAGTTTGATCAGCTAATGCCCTGCCTCAGATGCACTTGTTTTTGATTAGTATGGGAGCGGCTAGGCTTAAAAGTACACCAATTCGAATAGCCTAAAGGTCGAGGCTAAAACCCAAGAGGAATAAGAGACAGCCAAGAGTAAATCTCCAGAAAGTGGTGCCTTCATTGGTAGGAGACGGCTTCCTTCTTTGGAGATTCATTGCTGAGTATTGTTTAGGCGATTTTCTGCACGATGAGTGTGTCCCAGTGGGACTGTTGGTCTGATTAAAGAGTCTGCATATATATTCCATTGAGCTGCTGCTGCTTCGATAAACTTAAGGTTGTGAGCTGCTACAGCATCTCTTATGCATTCTGGGACAATCTCCTTCACTAGCTCACTGGATACCATACACGAGGCCAGAAATGCAAGTAATGTTTCCAGTATCACAGTCGCACTAGACCTGTTGCTTGATCCAGTTGATCTTCCAGTGACTAATTTAGTTGCTTTCCTGAATTTTGATAGTGGTGGTGCATCACATTCACTCAGTACTAGGCTGAAGAAAAAGGGGTCCACACCTCAAGAAATAAGTTAGCGAAGGCAGAGATACCTTGTGAAAAGTTACAGGACGTTGTGGTCATCCAAATCACTTATCCTCTCCTCCATCCTTTTCTTTGTCGTTCAGTTTGTCCATGCATACTGTAACTATATTCTAATGAGCCAACGGTGTCCGCAATGGGATGCTTTTGGACGGTGTGGTCGTTAAGGCTTCACGTAGGCTGATTTTAACCGCAGTAAAAATTTCCTGGATGTCCAAATGATTTCACACTTCGAAGGGTTGAAGACAAGTCCCAGTGCATCTACCCATGACTTTACCAGTCCTATATATATAGTTGGATTAGGCTAAATTAAATTACACTTGTTATAATAAGGTTAGGTAAGTTTCCTAAGGTGCTTTTCGTACAAAATTACAAATTTTTACAGTAACATAAATTAAAAAATATATCTTTAAACATAGAGAAAATTTTAATTCATGTTAATTGACCAGTTTTACCTATTCGGCACGACACACACATACACTATATACGTGTATTATAATATATATATATATATATATATATATATATATATATATATATATATATATATATATATATTATATATATATATATATATAAAATATATATATTTATATATATAAAATATTATATATTATTATATATTTATTATTTTATAAATATATATATATATATATAAATATATATATATATATATATATATATATATATATATATATAAATATATATAAATATATATTTTATATATATATATATATATATATATTATATATATATATATATAAAATGTCGTGCCGAATAGGCAGAACTTGCGATCTTGGCTTAAATAGCAACGTTCATCTTGCCTTAGGACAAGTGAAAATTTGTGTATGCAATAATTTCGCAAAATGATTCTGAACCTAACGAAAAAAATATATTTCATTGCGTTTGTTTAGTATTAAATTACTGTAAACGTTTTTTAAATATTTAGTAGGATTAGGCTAAAATAAATTGCGCTTGTTATAATAAGGTTAGGTAAGTTTTCTAAGATTCTTTTCGTGCAAAAAATTATAATTTTTTACATTAACATTAATGAAAAAAAATATCTTTAAACATATAAGAAATTTTTTAGAAAGGACTTAATTATAAATGAGTTCTTGCTAATGACCAGTGTTACATATTCGGCACGACATATATATATATATATATATATATATATATATATATATATATATATATATATATATATATATATATATATATATGATATATTGTGGTATATGTGGCTTTGAATAATGGAGAAGAAATTGCTCTCAGAAGACTTAGGTGGTCGTGGGAGAGGATAGTCGAGTCACAGCTCGTGGTGGCTGGAACAATATGTCACATCCAGTAAGTGTAGTAAAACATTACTATCAAGATAGGGTGGCACATAGGGTGGCACATAGGGTGGCACATAGGGCGGTACAACGCAGAACATGCCACTTAGAGGACCTCGGTTCAGTCGCCGTCTTTTTTTTATGCTAATTCAAGGTCAGTCGTTCACTATGTATTTATGACTCGATATTATCATTTTTTTTTTTTCATTTTAAAATAATTAGTGAATGAATGACTGATTTTATAACATTAGTAAAATGTTTCATATTCTTTTATCATATAATTTATGAATTATTGAAAGGTTATGATTATGAGATTTACCGTTGAAACGGAATATCTAAAGAATATTTCAAATGAATTTTTAAACTAGTTATTTTTGTAACTATCATTTAATTACTGACTTTACGAACAGGCAGGATTCAAACTCACGGCTGGCTATTATGCTTGCCTTATTTAACTGCTGAATCGAAAAAGCTAAAATGTGATTGGAATTTGCCTTTTTTTGTACTCCTTCACATGGTGTGATTGGCCAGCTTTTCTTAAAAGTCGGTGAATGTCTTATATGGGTGTAAATAATTGAATAAACACAGCTGCAACTAATGTGACGTGTTACACAAATAACCCGAACATAGAAGAGAGGAGCTTACGACGACGTTTCGGCCCGACTTGGACCATTTACAAAGTCACACTAACGTTGTCGTAAGCTCCTCTCTTCTATGTTCGGGTTATTTGTGTAACGTTCCAGTCACGGTATTGTGCCTTTTTTGTTATTAATGTGACGTGTTATTTTGGCAACGTTTCGCTCTCCAAGAGCTGCTGCTGCTGGTACTACTGCTGCCGCCGCTGCCGCAGCCTAACTTTCACCTCACATGATAGCTATACATGTAGACTTCTGTCCGAAATTAGGTGTTCAACACACCTCCAGAGAATCTGCTGAGTCGTTTTGGCACTCGGGCTGCGGCCTGAGTGCCAGGAATGGCTCAGCTGGAGTTGAAAAGGTCACCGTGCCTCTGTCATTGGGATGTAAGTGGTACTCCATTTGATACAAGGACGGTTTACCGTGCCCTTATTATAAGGCTGTCCCTATCATGAGGCTGTAAGCAGTACTTGGCAAGAATGCTGACCGTGCCCCTGCCATAGGGCTGCCTCCTCCAAAGGGCTGTAAATGGTATTCCACTAGACACAAAGACGGCTCCCCGCGCCCTTATCATAGCGCTGCCTCTGCCATGGGGCTGTAAGCGGTACTCCACTTGACAACAATGCTCACCGTGACCCTGCCATAGAGCTGTAAGCTGTACTCCAATTGACAACAATGCTCACCGTGACCTTGCCATAGAGCTGTAAGCTGTAGTCCAATTGACAACAATGCTCACCGTGACCCTGCCATAGAGCTGTAAGCTGTACTCCAATTGACAACAATGCTTACCGTTCCCCTGCCATAGGGCTGTAAGCTGTACTCCAAATGACAACAATGCTCACCGTGACCCTGCCATAGAGCTGTAAGCTGTACTCCAATTGACGACAATGCTCACCATAGGGCTGTAAAAGGTACATCACGTTTATAAACTCCGACACTCCTTCAAGAGCCACTGCCGGGTCATCCATGGAGAAGACCCGGGCCATTACCCGTCCTGGCAAACCTACATTATCATGAACATTCAGTGACTGTATCTGCTTGATAAAGCTCCTGGAGAGCAAAACGTTGCCACAATAAAAGATCACATTAGTTGTGAGTGTCAATTTTCCTAACATTTTGTCGATAATTCTACCATTATTACTAAATGACCAAATCACCCGTCATTATCCCTTATGTGGAATCTTGTTGATTAAACTGGCTCTTAATTACATAAAATCTGGAAAATAATTATGCCTGTTGCATTTGTGTAAATTTAGCCATGGATAACGAGTGGTATGGGTAAGACTGGACAAACCCAGAGTTTTATTCCTGGCTGCTGATGAGCTAGATTGTGTTGCTGATTCAGTGTGTAGTCCAGAAAACAGAGGTTGTGAAGCCAGCTACGTGAGCTACTGACGTCTAAAATGATTTTTACCAGTAGACATCTGACTTCTGTTAGGAATTTTTGTGATAACTTCAGTTGCTAGTTTACCGATTTTATAGCTATTTATTCAAATACAGTTAATGTAACCTTTTCATTATATAATTTTTGAGGAATTATTGTCATAATTTTCAATTTGCTAAACAGGTCTAGTTATTTAAATTTTTCTATATAATTAAATCTTACTTGAAAATATATTACTATATAAAAGGCAACCGCAAAACACTCACTGGCCCTTCCAAAAATGGCCTAAGCTGCAATATGAATTAATACATATTACTAGGTTACTTACTTGGTTCAACTAATGAATATGGCTTGCTAACTCCCCAGCCACCACCAAAGACTCATGTCTCACCCCGTGGTGAATGATAGTGAAGGAGTGTGAAGATTTAAACCCTAATCACCCACTACATCCCTAGCTAAAACCATTGCCCCATATTGGAGCTGAATCAAAATTCAGGTAATTAATTAGTAATTTGGTTTGCTCTGCACTCGTACTAGGTATTTAAACTAGACTCCGTGGAAGTGTTAACATTCCTAGAGTGATGGAAATTAGCTGGTAAGTTAGAAGTCCCATACCGATGATAGACAGCTATATATCAAGCTAACGAATTACGTAAAGAAAGATTAAATGCATTAGATACTGGAGTTGTAACTTTAGAGATCGATGAAACTAGCATAATTAATGTCTTCCCATCAGGACAAACGCCATATATTCGTATTAATACTTTTTAAATGCGATATTCATGTTCATGTACGGTTGCCAGGACGGGTCCTGGCCGGGTTTTTTCCATATGGTGATCCGGCAGTGGCTCCAGATGGACTGTCAGAGTTGGTACAAGTGATGTACCGTCTTGCCTGTTTGCCTCGTCCTGTGACTAACCTACTGCTACACGACCAACGCAACTGAGCCTGTCTATTCCTGTTCTATAGTCTGTCCCATGATCGTCTTAACTGCTGGCTCTATTTCTACGACTAAGAATACTCCTCTCCAGCGCTATTCTTCGTCTGTCCCGTCTTCCATGCTCATCACATTGGGATCTTACTTGCACTTGTTCGTTCGCTCGTTCCATTTAAAGCCCTATGGCGAGGGCAGCCCTGTGACAAGGGCACGGTGACTCTTTCAACTCCAGTTGAGCCATTCCTGGCACTCAGGCCGCAGCCCGAGTGCCAGGAAAAAATCAGGAGATTCTCTGAAAGTGTGTCGAACCCCTTGAAATGAGAGGTAGAACAACAGAGTTCTAGGGCGATCACCCGGCAAGAAGGAATTGCCTACTCCGCATTACAGTGACTCTGACGGGTTCAATGGTCAATGTGTATTACACAGGAATTTAGGCACAAGACTGACGAACCAATCCTGATTGTGACCTGGGACTAGAGAGTCTGATGTGAAACAGATGCGGTCATGTCTAGGCTATCTGCACTATACAAGTCAGTCCCTTCATTGGTCACTCATCGAAATAGTTGACAAAATCAAAATTCTTCTATCTTAGACTTACTGTGTAACCCTTTCTAAGGTATATTTGTTCTCAATGTTTTTGTGACACATTCAAAAAAAAAAATCCCAAAAAATGCAAAAAATGACGAGTTACTGAAGTGCCAACTGCCCACGAAAAATATAAACAATTCCCCAAATTTAATAATTTATGAATATTTATATTTTATTATTCAACACAAAAGTATAAAACAAATAATAGGAAATATCATTTTTACATATTTTACTTTTGTAAATTACAACCATTTTACAAATGTGTGGAAATGGATATTTTTAATTAGTTGAAAACTCTTTTAAAGTAATATCAAGTGTCATTACATCATACATAATAAACAGTTACTTCAGGTCATACACCATTTTACTGCTGAAGACCTTGATGATTAAGATGTGCTACAGTTGGATATTTTTCTTGAAACGTTACACCTACACAGTAGGCTTCATATCGGTCCAGATTATGAAGCTGAACTCTTCTCCAGGCTGAGGGACTGACCATCTCAAATACTATTTCTCCAAGGATGATGGACTGATTACATCCTCATTTCACTACTACACCTGCTGCCTCTGTATTTGACTGAAGAAGCCTACTGTGTAAGTGAAACGTATCAACAATAAAGATACATAACTACTGCATATGTGTCAAAATCATCAACTTATAATATTTTCAACAGTCTTATTATGGAAATCAAATAAGCAATTCTTACCCACTTTCAGGCAGAGATTTACTTTGCATATTGAACAAGCAATACCTGACATGGTAATTTTTCCTGCTGCAGAATTTACATGACAACTTCTTTTTGTGCAATATCCAATGAGTTATAACTCACACTTGGGTTTT
>NC_069474.1:12374088-12405953 GCF_026875155.1 Cherax quadricarinatus | reverse complement strand
GGGGAGTATCTGTTTTCTAGATGCATGAGAGGAGGTAAAAAAAGTGTCTCCCCTCACCTGCATTCTCTTGCCCCACTGCAGCCATGAAGTAAAAGGAAAAAAAATATACCATTCCAAATTGGAATTTTAAAGGATTAGGGAAAATGTTTTTAAAAAGGCGTGGGGTTACGCCTTCCTCTGCTAAATTATTATTTTTTGTTTGCTAGTGGTGTAACTCCACTGTCACTCACACTGGTTCTACTTCTGGTTACTCTACTGTCACTCACACTGGTTCTACTTCTGGTTACTCCATTGTCACTCACATTGGTTCTACTTTGGTTACTCCATTGGTCACCTAACATTTGGTTCTACTTCTGGCTAGTCCATTGTCACTCACATTGGTTCTACTTCTGGCTAGTCCATTGTCACTCACATTGGTTCTACTTCTGGCTAGTCCATTGTCACTCGCATTGGTTCTGCTTCTGGTTAGTCCATTGTCACATTGGTTCTACTTCTGGTAATATTGTCACTCCCCTTTGGGGTTCTACTTCTGGTTACTCTATTGTCACTCACATTGGTTTACTTCTGGTTGCTCCCATTGTCACTCTCATTGGTTCTACTTCTGGTTAGTCCATTGTCACATTGGTTCTACTTCTGGTTACTCTATTGTCACATTGGTTCTACTTCTGGTTACCCATTGGCACTCCACTGGTTCTACTTCTTGTTATTCCATTGTCACTCACATTGGTTCTACTTCTGGTTACTCTACTGTCACTCACACTGGTTCTACTTCTGGTTACTCTACTCTCACACACACTGGTTCTACTTCTGGTTACTCTAATGTCACTCACACTGGTTCTACTTCTGGTTAACTCTTCGTCACTCACATGGTTCTACTTCTGACTACCACTAAAAATAATATGACTAACCCAAACCCCTACTTCTATCACTTGAACTCAAGTTGACTCTGTTGCCTCCTTTGTCAATTAAATTCCTGTGCGTTACTGAATAGACTCAGTAATTCTGTTGACTTCAGATTGCCCCATCTGTTGAAAGTGCATGTTGATCTGCGTGGGTTTAGCGAGCAGTCGAATGAGGTAGCAAATATACTAGGCAACGTCTCCTTCCAATACTCACCATAACCCGTGTCTTGTACTCACTGTAACTTATTATCATTGACATACAGAGCAATTTGGTTTCACCAGCAATCTAATTTGTACTTGAACTTATGGCTGGTTGGTAGCGTCCCTTAGCTCACACAATGAGGGCCTGAGATTTATTCCCCGGCAGCGGCGAAGCATTTGAATGTTTTCTCACACCCGCCACTCCTGTTTCCTAGCAGTAAGTAGGTACCCGGATGTTAGCCGACAAGTTTTGGTGGGTCACATCTGGGGGACAAAATTAACCCAAGTTGCCCGAAATGCTTAACGGGCTTTTATTAAATATTTAGTGATATCAAAAGGTATTTTTCAGTTGTCATATAAAATGTAGATTATTAATTATTTTTGTTATTAACACATCGGCCGATTTCCACCAAGGCAGGGTGGCCCGAAAAAAAAATCTTTCAACATTCATTCCATAACTGTCTTACCCGAGAGGTGTTTTACACCTGGTCACAGAACCGGGCCGCGGGGGCGTTGACCCCGGAACTCTCTCCAGGTAAACTCCAGGTAAACAGTTATAAAACTGCAACATTATTATTATTTTTTTATTATTATTATTATTATTTATTATTATTATTATTTAAGGTCTTGAAGGCTCTGGAAAAATCCTCCCCAAAAAGACACAATGTTCCAGTTGAAATCCATACTTCAAAAGTGTATGTTCGCAGTTCTGGAAGAATTGTATCGTCTTCGCGTTTACAACATTAACGAATAGTTTATTACTTTCGACTATAATTCTGTTTGCATATGAAATATTTGCACACATTCATATTGCTTCTCCCTCGCAGTTTCAGTCTATTGTTGAGAGTTATGGACTCATTTAGCATTTCAAATAGCATTTCATGTTTGAGTCTATCAAATCCGTTCAATATCATTAACGTTTCGTTGAGATTTAGTAAGAGAAAGATTTTGAGTGTTTTGAGTATTTCTTCATGAGATTGTTTCTGAGTGATGGTACGAACTTGATGGATTTTATTCGCTGTCTAGTATAACTCTTTTGTGTAATTTGGCGTCTAAAACTTGACGATATAGTCCAGATACGGTATAACAACTACATTATATAGAGTAAATATGGTGTCTGATGTTTTGTGTATACTAAATTTATCGCTATTAAACCGAGGATACTATTTGTTTAGTATTGCTTGGTAGTTTTGAAGTCGTTGCTTATTAATACTCGATGTTCATTTTTTCTTGTCTCATTTAGTTTGATGCCAAATATTTCATGTTGATGTCTGAGATTATAATACCCAAAAATGGCAAATTTGTTATTGTCGAGCCCTATTTCCATGTTTCTAAACCAAAACACCTACCTGCTAGATAACTGAATAACCCTACCTATTCAAATATCTCTGACATTCTCTGTTCAGATATCTTAACAGCCAATATTCAGTTATTTTGAAAAATCCTATTGTTCGATATCCCTGAACGCACAACCTTTGTTCGGATAACTCGAACAGTCCTACCTGTTCGGAATAACTCTGAACAGTCCTCCCTGTTCGAAAACTCTGAGCAGTCCTACCTGTTCGGATAACTTGAGCAGTCCTACCTGTTCGGATAACTCTGAACAGTCCTACCTGTTCGGATAACTCTGAACAGTCCTACCTGTTCAGATAACTCTGAGCAGTCCTACCTGTTCGGATAACTCTGAGCAGTCCTACCTGTTCGGATAACTCTGAGCAGTCCTACCTGTTCGGATAACTCTGAACAGTCCTACCTGTTCAGATAACTCTGAACAGTCCTACCTGTTGAAACTCTGAGCAGTCCTACCTGTTGGGAAACTCTGAGCAGTCCTACCTGTTCGGATAACTCTGAGCAGTCCTACCTGTTCGGATAACTCTGAGCAGTCCTACCTGTTCGGATAACTCTGAGCAGTCCTACCTGTTCGGATAACTCTGAACAGTCATACATTTAACTTTGGATTCTGTATTTTTTCAAAGTTTGATGTCATTCTCAATTTTACTCTCTTAGATGTACATTTCAAAGCGGATTCAATCAAGAGCTGATTCCTGTAGAACTCCACTCTTTACGGGAAGCCACCTGAAAACCTCTCCTGTGAGAACCTCTTTCTGTTTCCTGTTGTGAGCCAGTCACAATCCAGGACGAAGTTCGTCTCGTTTACAAGAACTTTTAATTTTCGTCGTAACTCTTCGAGGGGTAACTCTGCCCCAAAAATCCTTTTGGAAAGCTATATATAAAAAATCACTTAGGATAAATTTCCCTCCCAGTTTTTCTGGATATAATTTCGTTATATAATTCTGTATGTAATTCAAGTAAGTCAGCCGTGATCATTTACTGAAAAAATCGTATTGATATCCTGCTATCATGTTATTTTTTGGTTCCTTAATAATAGTCAGATCGCTTTAAATCTGAGGGATGACCACCACCTACACAAGGTTGAGGGAATGATAACCACATAACTGCTTCTACAGTTCCCAATGTTATATTCCACTATATTCGAGCGAAGAAGCCAGATGTGTAATTGAAATATTTCGGCAAAAAATTTTACCCAAGTATTGTACATGTGTCTAACTCATCAAAGTCTCGGCATTGTATACCTCAATAATATGATGCCATGGAAAAATAAATGTATAAGGGAGTATTATGTGATCCTTTATTGACAACGTTTCGCACACATTGTGGGCGATACGTTCTCAATAAAGGATCACCATTAAACTGCTTATGCGTTTATTTTCTATTGTGTCGGTATTTTATACCATTTCCAATATGATGCTAGTTCTGTTTTTTTGGAACCTTTGTTCTAATTTGTTACATATTCTATTAATGAAGTATTCCAGGTATTCCATCCGGTTCGCTTGATTCATTAAAACTCAGTGTTTTATTTGTAATGGCTGGTAATTTCGATGATGCTTATTTTGTTAGTGTCAAGCTCTGAAAAAAGTTTAACGATTTGGGGACGTTGGTGTCCAGTATTGATGTAAATACGGACCGAGGGATGAATTGAGCACTGACGCTATATCTCTGATATTGTTAATTAATCCCGACATTAAATCTGACGTTAAGGTAAATTTCCTTTTTTTTCTCCCTCACATATTTGAAGATTACTTTTGTAGCAGCTCTTTTTTGTACATTTCCTCATTCCATCTCCTGTTAGGTATTTCTGTTTTTGATTTGGCGTTCTCTAACAGTATCTTTATGGTTTCAACTCCGTTGAAATTTACATTACATGCTGTAGGATTTGCTCCGATGATCTCAACTAATCGTCTCATCATCCAGTCTGGGGTTTATTTCATCCTTTCTCGTTTTATTTTTCTTTATTATCCTTTATGATAGTTTGAAATTGTAAATTATCTGCTCCAAATTTCCTCAATATTAACTGTAGTTAGTAGTTAGATTTAGTTAACATTACTGGTATTTCAGCGCATCTTATCAGCTGTTCTGTTAAAGGGTAATATCACAGTTTTAAATCTCAAAGTTTACTTGGAAGATGTGATCACTAAAATAACTGTACAAGGTGGCAGTCTGTAGTCAGGATACTCAAAATATCGCTGCCCCGAGCAGCTGAACTGTCATTTGAGTTAGAAAATTGTTCCCAATTATGTTAAATGAGTGTTGGCGGCCTTGGGGCCGACAGAGTGCCAGTTTAGTTGTCACAAAAGTCATCAACCTAAAATTGCCTTTTTTTTTTTTTTGTTCATAAAATTGCCTTAATTTCGTAAAAACCATGAGAAAGAGAGAGGAGAGAAGAGAGAGAGAGAGAGAGAGAGAGGAGAGAAAAAGGAAAAGAGAGGAAGGTAAGAGAAAGAGACAGAGAGACCAGGTGTGTTTTATCTCTGGAATTTTCAGTCTTTCTACCTCTAAGGGGACAAAGAAAGGAAAGGTGGGTAGGAAAAACTTTAAACCACATGACTCCCTCTCTCCCTACAGACTGCCCAAACAGAGGGTGGAAAATTATGTAGCTTTATGAAACGAATAAAGTCCTAATTAGAAGCAGTTGAAATTACAAAATGAGACTGAAATAATAAATAATTTCAACGGAAGAAACCTGACGATAACGAAACAAAAATATAATTATCCTAGATAACGTCTTTACCAAGTTTTTATCATACCAAACACGTTGTAGTAACCTAACTGGCATCGTCCTCACTAGAGTGGATAATTTTTAATAATTCCTGGGAAGCTATCCAGCTCCGTGAAAAAGTGATCATAATATACAATGACAATGAGTACCCATTTTTGATGCCCAAAAATTTAAAAAAATGAAAAAAACCAAGTTACTGGTAAGTGCTGGCGGGACTTCGCATGGAGAAGACCAGAGCCACGACCCGTCCTAGCGAACCTTTGTGTATCTGTACCTGGACAAGCTGACTTTAACTAATTGCAAAGATATGTTAAGTTAATTTCATGTTATATGTGACAACCGTAAAGGAAATATGGAACATATATTATAAACAGTTAAATAAAATATCTCATAAACAGAAATATAATGAGTGAGTTAAACCATACTGAATAATCAAATATTATAAAGATAATTCATATTATACGAGTATACATAAAGCTACCAAAAAAATTGCATTACTAGAAAGCCCTGATGACCAGGCTAATTATATATATATATATATATATATTATATATATATATATATATATATATATATATATATATATATGTCGTGCTAATTAGGCAGAACTTGCGATCTTGGCTTAAATAGCAACGCTCATCTTGCCATATAGGACAAGTGAAAATTTGTGTATGCAACAATTTCGCCAAATTCATTCTGAACCTAACGAAAAAATATATTTGATTGTTTGTTTAGTACTAAATTATTGTAAACGTATTTAAAATATATTTAGTTGGGTTAGGCTAAAATAAATTGTTCTTGTTATAATAAGGTTAGGTAAGTTTTCTAGATTTTTTGGTGCAAAATTAAATATTTTTACATTAACATTAATGAAAAAAATATATCTTTAAACGAGTAAGAGAAAATTTCAGAAAGGACTTAATTTTAAATGAGTTCTTGCTAATTGACCAGTTTTACATATTCGGGCACGACATATATATATATATATATATATATATATATTATATATATATATATATATATTATTATGAACCATGTTGGGTCATTCTACGCAGGGAATGGTGGAGGCTCCATACTCCCTCCGCTATTAGAGAGACGTAAGCCTGGACTCGTGTAGCCAGGCTTCCCAAAACATTTTCTTGAGATATAATTTAATCACCAGTATATTTCGCTATCATGAATAGAAAGGAACTAAATAAGGTACTGAATGTTTCCAATTAAGCCAACCGCTTCAAGAGTATCCCGATTAAAAATTCATTTAAACTCGTCCGATGTGAAATGTTATAAATGTGTTAGCGTTTGCCTTGACACTAATCACTGCTGGGACTCGCTGGAAAAATGTCCGCACCACTGCACACATTTGTGTATATATATATATATATATATATATATATATATATATATATATATATATATATATATTATATATATATATATTATATATATATATATATAACAAAAAAGGCACAATACCGTGACTGGAACGATACACAATAAACCCGCACATAGAGAAGCTTACGACGACGTTTCGGTCCGACTTGGACTATTGACAAAGTCACACTAACCAGAAATGGAGTAGGACGGCTATATATAGGCAGGAAGAGGTGATGGTAGTAGTAGTAGTACAAGAATGGTATATAATACCGACAAGATGAAATTAAGGACACATGGCAACACCCGGGCATCCCTATCGTAGACGTTTCGCCATCCAGCCAGCCACTGGATGGCGAAACGTCCACAACAAAGACAACCAGACGTCGCACATGTGAATAATTTCATCAGTAGTTGTAGTAGTAGTAGTAGTAGTAGAGGTAGTGGTAGTGGTAGAAGTGGGAAATAAGGAGGACGAGGCAGTCAATACAAAGGAAGGGGAGCACTGCAAGAGAGCTAGGTGCCCACTGAGGGCATTATATACCATTCTTGTACTACTACTACTACTACTACTACTACTACTACTACCATCACCTCTTCCTGCTTATATATAGCCGTCCTACTCCACTTCTGGTTTGTGTGACTTTGTCAATAGTCCAAGTCGGACCGAAACGTCGTCGTAAGCTTCTCTCTTTTATGTGCGGGTTATTTGTGTAATATATATATATATATTATATATTATATATATATATATATATATATTATATATATATATATATATATATATATTTATATATATTACATACACCATTGCGGAGTACAATGATAGCTCTAGACCTATCGTGTTGCAATCAACACATTATTTGGAGCTTGCAAAATTGCAGAAAAGAGGGGTGTCCAAGTAATAACGTTCCCAGAGGACCGCCTTTACTGCAATTTTGCAAGCTCCTGATGATGTGTAGATTGCAACACGAAAGGCCTGGAGCTATCATTCTACTCCCCCTGTGGTTGTGTTGCATCCTGTATCGCTTGGTTTGCGATATTTGCTTTATATATAATATATATATTATATAAAGGGCCTACCTCTGGTGCAATATAAGGAGTCCCATAGCCTTGGAAAAGTAAGTAAAAATGTCTTCTAGTGAGAGTCTAGAGACGTGTGTACATGTATATACAGCGGCGTATTTAGAGCCTCCAGTCATAGGTGGCTACTTGGTGGTGTGTACATGTATATACAGCGGCGTATTTAGAGCCTCCAGTCATAGGTGGCTACTTGGTGGTGTGTACATGTATATACAGCGGCGTATTTAGAGCCTCCAGTCATAGGTGGCTACTTGGTGGTGTGTACATGTATATACAGCGGCGTATTTAGAGCCTCCAGTCATAGGTGGCTACTTGGTGGTGAACAACCATCGCGGGAATTATTCACTAGCATACGAATTCCTTCCCTCTCAATAATTCTTGGTTCAATGTACACTCATAAATTCCCAAGGTGCTATATTTTTAACTACTATTTGACTAGATATTCAGCAATAGAAATATTGAGTCATGAATATCTGGCAGGAAATATATTTACTTTATGGTTCAATTCTTGGAAAAATATTGACACTGAGAATTAATGTAGATATATTGAGTGGCCAGTATATGGTTTATTTACACGTAAATATTTGGTTATTGTTTCATAATGAACCTAGTACCATGCTACAAAGTTCTAGTATATACAATAGGATATATTTACCGAGTTTTGTATGTCTCATCTTTTATATACCGAGTTTATTTCTAATTTTAGTGATTAAAAGCATTGTAGAATGATGGATAACAGGTAATATTCAGACTTACTGATCATCGTGTAGTCGTTAGGCTTCAAACTAGTATATACAGCACTAAGAGATATATATTTGTGAGTATAAAAGGAAAGTTTGCTTCACGCTCTATTTTAAGCTTTTAAGTTTCTTTTGTCTGTTTAGTGAACAGGAGATCTTCAGCTTTCATGACCGTTTGAGTAGTCGATAGGTTTAAATTCTAGTTTTCCAACTATGTACCTCAGTAGGTTTGTCTCTGCGTTTATACTCTGAGTTTATTTAAATCCTTATGTTAGAGATTAAAGAGTTCTTGACTAAGTGTGAACAGATTACATGCTGCCTTAATGACCCTCGTGTTGTCGATTGGTTTTAAACCCTATTACCGAATCTTTCATATATACCTACCGAGAGGCTGTACGTCTCTCAGAGCATATACTCTGATGAGAGTATCCTTGACAGGTAATGTACAGGTTTTATGCAGCCTAATAACCTCATAACATTTTAATAAGCTGAACATTCTTTGATTAATATTGTCCACTGATCAATAATCCATCAAAGAACGGGTTTGTACTACGTACAAGGCTACAGACCTAATTATAAATTATTGAGCTCTATCTAAATAAGTTAATGGGCACTTTTCTTGATGCTTGGGGTATGAATGTTGCCCTTAACTGCCTCCACTGAAGTCTTAGTTTTTCAGAATAATTAAACTCGAAATAAGTTTCCTACAAATATATACAGTTTAACTGTACTTACTGTATCCGTCATCCATATGTAAACAAACCTCCAAGGTATAGAAACCTTAGTTTCAGTTATTTACTATATGCCTTCACTTATCCTTTACACTTGAGCACCTTAAATGTGCTAGGTGTTAAATCATCTATCGCAAGGTGGAAATAATAGCACACAACTTTAAGAGTTTGTGGCAATTTTGGAACTTACTCTGGTTAGACACGCACACTGCAGAGATTGACTCTTTTAGTGACGCACACTCGTCAATGTCACGACCTTAAAGGGATATCGATTCAACACCTAATCGCGACACTGTACGCTATTAAGTCGTAACCCAATCACCGAATTCTTCGATAGTCCACCCGAGCCTCTTAGCGTCTCCAAACATGTACGTAATTGCTTGGTCTGACTGCCCTTCCAATGTCTCTCTTGTTATGGGAGTTAAACACATGATTAAGTTAAAATATAAATAAGCACATTGCAAGATAAGGCTTAGCATATTCAACTTGGCCTGTTAAAATATATTTGAATGACATTCGTATCTAGATGACTGTTTTTAAATTTTAATAAGAATATTTTTTTGAAGTATATAGTGTATTAAACACCTTATATATTATGCACTGTCGACAAGACATTCTTGGCTTTCCATTGGCCAACTCATTTTGCGACGTCAAGAACACCTCTGGGCGTGGCTTCTGGTTCCCTGAGCAGGATTCGTCCCTATTTTGAGTCTTTCGCTTTTTTTTTAAATGTCTGGCAATATTGTTCTCTAATGTATTCACGTCTGCAAATTTTCTGTGTTTCAGTGTTGCCCACTTTCTTTGAAAACTGAAAAATACAGTTTTTTCGGATTTCACTCTCACGTCTGAAGTTGTGGGTATCACCTTTAACAGTTTCTCCCTCAGCTGAGACTTTTAGGCAATATAAAAAAATTCTTACTGATGCCATAGTCAAACATATAAATTTATCGAACCCACAATTTTTTTTTTCAGTGACACCTAATTTTTTTTTTTTTATAGAAAAATTTTGTTTATTTCTCTCAACTCAAATATAGAATTTTTCGTTCAACTACAGCATCTCTACGTATTTTTCCTAAAAAGTTGTCCTTTACGAGACATTAAACCAAAAAAAACTGCACGGACCATAACTGCCAGCTTAGGAGTAGAAGTTGTGTGATATATGAAAAAAAAGAACATACCAGTGTGGGTTTTGAACCCATGAATCAGAGGGTTTTCAAAACTCCAGACCGTGGTATGGTTGTTTGCAATTATGTTACATTTATATCCTATTTTGAAAGCACGTATTTTCTTTTCTCAGATCTGGTCATTCCTGTTAACACACTTCAGTTTCATCTAAATTATACTCAGCAGAACAGATTATTTTCACATGAACTTTCCACACTTTCCAAGTGGGTTAAGATGATTATTTTTGAAAGTTTCTTGTTCTATGCTTCTCTGGCACTCGGCACCTTTCTCGCCGCCGAATCCCGTTACCTTCGGAGAGCCCTTCACATAAACGTACCATCCTGCATTTCCTATGCTATTTCTGTAACATTGCAAGCTCTGATGTGTGCTGATTGCAAACACGAAAGGCCTAGATTTATCATATCTAGAGCGGCACACAGATCCCCGGGTAGCCAGAGTTTATTAATTGCTTAAAAATCATTTGTTCGTGGAAGCATTAACATGAGGACTGCTCGTGATGGCTGGTATTTCAAACGGGAGTAGAATGAAATTAGTTCTGAGCTTACCACAGCCACGAATATCCTCGCATCGTGAAACATGCCCTGTGCTGCTGGGTAAATGATGTTCGTAAAATTGATGGCCCAATGGTTAGAGCTAAAATAACACTGGTTCAAAAATGATGGACTGGTAGTGAAGGTCATGGGCTGGTGGTTAAGGTCGAGGATTTATGATGAGGTTCGTGGACTGGATTTGAGGGTGATAGACTAGTGGTGAGGGTGATGGTGATGGGCTGGTGGTGAGGGTGATGGACTGGTGGTGAGGGTGATGGACTGGTGGTGAGGGTGATGGAATGGTGGTGAGGGTGATGGAATGGTGGTGAGGGTGAAGGGCTGATGGCGAGCTGGTAGTGATGGACTGGTAGTGATGGATTGGTGGTGAGGGTTATGAACTGGTGGTTTTAAAGTTCTTGAATGTCTCAATGTTCTTGAAGTTCTTGATGTTCTTGATGTTCTTGATGTTCTTGATGTTCTTGATGTTCTTGATGTTCTTGATGTTCTTGATGGTCTTGATGTTCTTGAAGGTCTTGATGTTCTTGAAGTTCTTGATGTTCTTGAAGTTCTTGATGTTCTTGATGTTCTTGAAGGTCTTGAGGTTCTTGAAGTTCTGAAAGGAAGATCATTATGTTATAAATAGCTCCCTCAGGTCCATGCCCTCAGGTGTCCATCCTTGTTCCCTCAGGTATTCACCATTCACCACTTCCCTGAGGTCAGCAGTCCTACCCTAGACAACAACACAAGTATATGACAACACAACATGAGGACCAGACAACGACAACAACACAAGGACAGGACAGGACATCAGAAGGACCAGGCAACAACAGAAGGACAAGACAACAACAGAAGGACAAAACAACAGAAGGACAAGATAACAGAAGGACAAGACTACAACACAACAAAAACAAGTATTAAAGGGCGAGGATTTATGATGAGGTTCGTGGACTGGATTTGAGGGTGATAGACTGGTGGTGAGGATGATGGTGATGGGCTGGTGGTGAGGGTGATGGAATGGTGGTGAGGGTGATGGAATGGTGGTGAGGGTGAAGGACAGATGGCGGACTGGTGGTGATGGACTGGTGGTGAGGGTGAAGGGCTGATGGCGAGCTGGTAGTGATGGACTGGTAGTGATGGATTGGTGGTGAGGGTTATGAACTGGTGGTTTTAAAGTTCTTGAATGTCTCAATGTTTTTGAAGTTCTTGATGTTCTTGAAGTTCTTGATTGTCTTGATCTTGATGGTCTTGATGTTCTTGATGTTCTTGAAGGTCTTGATGTTCTTGAAGGTCTTGATGTTCTTGAAGATTTTGATGTTCTTAAATTTCTTGATGTTCTTGAAGTTCTTAATGTTCTTGATGTTCTTGATGTTCTTGAAGGTCTTGAGGTTCTTGAAGTTCTGAAAGGAAGATCATTATGTTATAAATAGCTCCCTCAGGTCCATGCCCTCAGGTGTCCATAGTTGTTCCCTCAGGTATTCACCATTCACCACTTCCCTGAGGTCAGCAGTCCTACCCTAGACAACAACACAAGTATATGACAACACAACATGAGGACCAGACAACGACAACAACACAAGGACAGGACAGGACATCAGAAGGACCAGGCAACAACAGAAGGACAAGACAACAACAGAAGGACAAGACAACAACAGAAGGACAAGACAACAACAGAAGGACAAGATAACAGAAGGACAAGACTACAACACAACAAAAACAAGTAGAGCTTATTACAAGAGACGATACGCAGAAATCTGCTCCCAGTAAATACATCCACCTGAAGAACCGCGACCGTAGACTATCTAAATGAGAGACGTCACTCACCCACTTAGCCCACCAAGTATTGGCCGCTCAGTGGAAATTTCAGACATCTAATTATATTGCATATTAAATCCATATTTTTAATTGTTTCGATTATTTGGCTGTGTAAGTGTATTTGTGAAGTAATGTTTGAGGTATTGATTAGTGTCCATGAGTAAACTTAAAAGTTTTATACATAGAGACTGTAATTAATTGTTAACAATTATCTTTTTTTCTTGTTATTTGTCTCATAACCCACGAAATCGTAATGACACGACTGCAAACAAACCATACCACGGGCGGGGTTAGAACCCGCGATCAGAGAGTAACAAAACTCCAGACCGACGTGTTTAACTAGAACGGGAAGGTTTACAAAGTGCTCACAGACACACAGACACACACACACACAACACACACACACACACACACACACACACACCCCACACACACACACACAACACATCCAGACACACAACACTCCCCCTCCTCCCACCGACATCTCACTACTTCCCCTGATCCCTCCCCTCCCCGATCACCCTCCCCTCCCCCGTTCCCCCTAAACCCTCCCCACCCTCCCCACTCCGCTCCCACATAGCAACAGTTCCTCCACTACTTCCCCCCTCCCCACACTCTGACATACACACTACTAACCTAACATACAGAACTACATAGGTTTCCCCCACTCTGAGGCAATCAGGATAAAACAAAAGGGGTTTTGCCAGAAGCAACATAAAAAAACCAAGGGACAGGAGGAGGAAACTGCAAGGGAAGATTGGGCAGCAGAGCTCATAAAAAGGGATCATGAATGGGAAAAGAAACTAGAAGAACTTAGCATGAGAATGGAAGAAAGGTATATTTTGGAAAGCAGGAAGTGGGAGGTGCATGTCAAAGCAGCAGAAGCTAGGATACAGAGTTTAGAAGAGGAATTGAAAAATCTGAAACAGCCTAAAGAACTAAAGAACATTTTGGGATTGACAACAGAGACTGCTACCTCAGCCCCCAAAAAAAGGGGACCACAGGGAAAGAAGGGGCACAACTGCATGGAGAAGCTCTATCAGAGGAGACTGTAGCAAATGAAAGAGCTAAGCTTTATGTGGAGGCCCTAACAGACAACAACAGAGCCCAAGGAAAGCCGAGAAAGGGAAAATGACAGGCCACTGAGCCCCAAATACATTAGCCAGTGAAAACTGATGAAGGAAAGCTGCAGTGGAGGGGAAAACCCAAAATTTAAAAGAGGGGATACACAGGATATGCAGTGGGAGAATGAAAGGTGAGGACAGTCTTTGTGTATGGGCTCCAGGAAGTCGAAGGGGAAACATATGAAGCAAGAAAACAAGGGGAAAAAAAGCAATTGAAAGCATCATGAAAGCAATAGGAAAGACGATATGACCCAGCGGAAAATTTTCGGAGAATAGGGGGGTTTGTAAAAAAAGAACCCGGCCATGAGAGTGACCTTCAAGGCAGAAGCGACTCGGGACCAGGATTCCCGCAGGAGAAAGCACGATTAAGGGACATGACGGCATACAGGAAGGTGTATCTCGACCCCGACAGAACACAAGAAAAAAGGCAGAAACTGAGAGAGATGATACAAAGGGGGAAGGAGGGAAAAAGAGGGGATGGAGAAGACAGACAAGAGATCCCAGACCAGGAAATGACAAATACAGCCTCCCTCACAACTTCCTATAGAAGCCTCCCAACCAGGTCAACCCCAGTGCAACCACTCTAAATCAAAACACCCATGCCACATCCAATGCCCCCACCCATACATACAAAACTCCACCCCCACAGCAACAACCCATAGTTCCTTACCAGGTCTCCCCCCTTCCCAACCCCCCTTTTACCTCCCAGGGCCACAGTCTTAGAAAAGAAGTTGAAGGTGTGGTATACAAATCAGATGGAATAACAAACAAGTATGAGGAGTGGCATGAAAGAATCAAAGAGACATCCCCAGACATAATAGCACTCACAGAAACAAAACTCACCAGAATAAATAAAAGATTCCCAAACTTTCCATCCGGATATCAAATCCCAGGAAAGACAGAGAGAGGAGAGGGGGAGGAGGAGTTGCACTGCTCATTAAAAACAGTGGGGTTTTGAGAAAATGAAGGAATGGATGGCACGGGCGAAAGGGACTACTTAGTAGGAACAATCCAGTCTGAGGGACATAAGGTGATAATTGCAGTAATGTACAACCCACCACAGAACTGCAGGACGCCAAGAGAAGAATACGATGAGAGCAACAGAGCATGATCGACACACTAGCCGAGGTGGCCAGGAGAGCACACATGGGGGGAGCAAAGTTACTAGTTTTTGGGTGGTTTCAATCACAAGGAGATTGAATGGGAAAACCTGGGGCCCCATGGGGGGCCCGAAACATGGAGAGCCAAGATGATGGATGTGGTACTGGAAAAACCTCATGCATCAACATGTTAGAGACACTACCAGAGAGAGAGGAAAATGAACCACAAGGTTGGACCTTGAATTCCCATGAGAGTTCGGACATCGGGGGTAAAAGTATGAAAGGCCGGGGAGCTATTGATATGGGGTTTTCTGTGCTTCGCTCAATTTTGACCCAAGTGGAGAGAGTACAGGATAGCTGGGAAAACCAAAATACAAAAGGGGGAATTACTCGGCATGAGGAACCCTTCAAGACTTCATGGAGGGGGGAACGGGACGGGAAAACCTACAAGAAAAATGGATAGAGCAACAAAAGCAAGGAGGCAGAGAGGGGTTTGTTCCCAAGGGAAACAGAAATAATGGAAGAACGAACGAGTCCTTGGTTCCCCAAAAGGGGTTTAGGGGGGGCAAAAACTAGGTTACTATGAAGGGAAAAAGGTCAGAAGAAAGAACCGGAAAATAAAAAAATCAGGAAGAGAGAAAGAAACAATATGCACAGATAAAAAGGGGGGCTCAGAGCAATATGAAAATGAATAGATCAAAATAAAGCCCGACCCGAAGCTGTGTACAGCCACTAAAGGGGGAAAAAACAACAGTCAAGGACCGGGTAATCGACGAATGGTTGTTGCAGCAGCCGTGAAAATCTTGTAGATGTCCCTAAACCAAGTTTCCATATGTTGCAGTGCGAAAAGTTGTGCAAGAAAGGTATAAAATGCCGACTGTATTGATAAACCCATGGTGGCGAAACTTTACAATAAAGAACCCCAGAGTTGAAGTGTCTTAACTTTCTATTGTCGTTTTTTATACCTTTTTTGCAAATTTTTGTCAGACACTGCAACACAGGAATTTTGGGTTAGGACATTACAAGACCTTCTCACGGCGTGCAACTAACCCATCTTTTTGGGGAAAGGCCCCCTATTTCCACTGGGAATCCCGCCTACCAGTGACTATGCCCCGCGCGCCCGCCCTACCCCAATGACCCTAATAACCGCCAGTCTTCTTGCTTTGCTCCGATTCTCCCCCACGTGCGTGAACACTAACCCAAGGCCGGGGGACTGATTACCTCATCTTTTGTAATAGTCTATGTCTTCCTATTTTTCCCTAGAAAATTTTAAATGATAAACCCCGGGATGGCAAACGTCTACAGTAAAGAAAACCAGTTTTGCCAGGCTTAACTTTCAATTGTCGGATTGATACTTTTTTTCCCAAACTTGTCAACCTGCAACATCGGGAAATCTTGGTTCAGAGGACATCTACAAACCTTTTTAACGGCTGCTGCACAAACCCACTTTTGGGAAGACCTACCCCACGGGGGAATCCCCCCCAAACAGGACATGCCCCCGCTGCTGCCCCCCCTACCCACGACGCCTTATAACCGCCGGTTTTTGCCTTTTGGCCCCAAATTCTCCTCCACCACGAGCTGTAAACACAAAACCCCAAAGGCCGGGGATGATACCTCATCTTTTGTATATTTTTCTCTGATTCCCCTATTATTATTAGAATCTGTATTGAAAAAGCCATGGAGGGCGAAACGCTACAATAAAGATTCCGATTTTGCACAGTGCTTAATTTTCACAATGTAAAAGGTGCCATTTTTCCCCGGGGTTGCCCTTTAAACACCAAAGATGGATTAAGGTTTCAGACCCATTCCTGTAGAGTCAGAGAAGCCCCTGAAAGTTCAGATGAGACAATGTCTCGCAATATTCATGTGGTTTAAAAAAACCAGTGATCTACTCTCGAAAGCGGGGAAGTAGATCCCCGGGTTCCTTGTTAGTAAAAGTGAAGAATCACCCCCCGGGGACACTAAAAATGTCTTGACTGGGGCTCAGACCAAAGCCCGGGTTTTCTCCTATTCCTCCTTTTGATTTTCCCTGATTTTCAAGCCTTTAATAATCAAAGGACTCTTTTGTAATAATCCCATAATCCGCAAAAAACAAAATCAAGTTTCCAAAAGGAAAAATTTTTCTTTAAAATTAAAATAT
This sequence comes from Cherax quadricarinatus, assembly GCF_026875155.1. Classification (NCBI taxonomy): domain Eukaryota; kingdom Metazoa; phylum Arthropoda; class Malacostraca; order Decapoda; family Parastacidae; genus Cherax; species Cherax quadricarinatus. Next base: position 12,388,956 of record NC_069474.1, on the reverse strand, counting down.
ATAAAAAGGTATCTTGTAAAGTCAGTATTCAAATTAAATTCAATGAACAACTATTCCATCTTATTTTTTTCCAAGTCAATCCGAAGACTGTTCTTAAAATGGCTCATCCCTCCAGGGGGCCCGGACTTTTCCGCATCGAAAAACCTTTAAAAAATTAGGGGACCTATTTTTAGCCAAAAATGCCCTCAGATCACTACCTTTTGTAGATCGGTAAAGTTTCCCAAACTTTTTTATCCCCCCGAGGTCCCCAGGCGAGTACCTAGGGTCAAAATGCCAGTTTTTTACGGTACCTTTTAAAGAGTAGCTTTTAACATCTTTGGTCCTTTATCTCCACTTTCATCGGGGAACATAGATATAATTAACTTTAGTTGAATTATGCTTTCGATTTCCCTAAAGCCGTTCCCTTAAGACCCAAAATACTACAGGGGTAGTAAGCATTTTTGTCCACTTCTCCAGGTGGGCATCCCTAGAAAAATTTTGTCTGCCGGGGAAACAATTAAATCTGACTAAATGAAAACATCTATACCAATTTTTGGGATGAAGCCTCTCTTCACCCCCCCTATCACCCAGCTGTAATGGGAGGTTTGGCGCCAGCATTCGATTCTCAAGCCCATTTTTAAGGAAACTTTGTCCCTTTAAACCTAGGGAGTGGCACGTTCCCTACCCGTGCTTTGTTTCCCCATGGGGGAAAGTTCCCAGTGACTTTTCGGGGTTTTTCACCTTTTTGAATTCTCTATGGTGACAGCCAAGGTCCTTGTCCATCCTTCATGACTTAGGACAATGGGGAGGAAAATGCTGGGGTTTCAGTTTCTTCCAGTTTCTCCTTGACCTTAGACCCCAAAACTTGAGGAACCTCTGACATAGTTTCGAAAAACTTAAGTTTGTAAATGGACCAGTAAAAAAATTATTTTTTCCAAAAGTCAGAGGGAATTTTAAAAATAGGAGATGAAGTTCTTGTACTTTTGCCTAAAAAAGTCAAATAAATTATTATGCAGGGGAAAGGTCCATTAAAGTTTTAAAAATTTGTGGAAAGTTGCTCCCTCATAGAAGAAAAGGGAAAAACCTAAGCTTATCATATCAACATACAAAGAAATATTACCGAAAAATTCGGTTAAAACTGCCTTAATAACTTTGACTTAGTTTTTCCACACGAACTTATAAGCACTGAAAAATTTGTAAATGTGCGTAATTGAACCTCTAACCAACCTTTTCCTTTCTAATGCCAGAGCTTTGTAAGAGGGGAAGGAAGAAGGAGGGGTAAGGATGGAAATATTGGAAGGGGGTTGGAGGGGGGGGAGGGGTGGGATAAAAAGGTAAGTGGCCCAACCTTTTTGGGTGTAATTTAAAAAGTGTATTGAATTGATAAGATTTTTTTTTAAGAGTAAATACTAACCCTCAGAGTCACATAAATATAAGGTGATAAGTAATAAATCTGAATTGGTTGAAATTTAAACAAGTTGCAATTGCTTTTTTTTTTTTTTTTTTTTTTTTTTTTTTTTTTTTTTCGCGTTTGCAAAGGGAATTTATAACAGGAAAGGCAATATTTTCTGGCCATTTTAGCTTCGGACAAAGCTTTTTAAAGGGGGTGTCCAACCATGTCAATAAAATAATTTACATTAGAAAGTTATTTAAGTGTCTCCCTAATGGGGGCGATGATTTGTTTCATATAATAGAAGGGTTTGGTGGTATCCAATCTTTCTTGTCAGGTAAATTTTTCAAAATCATGGGGCGAGGGGAATCATCTTTTGAATAAAACGACGAAACCCCTTGGAGATTTATTCTTTGAGTCCTGTGAGTGGTATTGATGGTGTAATCGGTGGATTTATACTTTATAGGAGTTCTCTATCGGGGATTATGTTCTTCATTTTATAAAGTTGTTTCTTTTTTTGGTTCAAGGGTACATTTATGGAGTGTATCTTTTTGTGTGTTAAATCGCCCTTTTAAAATCTTTCTCCCCTGGTATTTGGAATAAATCGAAGAGCTCTATTTTGGACCCCTTTTAACCGTAGCATGTTGGTCTTTGTTGTTTAAAGAATTTGGGGCCAAGGGATTCAAGTAAGGTCTTATTTCATTTTATACAGAGTTTTTTGACATTTGAGGGCTTGATTTAATCGAAAGAGTCTGCTAAACCGCTTTGGGTGTGTTGATTTTTAGTTACTGAGATTTTTAGGGGGGGCAGCCCGTCTATTTTATATCCCAATCTTGTTAGGGTTTCTAAAGGCTACCGGTGTACCTTGATGGGGAAAACCCCCTTTATCTTCAAAGGTTGATGCCCAAAAAATTATCGGGTAACAAGGGCCTTGTCAGGATTTTCGTAATTTCCATTTTTTTCTCCCCCAAATTTAATTTTTTGACGAAGTTCAATATTTTATTTTTTTTTTATGACTCTCTCTACTTGAAATTTTTCCCTTTTTGGAGTTGATAGAAAACATGAAAAAACTCATCGCAAACTGTGTCCAATTGGTCATTAAACTCTGGTTGAGGAAGGGGGATTCACAAAATGTTAAACAAAAGTGGGCTGAGACAAGAACCTTGTGGGACCCACCGTCGGTATAAAAGGTTCGCGACTTGCCATGAAAGGGGGAATTTTTCTTTGAGTTAAGAAAATTTTAGATTTCTCGAGAAAAGTCCCTATGGCTGGTGGCAATGAGTTGTAAAAGGCATCACCATAAGCTATCAAAAGCTTTATGAACATCTCTGGTGGCAATTAAGGGAAATTGCCCTGCTGTTTTAGACTTCTACGTGGCAAAAAAACATTTATTTCATGGTTTTGGGACCTCTTGTGTTCTAAACCAAATTTTTTTTTCATTTAAAAAAGTATAAACTCCATTATAATTCAATCGTTGGAAATGACTTTTTCCAAAAACTTTTCCATGCTTCAAGTAAAATTAGGTTATAGTTCCCCGGTTTGGGGAATGTCTTTATTGGGCTTAGCAAAAAAAGATCTCCTAGCATCTTAAAAACAACAGGAAAATATCCTGAGGCCCAAGATGGCTAAAATATTTTCCAAGGGGCTGTTTGCAATTTCTAGGTAGGTATTTATTTGTTTCATTGTTATTCCAAGAGCCCCGGGGGTCTATTTTCTTTCTTCCAATAACCTATTTCTCAGTAATGTAAGGGCTTAAGCGGGTGGGGATCTTCAAGTTAAGTACGATGGAGGTAGTGGTTTTAATCATCCAATTCTATCTCTCCCATTCATTTTCTAATGATAAAGATTATTTTAAATTTACGATGTTATTTGAGAAGAATTTTCTCCCAACTTCACCCATCAAAAAAGCCGGTCCCGTGGATCGCAAGTTTAAATTAAAATCTTCATCATTTTCATCATGAAGGTATGAACTAAGTAGTTTGGAACCTTGTCTTTCCCCCCAAAATTGTCGGATCTTACTCCAAAATTTTTTCTGTTTTCCCTTTATATTGATTAGCTTGAACTAAAAATTCCAATTCTCGTTTTTTTTTTGACTAATCATTTAATAATTCTTGCCTTAATCGGTGCTGTACTGCGGTGGTTGTCTTTTTTGAATCAGACTATATGAAGACACTGGGCTTTTGGGACTCTTACCACTCGGACGCAACCCCATTAATATTAAAGAATCCTTGGATGACATAAGAGCAGAACACTCATGTGTGAGAACTTTTTGACTCTTTACGAAATTCCAGTGTTCCTCCAGGTAGTCCCTAAGATTTACTTAGTGACGGGCAATCCTATCAAACGAAAAAATTTTAACCCCTTCCATTACCTTAGGGGTGCATTTTACCGGAGGTAGACAAATTATTAAAAAAAAGATCATTGAGCCTTCAGTATCTTTATATTGTTCACCAGTACATGGTTAAGAAGAAAGGGTAATTCATTAGACTTTCTATTGACTTCAAGGCCTTAATGCTTAAAATCGGTGGGGTGCTGACCTATGCCCTTAAAAGATAGCGACTACCAAATTTTATGATCTTCCCCCTTTTTAGAGATTGATATTGCGCAGGGGATATCACAAATAATGTTAATCCTTTTTTCTAAGAGTACACCGCTTTTCCCCACACCCAAAGGGTGATGCAAAAATAGCAATGCCCTTCGTTTGGAACTGCCTGGCTACCCACGTGAGACTGATGAGAAAGGTTTGGGTAATACCAAATGTTTCAGTTTTTTTTGAAAAATTTACGTAATGACATCCCCGTGGGGGGGAACAAATTTAAACATTAAAATCATTTTGCGTAGTTTTCGCTCGCATGGGCCCCACGCCCAAACCGAAAAAAGCTTCCTTGGGTATAGCAAGATAATATTTTGGACTGATACTTTCAATAACACTCCCGCCCTCCCCAGTAAGATCAAAGCTTTATTAGAATTTAAATTCCCCAAAACCAAGAAGCTCATCGAGTTTTCCCTTGGTTCGTAAATTTTTATGCACGGTTTATCCCGGACCTTTCTGATCTTTAAAGGGTCTTATCCGACTTCCTTAAAAAGTCTTTAAAGGGGCCCTTGAACTTTCCCACGTAGCTCGGGAAAATTTTTTTAGATTAAAAATGTCTTTCGAAAGACCCTAACTTAAGATTCCAGTATTAAAAAAACATTTTCTTAAAAACTGATGCCCCAATCTGGCTTAGGTGCGGTGTTACTACAATACCATGAGGGATCCCTTCCCTGTATGCTTTTTAAGCCGGAAACTCCTTCCCCCCAGAAACGAGATTTTTCCCCCATAAAAAGGAATGTTTAGCCCTTTGTGGGGGTATCTCCAAACTTTAAAATTTTATTTGCGGGAAAAATCATTTTTGAAACGGACCAAAACTTTGATCCCTAGAAACTTTAAGGGAACCAACAGTCGCCTCTTGAGGTGGACATTGGCCTCCAGGGTTTTTAAATCCATAATGTATATCAAAGGTTCATCCAAAAATTTCTCTGACTGGTTAAGTCGTACAGTCGTAGAAGATTTCTTTCCTTACCGACTTTCCCCATGTTAAAACTTTTCCCCCCCTATTCTTTTATACTCCTTGACTATAAGTCTTGGTATGGGGAGGTGAGGGAAAATCAATAAAGGGGAGCGAGGGAATAAAAGTAACAAAAGTTTCATTGCCCGGCACTTGGGTTTAAGGGTAGGGTAAGTCAAGCTCCTGCATTCCCCCTTTTTTTCCCCCCCCCCTAAAGTGATAGTTTGTTTTCCGGCTACTTGTTAATTAGGGTCATCGCTCCCACTATCCCCCTTCCCCCCCGTCTTCCCCCCCCTCCCCCCCCCCCAAAAGGGGACGTGTGGGGGCCCGTCAAACAGTAAATCATCGACTCACAGCTCCCAACACTACTGTAAGTACATGCCTCCCTTGTATTCTAGTGGATTTATTGGTTGAAAGCTTCACTTTGGACCAATAATAAACTTAGTTTTTCACCCTTGCTCTAAGTTGACTGTTGTAAAAATCACCACGTTTTTTAGGTATTGTACTTATCATGGAGAGTGATTATTTAAGCAGTGGGTAACCTGTCTACCCTTTTCAGCTTGGATGACAGAGAGGTCACCTGTCAATCAACGAGAAAAACTGAAGGGACGGACTAACGTCCTGGAGACGTCCCATATTGGATTTACTGCCTGTGCCCCTTGTATGAAAAATCAGGACAATAACCCCTCATCATTACAGCGGTCAAGAACCTGATCTCCTGTCATCGGGAAAGATTACTTAGGGCCCACTAGAACGAGCCAGTGGGTTGTCACCAACAACTGCGACCCCCCCCCCCCCCCCCCGCATCATCAGCAACGGCTTCTATTGCAACAACACGCAGTGTCACCAACACCAGACACCCAAGTTTTTAGCGTTAAATTTCAGATATCATTATATTTTTAATTTTTCATTTTTCTTTCATGTAGGATCAGTATTTCATATTTAAGTGTTTATATTTCATATTTCCTAAATAATAAAGTGTTTATATTTGTCAGTTTTTGTTCTTTTTCTATTTATTAATTTTCCTGAGGAGGAGCCAGCCTGAGAAAATACTAAACTGAATTTTTTTACAGGGCTGAGTAAGCCTTCACAGCTTTCGACCTCTTCTATATATGCAAAAGCAAATTCCCATGAAACACGTTATCTCAAACTATCCTAACCACTCTCCCACTCACTCATGTTCACAAATATTCATGAATATATCTACACTGTCTCACACAGCTGTTAAAATTAAATTATATTGCACAGGCAATGCAAGGGGGATAAGGAAATGCTAAATTCTACATTTTTGTTGAATTCTGTATAAATGGGATTGAAAATGCTGAGATATAGTATACAAGGTTTATATGGTATTCTCACAGTATATACTATAGGACAGTATACTAAACTATGCTCTACTTTAGTATAGTTTTAATAAATTTTAGTATATGTAAATTTTATAGTATAATATGCAATAAGATCACAGTAAACAGGTGATGTCAGAATATCCAAGCGATTTCGTGACTTTTCACATTAGTTCCTTGATAATGTGAGAAGTCACGAAAGTGCTTGGAAATTTACTATCCTCTCACAGTGGTTTTTTTTGCATAGTATAATGTATTTATAGTTTCATTATATATGGGATTGTTTACAGAAGTGACAGACGACAGAAACTTGTTTTGGACGCGCAAGAAATACACGTATTAAACAGCCAAAACACAAGAAAGAAAAATCCTCGGGAAAGTAAATAAAGACAATTTTTGGAGACCCGTCCTTTTGACAAAAATTATTTCTGTGGCCGATGCCACAACCTGGACGCGATTACACTTTGTTATTGTCTCTAATACTGTTGTTTTATGTATTACAATGTTTCCCCACGGTTCCCTTATTTTACTGTATAGTTCTTTTGCCGTATTTGTTTTGTTGTAAATGTTAAATTTTTTATATTATACTTGTGTTTCTGTATTATGTGTAGCTTTACTTTTTTTGTGTGTTACTGTATTACTACTCATGAATGTTTTTTGCATTGATGTTCTGAATGTTCACAAACTCATGTATGGTTTTCTATGCTGTTCTTGGATGTTATTGTAAATTTTCTTAATGTTACTGACCTACTGTATGCTGTTGTTCTGTTCTTGTTTGTTGATGCTTCATTTTATATGTTGCCGTTTGTATGCTGGCAGTGATTGATGTGTTTTTAAAAAAGTGAGCTCAAGGTTCCACACCGCTACTTAGAGCAAAAACTTCAAATTTTCTCACTACACCTTTCAAAACATTGTCTTCCACACTTGTATTCATGCCTCCTCATGCAGGTATCTCGCAAGGTTAAAACTTCGCAACACATATATACAGTTCTTCTGTTATTCTCTTTCCTCTTCCCTCTACTTTTCTTGGAAGCTTTTCTCATGCTGACGCCATTCTCAAGTCCTCATCGAACGTTGAGTTCCTCTTCGCTCATGTTCCCCTTGATGGTGATCCCATCTTTTTTCTTTTTTTTAGCGAAGACCAGCGAAGTGCTTCTTTATTTCAATATACCTATTGATGTTTTCCTTGATCTTATTCGCCTTTGTGTGGTAGCCAATCCTTCTTGATTCTACGGGATATATTATTCTCAAACTTTTGGTGTTGCTATTAGTTCTCCTCTAGTCTCTGTTCATGCTAACCTTTATACGAAATACTTGGAAACTGTTCTTATTCCTGTTATTTGGTTGCATCCTTCTCTCTGTCTCTGCTATTTTTATGATATCTTTTCTCTTTGGGCACATACATGGACACTGTAATTATTGTTAGTTATCTTATTTGTCACTTGTTTCTGCATGGTATGCGAAGGTTTAACAAGTGTACACACTAATACGCACATACCCTTCCCACAAACACAAACATGTACACACAAACATACACAGACACATAGACACACACACAAACATGTACACAAATGTGCACACACAAACATACAAACACACACACACACACACACACACACACACACACACACACACACACACACACACACACACATATATAATATATATATATATATATATATATATATAATATATATATATATATATATATATGTCGTGCCGAATATGTAAAACTGGTCAATTAGCAAGAACTCATTTAAAATTAAGTCCTTTATAAAAGTTTCTCTTATACGTTTAAAGATATATTTTTTTTCATTAATGTTAATTAAAAAATTTAATTTTGCACCAAAAGAATCTTAGAAAACTTACCTAACCTTTTTATAACAAGAAAAATTTATTTTAGCCTAACCCAACCACATATATTTTAGATTTGTTTATAATAATTTAATACTAAACAAACACAGTGAAATATATTTTTTTCGTTAGGTTCAGAATGATTTTGGCGAAATTATTGCATACACAAATTTTCACTTGTCCTATATGGCAAGATGAGTGTTGCTATTTAAGCCAAGATCGCAAGTTCTGCCTATTCGGCACGACATATATATATATATATATACTCTCACACAAATGCACACAATATTCACTACAGCTTCTTCTCACACAACCCGCACATAGAAGAGAGGAGCTTACGACGACGTTTCGGTCCGTTTTGGACCATTTACAAAAATAAATTTGAGTATTCCAGTCATTGTATTGTGCCCTTTTTTTTATTTATTTTCGTCTCGTCTCTGATATGTACGTAAACACACATTCCCTCGCACACATATCGAATGTCACAATCCAAACTCTTTGCCACTCATATGTTAACACAGAAAGAAATTCTTGATTATTAATTCTAATATAATCCTGAATCGACGATGAAGAGAATAATGTTATACAGTATTTTCAAGATGTTGTCAATGAGACTGTGAAGATGTAAAGAAGTATCAGCCGAGGAAACTTGTATAAAACAGACATCTGTAAGTCTCCTTATGAAAGGTAGACTTGCAAAAACTAAATATTTATCAGTTTAATAAGTCTCTGGGTTATTATTTTTTAGGTCTTCAGTTCTCTGACCTCCTAAGAGAAAGCATTCACAACCCCCCCCTCCCTTCCCCTCCCCCCCCACACATACAAACGGAATTACTCACATGAACAAGAATACACATGTAGAGAAACACACACACAAAACTAAGAATACACATGTAGAGAAACTCACACACAAAACTAACAATACACATGTAGAGAAACTCACACACAAAACTAAGAAACACATGTAGAGAAGCACACACACAAAACTAAGAATACACATGTAGAGAAGCGCACACACAAAACTAAGAATACACATGTAGAGAAACACACACACAAAACTAAGAATACACATGTAGAGAAGCGCACGCACAAAACAAGAATACACATGTAGAGAAGGCACACACACAAAACTAAGAATACACATGTAGAGAAGCGCACACACAAAACTAAGAATACACATGTAGAGAAGCACACACACAAAACTAAGAATACACATGTAGAGAAGCACACACACAAAACTAAGAATACACATGTAGAGAAGCACACACAAAACTAAGAATACACATGTAGAGAAGCACACACAAAACTAAGAATACACATGACTTAAGAAATCGTAATGACAAGATTGCAAATAAAACCATACCCCGGCCGGGATTGAACCCGCGGTCATAGAGTCTCAAAACTCCAGCCCGTCGCGCTAACCACTAGACCAGCTAGCCACAATAAGATTCATCCAACTAGGTATATTTCTACACCATAGGAAGGTTAGCACAGGCACCTCTGTGACCACAAATGCAAGTTTTTACAGACGAATCTCCAGCTAGCGTGGCCGTGACGAACTCTAGCTCAAGTCCCTTCACTGCCGTCAACATGACTTAAGAAATCGTAATGACAACGATTGCAAATAAACCATACCCCCGGCCGGGATGAACCCGCGGTCATAGAGTCTCAAACTCCAGCCCGTACGCGCTAACCACTAGACCAGCTAGCCACAATAAGATTCATCCAACTAGTATATCTTCTACACCATAATGAAGTTAGCACAGGCACCTCTGTGACCACAAATGCAAGTTTTTACAGACGAATCTCCAGCTAGCGTGGCCGTGACGAACTCTAGCTCAAGTCCCTTCACTGCCGTCAACATGAACTTAAGAATCGTATGACAACGATTGCAAAATAAACCATACCCCCGGCCGGATTGAACCCGCGGTCATAGAGTCTCAAAAACTCCAGCCCGTCGCGCTAACCACTAGACCAGCTAGCACACAATAAGATTCATCCAACTAGGTATATTTCTACACCATAGGAAGGTTAGCACAGGCACCTCTGTGACCACAAATGCAAGTTTTTACAGACGAATCTCCAGCTAGCGTGGCCGTGACGAACTCTAGCTCAAGTCCCTTCACTGCCGTCAACATGACTTAAGAAATCGTAATGCGACACGATTGCAAATAAACCATACCCCCGGCCGGGGGTTAGAGTTTTGAGACTCTATGACCGCGGGTTCAATCCCGGCCGGGGGTATGGTTTAAGAATACACATGTAGAGAAGCACACACAAAACTAAGAATACACATGTAGAGAAGCGCACACACAAAACTAAGAATACACATGTAGAGAAGCACACACACAAAACTAAGAATACATATGGAAGGAAATGTACACATTCAAACAGTACAAATGAATGAGAACGAACATGAAATAGATAACACAAAGAACAAAGCAAACATGAATGGAATATGTGCGTGAATATAATGTACACATATGAACAGATAAATACACACATATATTTGAAACCACACATAAATAGATAACACACTCATAACACAAAAAACATCTAACGCGTACACATTCATAGATAACACTCTCAGTAACAGATAACACACACAAGGACAGATAACACACACACACACACACACACACACGTAGGCAACACACTCATGAACAGATACATACTTAAGGAAAGATATATGTGAACGGATAATACATAAATATATAGAAATAAAATATAAAATATACTCTTGCTTATCCTGTGAAAATTTTCGCTTCTGGTTGATATATTCGTAAAAAATTTACTTGTTTGGTCGATGATACAACCTGCTCACTCTCATGTAGAAAATTAAGTCATGTTCTTTCTATGGAATTTGTATGTAATATTTGTGTGGCTGCGTAACTGTTATATAGAAAACTTAATAGTAATTAATCATAGTAATATAATGCAGATAAATTACATATATACAAAAGTGAGTTTTACCGAGGAAGACACGAACAGCTGACCCAACTGTGTGTGGTGATCGATGACGCAACATGACCAACACGCCGCCTTGTATGGCTGTTTTTTCTTATTTTTTATTTTTTGCAAGCTGTTGTTATCTTAATGTCATAATATAATCATAAAATAAACTGCCTTAACCGATTTTTACTGGACAGAAGCAACACAATTTTGCATTCTTTAATTATACGTCCTCCGAATTAATATATTATTCGTAACTCTTTTCATTTATGTAACAAATTCTCAGTAGTAATAAAAATCATATTTGCTGACGACAATGGATATGTAGAAGTCTCATGCTTTAAACAATGAATTTTATAAGGTTCGATAACAACTTCATGCTACCACATTCTCAGTTTACTGAAAATCGGGAAAATTAATAATGCAATAAGTGAACCCATAAATTGAAAACTTAGGAAAATGTTTGGAACATGTTTGGAACATGTTTGGAACATGTCTGGGAACTTATTGATGGAAGCATAAAGTGGGTAGTGCTACATGTCAGAAAAACATGATCTACTGCATCCATGAAAATATAAATGTTGAAGCTGAAGACATAAATACATAAAAACATAAAGAAGGAACACTGTAGCAGGCCTACTGTCCCATGCGAGGCAGGTCCAATTCTCCCACCGCCTTAAGCCAATGCCTTAACTTAGTCAGGTCAGGAAACATCAGGTCCAACTCGCACCCACCCACACTCACTCTTGTATTTATCCAACTTATTTTTAAAACTACACAACGTCTTAGCATCTATGACGGTACTCGGCAGTTTGGTCCACTCATCCACAACTCTATTACCAAACCAGTGCTTTCGTATATCCTTCCTGAATCTGAATTTTCAACTTAAAACCATTGCTGCGAGTCCGGTCTATGCTAAATATTCTTAACACACATTTACATCCCCTTTATAAATAGCTTTTTACTCTTGTGCAAGTTGATTGCTCTAACCATATTTTTTATTCTACTACCAGTATTATACTTCACTCTTAGCCTATATACACCCTCTTTGTCCGTGTACTGTTTGTAACAGCTTGATAAAAGCTCCGGAGAGCGAAACGTTGCCACAATAAAAATGTCACATTAGTTGCATTTGTGTCTTTTTACTTAACATACATCCCCTTGATTCCTGTTTTCCCATTTACACACCTCATTCATTCTTTCCCGTAATTCTACGCCGTTCTAGAGAACGCAGATTCAGGTCTCTCAGTCTCTCTCCTCATAAGTGACTGTTTTATGAACATGAACAACTGATCTAAGATGCACTATGCACACATTGAAAAGTAACATGGGAAAATTCGTGACAAAAATGTAATCATATCCTGTGAATTAAATTTCACTCAAATTGTCTCAAATATTTTAGTTGTTCTCTTGAGTCTTGAAAATCAACAAGGAAAAATATCTAGTTTTGACTGATGTAACATGACAAACTTTTATCCCCAGACACACAAAAAAAAAATTTAGTGCTCTACATATTGTGTAAACGACAATATTTAGTCAGGAAAACAATATCACATGAAAGCTGATATAAATGAATATTAGACTTGACAGCACTTGGGGCAAAAAAAACCAAAAATAAAATTAATTAAGCAGGGAATAAAACATGAATTTTGGTAAATTTCTTATAAATATCTGTTGATTAATTAAATTTCACTGGTCACATTGTCCCCAAAAAAGACATCAAATAAAATTTAATTTTTGGAAAATAAAAGGAAAATGATAGCAGAAACAAATGTTTGACCTGGTCTAAGGAAAAGTTAACTGGGACTAACATTCACTGTCTAAGATAGTTAACTGGCACTAACATTCACTGGTCTAAGATAGTTAACTGGCACTAACATTCACTGGTCTAAGATAGTTAACTGGCACTAACATTCACTGGTCTAAGATAGTTAACTGGCACTAACATTCACTGGTCTAAGATAGTTAACTGGCACTAACATTCACTGGTCTAAGATAGTTAACGGGGACTAACAAAACACTGGTCTAAGAAGTTAACTGGCACTAATATTCACTGGTCAAGATAGTTTAACTGGCACTAACATTCACTGGTCTAAGATATTTAACCCGGCACTAACAATTTACTGGGCTAAGATAGTTAACGGGCACTAACAATCACTGGTCTAAGATAATTAACTGGCACTAACATTCACTGGTCTAAGATAGTTAACTGGCACTAATATTCACTGGTCTAAGATAGTTAACGGGCACTAACAATCACGGTCTAAGATAGTTAATGGCACTAATATTCTCATCTAATACGTTTAAACCGGCACTAACATTCACTGGTCTAAGATAGTTAACTAGCACTAACATTCACTGGTCTAAATATTAACTGGCACAACATTCACTGGTCTAAGGATATTAACCGGGGACTAACAATCACTGTCTAAGATAATTAACTGGGACTAACATTCACTTTGGGCTAAGATAGTTAACCGGCACTAACATTCACTGGTCTAAGATAGTTAACTAGCACTAACATTCACTGGTCTAAGATAGTTAACTGGCACTAACATTTACTGGTCTACGATAGTTAAATGGCACTAACATTCATTGGTCTAAGATAGTTAACTGGCACTAACATTCACTGGTCTAAGATAAATTAACTGGGACTAACATTCACTGGTCTAAGAATAGTTAACTGGCACTAACATTCACTGGGCTAAGATAGTTAACTGGCACAAAAATTTACTGGTCTAAGATAGTTAACTGCACAAAAATTCACTGGTCTAAGATAGATAACGGCACTAACAATAATGGTCTAAGATATTTAACTGGCACAATATTCTCTGACTAAGACCGTTAACCGGCACTAAAATTCACTTGGTCTAAGATAGTTAACTAGCACTAAAACATCACTGTCTAAGATAGTTTAACTGGCACAAAATTCACTGGTCTAAGTAGTTAAACGGCACTAACAAATCACTGGTCTAAGAAATTAAACTGGCACTAACATTCACTTGGTCTAAGAAGTTAATGGCACTAATATTCACTGGTCAAGATAGTTAACGGTACAATATCACTTTCTAAGATAGTTAACTGCACTAAAAATTCTCTATCTAAGATAGTTAACTGGCAAAAAACCTTTCACTGGTCAAGATAGTTAACCGGCACTAAAATTCACTGGGCTAAAAAGAAAATAGCACTAACATTTACTGGTCTAAGATGTTAACTGGGACAACATTTACTGGTCAAAAAGTTAAAAAGGCACTAACTTTTTGGTCTAATATTTAAATGGCACTAACATTTACTGGGCTAAGATAGTTAACTGGCACTAACTTCCCCGGGCTAAAAAGTTAAATGGGACTAACATTCACGGTCTAAGATAGTTAACTGGCACAAAAAATTCACTGGTCAAGTGTTAACGGGACAACATTCACGGGCTAAGATATTAACGGGCACTAACAATCACTGTCTAAGATATTTTAAAGGGACTAAATTCCGGTCTAAGATAAAAACTGGCACTAACATTTACTGGCAAATATTAAATGGCACACACACACACACACACACACAACACCCACATTTTAAAATATATAAATAAATATATATATAAAATATATATTAAATATATTATAAAAAAATATTATTGTGTAAAAGAAAAAATTTCCCGATTGAGTCTACACGTCCTCCTTTTCAACTTTTAATAACAATGCCCTTAAGACTAAGTATCCCACACGAGAGTATTATTGCCAGGGGGAAAAGATTTCGTGGTTTACGACACGCTGCTGCTTTCAGTGCTACCCCAAGGGAGAAGTAA
>NC_069474.1:12351473-12373588 GCF_026875155.1 Cherax quadricarinatus | reverse complement strand
TAAGCCCCGGGAAAATAATCTAGTCATTTTGGAAACCGCTGGAGAGGCATTATGAAAATATGAGACTTAGCTGGGTGTTTGGCTGGGACAAACTCAACACATTTCTGACGTCTGTTCAACATCCTCTTCACAACAATCTGTTGACGATGAGTCTTTCTACATTAACTTATGTAGTAGAGTACAAATAGTTGTGGTGGTGGTTTTTAGTCATAACAGTGGTACACGACGAGCCGTTCCACAACATTCACAAGAGGAACTACACCAGTGGTTCTTAACCTTTGTAAGTGTCTGTACACACTGGTACACGACGACCTGTACCGCAACATTCGCAAGAGGAACTACACCAGTGGTTTCTACCCTTTCTAAGTGTCTGTACGCAGTGGTACACGACGACCTGTACCGCAACATTCACAAGAGGAACTACACCAGTAGTTCTTAACATTTGTATGTGCCTGTACACAGTGGTACACGACCTGTACTGCAACGTTCTTGAGAGGAACTACACCAGTGGTTTTTAACTTTTGTAAGTGTCTGTACACAGTGCTACACGACCACCTGTACCGCAACATTCACAAGGGGAACTACACCAGTGGTTCTTAACCTTTGTAAGTGTCTGTACACAGTGGTACACGACGACCTGTACCGCAACATTCACAAGAAGAACTATACCAGTGGTTCCTAGCCTTTGTAAGTGTCTGTACGCAGTGGTACACAACGACCTGTACCGCAACATTCACAAGAGGAACTACACCAGTAGTTCTTAACCTTTGTAAGTGCCTATACACAGTGGTACACGACCTGTACTGCAACGTTCATAAGAGGAACTACACCAGTGGTTCTTAACCTTTGTAAGTGTCTGTACGCAGTGGTACACAACGACCTGTACCGCAACATTCACAAGAGGAACTACACCAGTAGTTTCTTAACCTTTGTAAGTGCCTATACACAGTGGTACACGACCTGTACTGCAACGTTCATAAGAGGAACTACACCAGTGGTTCTTAACCTTTGTAAGTGTCTGTACGCAGTGGTACACAACGACCTGTACCGCAACATTCACAAGAGGAACTACACCAGTAGTTCTTAACCTTTGTAAGTGCCTATACACAGTGGTACACGACCTGTACTGCAACGTTCATAAGAGGAACTACACCAGTGGTTCTTAACCTTTGTAAGTGTCTGTACGCAGTGGTACACGACGACCTGTACCGCAACATTCACAAGAAGAACTATACCAGTGGTTCCTAGCCTTTGTAAGTGTCTGTACGCAGTGGTACACAACGACCTGTACCGCAACATTCACAAGAGGAACTACACCAGTGGTTCCTAGCCTTTGTAAGTGCCTATACACCCCGTTAGTTGTCTTAAAATTGTCACTTGCGAAAAAAATTCTTAAAAAATTAATATCTTTGGTAAATCTTCTGTATTTTTGACAGCAAATCCAAATATGAAGATGGAGAAGATAAGTGACACATTTGTGAATAAAACTTACGAACAAAAAAATACATTTGTCATATACTAAAGGTCGAACAACGGGTAAACACAGCTGTATGAGTGACAGTGGAGAAACACGAGTGTTGACAGTGGTGACAGTAAGTATTAGTAGATAGAATTAGTTGTAATTTATATTCCCCTCGTGGGAGGTTCCTTGACGCTGGTGAGGGGCTCCTGATCTAGGGAATTGGGTCTGTGCTCTGGTTCCCTGAATTGAGCCTGAATAGCTTAACGTCCCCCCAGATGCGCTGTATAATCCTACGGTTTAGCGTTTCTCCATGATTATAATAATTATAATAATGTAACTCAAAATTTTCATCCACATCATTCTCTCCAGTTAAGTCCATATTTTTCATGAAAAGGGTATGGAACATTTTTTCTATTTGTTTCATATTGGTAGTTGTCGGTGGAAGAAGAGGGTGAGGAGAGAGCCTTCTGTTGTACTATCACTGAGACATCTAGATAATATGTGAGGGTCATTTCTCTTCCGACAGAAGTAGTGCATATAACTTTCAGTAGGTAGTCTCAGTGTGGACTTGTACGTCTTCTGTTCTCTTTCTCTCTTTCTCTCTCTCTCTCTCTCTCTCTCTCTCTCTCTCTCTCTCTCTCTCTCTCTCTCTCTCTCTCTCTCTCTCTCTCTCTCTCAAACACACACACACAACTCCTTACTTCCTCCCCATTCTCTTTAACATTTCAGGTGCGTATAAGCTGCCCTAAGATAAATGATTACTCAGACGCAGGCGGCAAAAAAAGAGCAGAGCCTCAGAGAAGCGCTCGCTCATTCACTGTTTACTCTCCTATAAGAGTAGGAATAAAGATGGGTTATCTCTCTTTCCTCTCTCTCTCTCTCTCTCTCTCCTTCCTCTCTCTTTTCTCTCTCCTTCCTCTCTCTTTTCTCTCTTTCTCATACCTCTCTGATATTATTTTTATTTCATCACTTCCAGTGAACATTCCTCACCTGACTTGCTCTCTTTGAGAACCTTTCTCCGTCTCTTTCTTTCTCCCATCTTTTATTGTCTCTTTTAATCCTCTTGACCTCCCTCCCTCCCTCCCTCTGTCTCCTCTTCCTCTTTTAATCTCCATACCGTCCTTCCTCACTGCCTTCTCTCCAATTTTTTTCCGGTCTCTCTTACACTCCACAGTTTCCATCTCTCTCCTACCTCCCTTTTGTATCCCCCTCCCTTCCTCCTCCCTTTTCCTGCCTCTCTCCTTCCCTTCCTATCTACCTTCCACCCTCTTCGCGTTACTTCCCGCTTCTCTTTCAGCAACCTCATCACACTAATGGTGGTAGGAGCGGACCCCAACACCTCCCCACTAACCTCTTCCTTCACCTTCCTCTGTAAAGTCTTCTCTCAACACCATCATTTTTCACCTACCATCGACTCGAATATCTTGACCTTCCACACCTCGTCAATACTGTCGCCACTGCCAACACTTCCGCAAATACCTCGGCAACTAATGACCTTACAAACAGAGTTCGTCGTCAACACACTTTCCGATACCTCTTGAGCTTCAACGATTTTGCCAGTAGTACCTCTTGTTTTTGTTCGCTTCTTCGTGTTACTTAATTTTTGTGTTACGACCGAAATAGCTAAAAAAGGAAAGCATAAGGCAAGTCGCCTAATACCTGCTGCCCCTATTCACCTAGACGTCAACAGATACGTAAGGATAACTGTTCAGGGTGACATTGTTGGAGTATCACAAAGGACCCAAACAGAAACAAGCCACATTGTTTGAGTTTGTGATGAATTTGAAAACCGACACGTTGAAGAATGAGACACTTGTGCAACATATGGAAATCTTTATTGAGGAAACGTTTCGCCACATAGTGGCTTCATCAGTCCAATACAAAGACTGATGGACTGAACACATCGACTCCAGGCTGAGGGACTTACCTCAAACTACTCCTCTCCTCACACCTTTCTACTTTGTATTGGACTGATGAAGCCACTGTGTGGTGAAACGTTTCCTCAATAAAGATTCCCATATGTTGCACAAGTGTCTCAATCTTCAACATTGCTTGAGTTTGTTGGGTTATCCTGGGTTTTGAAGTCATCAGCGTTAAAATTCCGAATAAAGCTATATGCTTCTACAATCACCGACAAAGGGGATTATCACCCACAAAGGGTTATCACTCACAAAGGGGATTATTACTCATAAAGGGAGGTTATCACTCACATAAGGTTATCACTCACATAAGGTTATCACTCACATAAGGTTATCACTCACATAAGGTTATCACTCACAGAAGGTTATCACTCACAGAAGGTTATCACTCACATAAGGTTATCACTCACAGAAGGTTATCACTCACAGAAGGTTATCACTCACAGAAGGTTATCACTCACAGAAGGTTATCACTCACAGAAGGTTATCACTCACAGAAGGTTATCACTCACTAGAAGGGGTTATCACTCACATTAAGGTTTATCACTCACAGAGGTTATCCTCACATAAGTATCATCACAGAAGGTTATCATCACAGATGTTATCACTCACATAGGTTATCCTCACAGAAGGTTACACTCACAGAAGGTTATCACTACAGAAGTGTTTTATCACTCACAGAAGGTTATCACTTCATCAGTAAGGTTCTTCATCACAGAATTACACTCACGAGGTTTATCACTCACAGTAAGGTTTCATCACACAGTGAAGGTTATATCACAGACAGGTTACACTCACGAAGTTATCATACACAGAGGGCTTTATCACCAACAGAAGGTTTATCGCCACTACAGAAGGTTATCACTTCACAAAGAGTTATCACTCACAGAAGGTATCACTCAAAGAAGGTTATCACTCACAGAAGGTTATCCATCACAGAGGTTAATATCACAGAAGGTTATCACTCACTGAAGTTATCACCAAAAGGTATCACTCACAAAGTATCTCTCACAGAAGGTTATCACTCACAGAAGGTTTCTATTCATAAGGTATATCACTCACAGAGGTTATACTACAGAAGGTTATCACTTACAGAAATGTTATCACTCACATAAGTTATCACTCACGATGTTATCATAACAGAGTACTACTAACAGACTGGTATCACTCACAGAGGTTATCACTCACAGAAGGTTATCACTCACAGAAGGTTATCACTCACAGAAGGTTATCACTCATAAAGGGGGTTTACAACTCTGTGGGGCTTTATCGCTCAGTGTTGCTTTAACATTCACAGTGGGGCGTTGTCACCCACAGTGAGGATTGAACAACCACAGTGGTGGTGGTGTTTTATCAACCACAGTATACCTTTATCACTTTCAGTGTAGCTTTATCACAATTAACTTAGCTTTATCCCTCACAGTATAGCCTTGTCACACACAGTGTAGCTCTAGTGTAACAACATTAATGGATTAATTACAGAGTGGGGCTTTATCACCCAAAGTAGGGTTTTATCGCCCACCCACAGTGGGGCTTTATTATTCACAAGTGAGCTTTATCAGATAGTGAATCGTCGTAAAAAGCTTCTGCCTGGTTATTGTGTCTTGCCATTAGCCCAGTCAGGTTAGATTATTGTCTACCAACTCTGCTAATGCTTCCGACTCTGCAAAGATCTCTCTTAGCACATAGGCAGTCTAATTAGGATTCAGTAGCGAAACTGGGGAAGGTTGTGCTTAAAGGTAAATGTTTCACTGTGATAAGTGAACCTTGTTGTCTAGATCATATTAATGGTCCAGCATCACTGACGTATACAGACCTGGTCGTCTAGATCATATTCTTGGCTCAGCATCACTGATACACACAGACCTGGTCGTCTGGATCATACTCTTGGCCCAGCATCACTGACGTATACAGACCTGGTCGTCTAGCTCATACTCTTGGCTCAGCATCACTGATACACACAGACCTGGTCGTCTAGCTCATACTCTTGGCTCAGCATCACTGATACACACAGACCTGGTCGTCTAGCTCATACTCTTGGCTCAGCATCACTGATACACACAGACCTGGTCGTCTAGATCATACTCTTGGCCCAGCATCACTGACGTATACAGACCTGGTCGTCTAGCTCATACTCTTGGCTCAGCATCACTGATACACACAGACCTGGTCGTCTAGCTCATACTCTTGGCTCAGCATCACTGATACACACAGACCTGGTCGTCTAGATCATACTCTTGGCCCAGCATCACTGACGTATACAGACCTGGTCGTCTAGATCATACTCTTGGCCCAGCATCACTGATATACACAGACCTGGTCGTCTAGATCATACTCTTGGCTCAGCATCACTGATACACACAGACCTGGTCGTCTAGATCATACTCTTGGCCCAGCATCACTGATATACACAGACCTGGTCGTCTAGATCATACTCTTGGGCCAGAATCACTGATGTACACAGACCTGGTCGTCTAGATCATACTCTTGGCCCAGCATCACTGATGTGCACAAACCTGATCGTCTAGATCATACTCTTGGCCCAGCATCACTGATATACACAGACCTGGTCGTCTAGCTCATACTCTTGGACCAGCATCACTGATGTACACAGACCTGGTCGTCTAGATCATATTTTTGGCCCAGCATCACAGACATACACAGACCTGGTCGTCTGGATCATACTAGTGGGCCAGCATAATCTGGAGGCCAATGATTGCCCTCTTCCATACAATATTACTGCTCGTCCGTCGCCAGCTGCTGTTAACCAAGATTCCTTGATGTTCACAATCTTCAATACTTCTGTCAAGAGGACCGCGAAACTCGTAACTACTACTTCTACTTCTACTTCTTCTACTTCTTCTACTTCTTCTACTTCTACTTCTTCTACTCCTTCTTCTTCTTCTTCTTCTTCTTCTTCTCCTTCTCCTTCTTTAGATCTTTCGCCTGCCAGTAGCTTTATCATATTAATACAGAGATGGTATTCGAAGACAGTAGAAGATGAGGTAATCTGTCCCTGATCCTTGCACCACTATACATTAAAGACAATAGACGTGATAAGTTCCACAGTCTTGCAGAACTACACACAGAGGACAGTAGAAGACGAGGTGATCAGTCCCTCAGTATTCCGATACTGCCACATTCAACACTGATAATCTTTACTTATACACCCGACACTACTATCATTACTACCACAACCAACACTACTATCATTACTACCACAACCAACACTACTATCATTACTACCACAACCAACACTACTATCATTACTACCACAACCAACACTACTATCATTACTACCACAACCAACACTACTATCATTACTACCACAACCAACACTACTATCATTACTACCACAACCAACACTACTATCATTACTACCACAACCAACACTACTATCATTACTACCACAACCAGCACTACTATCATTACTACCACAACCAAACTAACATTACTACCTACAACCAGCACTATCATTACTACCACAACCAACACTACTATCATTAATACCACAACCAACACTACTATCATTAATACCACAACCAACACTACTATCATTACTACCACAACACAACACTACTATCATTACTACCACAAACCAACACTACTATGATTACTATCACAACCAACACTGTTAATCGTCACTATCACAACCAACACTGTTAATCGTCACTATCACAACCAACACTGCTAATCGTCACTATCACAACCAACACTGCTAATCGTCACTATCACAACCAACACTGCTAATCGTCACTATCACAACCAACACTGTTAATCGTCACTATCACAACCAACACTGCTAATCGTCACTATCACAACCAACACTGCCAACACTGCTCTTCCTCCCCACCTCATCAACCGGAGATGAGACGGAAACTTGACACGTCGAGCCAGAGAAGAAGAGACGAGAGAGAAAGGTCAGACGTAGTTGTAATTTCAAAGGAAAGCAGCGAACTGAGAGAATGAATAGAGGGCACCTGATATGCCCTTTTTTGTTCATTCCACCGATGGCAGAAGATGAAACTCGGCTGCATTCCCCTGCCTGAGTGGGAGAGAGAGAGAGAGAGAGAGAGAGAGAGAGAGAGAGAGAGAGAGAGAGAGAGAGAGAGAGAGAGAGAGAGAGAGAGAGAGAGAGAGAGAGAGAGAGAGAGAGGTGTAGGAATACGCCTTCCAGTTGAAGTTTGAATAAATGATTTAGAAAATCGACAAGGTAATAAATAAGTCACTTGTGAAAATTTTGGAATCTTAATGCATGAAATTTTTCTAAGCTTGCCCAACTAATAGGCTCAACGTGCTTTCACTAGTGTTTTTTTTTTTTTCGATGGTGACTCCGCCTGTCACTGCTCTACCTTATCTCCCCTCAAGGAAGGTTCCTTGACACTGGTGAGGGGCTCTTGATCTAGGGGATTGGATCTGTGCTCCAGTTTCCTGAATTAAGCCTGAATGCCTTCCATCTCCCCCTCACGTGCGCTGTGTAACCCTACGGGTATAGTGCTCACCATTATAATAATCCAAGACTGGTTGAGTGAACACATCGACTCCAGGCCGAGGGACTGATTACATCAAACTGCTCATTTTCCACCGTTTCTCTGTATTGGACTGAAGAAGCCACTGACTGGCGAAACGTTTCCAGAATAAAGATTCACAAGTGATGCACAAGTGTCTTATTTATCTTCCAGTTGAAGATTAAGAAAGCATTCTGGAAATGTGTTGGCCTCTCTCTGAGGAGAGATTGTCTTAGAAGGTAATGCTCGTTCCTTCCCTCGTTGAGACCGTTTTCGGTCTTCCCTCTCGTATCAAGACCATTTTTGGTCTTCTCTCCCATACTGAAGACCGTTTTCGGTTCTATCTCTATTCGTCTCCACCGGATTTCACCTGCACTCCCCAACAAATTCTGGGCATGATTACCATCTGGGTAGAAGCCTGTCAAAAAACAATGGAAATTCATTTCTTAATTCCCGACAGCTCCCATAGATGCACATGATAACCAAAAACACCATGTTCAAAAACACCTGAACAGAGAGGTAAACTACAGTGAGCTGATGTATTAAACACCTGTACAACATGTGGGAGACTTTATTCAGTAAGCGTATCACAAACCAGTGGCTTTAACAATGCAGTACAAAAGAGAGAAGACGTAAATAATGAGGTAATCAAACCCTTAGCCTAGGAGCAGGTGTTCAGTATAATATATAGTATTACTAATATTAATAGTAAGTTCCAGATGGGCAGTGGAAGATTTTGACCGTCTCCAGTCAACCACTCCTAGCACTGCGTTAATTTCTGCGTCATCAAAGACTAGACAGAATTATTAATTAGCCTAGGTAGTAGGTTGGTAGACAGCAACCGCCCAGGGAGGTACTACCGTCCTGTCAAGTGAGTGTAAAACGAAAGCCTGTAATTGTTTTACATGATGGTAGGATTGTTGGTG
The DNA here is from genome assembly GCF_026875155.1 of Cherax quadricarinatus. Classification (NCBI taxonomy): domain Eukaryota; kingdom Metazoa; phylum Arthropoda; class Malacostraca; order Decapoda; family Parastacidae; genus Cherax; species Cherax quadricarinatus. Next base: position 12,364,773 of record NC_069474.1, on the reverse strand, counting down.
TCTTTCTTTCTGTCTCATAAACATGAAAAATTTCAGGTACGTCTTGCTACTTCTACTTACACTTAGGTCACACTACACATGCATGTACAAGCATATATAGTGCTCGTCACGGCATTATGCCGGATGAGCGCCCCGGCATAATGCCGTGATGAAAATCAAAGGCCTACCATGCAGGGTTGTTATTTCTTGTCAGTGAATCTGCTGGGTAGCAGCCGTTTAGCATGACGTCACGGCCTTCCGCCACACTTCACAGTGACTTCCCATTGCTCACGTGGCTGCTGTGATGAGAGGAAGTGTTGCACATTTCTCTCTCATCCGCCCCATCTTTTGAGAAGTGTTCCCTTTGGTTTTGGGGCTATATATCTTCGATTATGGATAAAAGGAAGTCTTTAACACTTGAAATTATAGCTCAAATCATAAGGCATCACAAAGGTGGGCACCAGACGAAAAAAATAGTGGAGAATTTTAGTGTGTGTGTGAGGGTTCAGTGAGGAACTGGGTGCAGAGTTTCAAGGCTGGTGGCGGTGTCGAGTTACTGTCTGCCAAACCTCGGCCTGACCCCTCCAAGAAGACATCTGTTCGTATCTTAACTGTGTTGAAGAAGCAGTTAGAAAGTAACTGTTTCTTTAACTGCTTTGTGAAGCCCTATGATTTGAGCTATAATTTCATGTGTTAAAGACTTGCTTTTACCCATAATCAAAGGTGTATAGTCCCGAAACCAAAGGGAACACTTCACAAAAGATGGGACGGATGAGAGACAAAAGTGCAACACTTCCTTTCACCAGGGCTGCCACGTGAGTAATGAGGAGTCACTGTGAAGTGTGTCAGAAGGTCGTGACGTCATGCTAACGGCTGCTAACCAGCAGAATGCACTGACGAAAAAAGACCCCCCTCATCTCTATTAGGCCTTTTATTTTCATCACGGCATTATGCCGGGGCGCTCACCCGGCATAATGCCGTGACGAGCACTCTATGCACACCCTTCTGGGTTTCCTTCTATTTTCTTACTAGTTCTGGTTCCTGTTAATTTCCTCTTATCTCCATGGGAAAGTGGAGCAGAATTTTTCCTCCGTAAGCCATGCGTGTGGTAAGAGGCGACTAACATGCAAGGAGCAATGGGCTAGTAACCTCTTCTCATGTATACATCACTAAAGTTACGAAGAAAAACCTTTGTTTTTCATTTTGGGTCACCCTACCTCGGTGGGATATAGTCGGTTTGTTGAAAGAAGAAGAAGAAGAATTTAAATTAGTTTTGGTAGGTTTGGTTAGGTTAGGGAAGTTAACGTCAGGGTTATTTATTTTTGGGAACGGAAGTTAGGATAGATTGGCTTAAATTTGGGTCGGGTCGGGTATATATTTTGGTGGGTTATGTTTGTTAGGTCAGTACAGTAAAAATTAAATGTAATATTGTATTTAGTTGCTACACTACAGATTTATATTATATAACACCATACTTCTACAGATTATATACGTCTATTACTTATTACTATTCTACTATAAGTTTCTATTATATACATACATCTACTACTAATGTATACTACTTTACTACTACTACTTATTATATTATACTATCACTTACTACTATTACTATTATACTATCTACTACTATTACTATTACTACTACTAATTATACTATTACTATTTACTACTATTACTATATTACTACTATTATTATTCTATGTACTATATTACTACTACTTCTATTACTATCTACTTCTATTACTACTATACTTCTATTATACTAACTATTACTATTACTACTACTTCTATTACTACTACTTCTATTACCTACTACTTCTATTACTACTACTACTTCTATTACTACTACTACTTCTACTACTACTACTACTTACTACTACTATATTTACTACTACTACTATTACTACTACTATTACTACTACTACTATTACTACTATTACTACTACTACTTCTATTACTACTACTACTTCTATTACTACTACTATTACTATTACTACTATACTACTATTATATACTACTTACTATTACTACTACTACTTTACTACTACTATCTACTTACTATTACTACTACCTACTATTACTACTATACTACTACTACTATTACTACTACTATTACTACTACTATTACTACTACTACTATTTACTACTATTACTACTATTACTACTACTACTATTACTACTATTATTATACTATTACTACTACTACTACTATTACACTACTACTACTACTACTAACTATTACTATCTACTATTACTATTACTTACTATTATACTTCTATTACTTCCTATTACTACTTACTTCTATTACTACTAACTACTATTACTACTACTATTACTACTACTACTACTACTACTATTACTACTATTACTACTTCTACTACTGTTACTGTTACTATAACTGTTATTACTATTACTAATATTACTACAACTACTGCAATTACTATTATTATTACTATTACTACTACTGTTACTACTACTACTACTAGGCTAACTTAGTACTACATAATATAAATGTAACTTTTGGCAACAGTGTTTCTGTAAGTGAATTTAACCTAGAATAACCGAATGTAACATTATTTAGATATTACCCAGGATAAAAAGATACATTATGTGGATATATCCTCGGATAATTCGATGCTTCACTGAGTAGAATTAGCCCTGGGATAATATAACAGTCAAACTGTGTGATTCATTTCTACTGTCGTATTTAAAAATATAAAACGGATAACATACGTTGAAGAAGGGAGAGAGACAATGAGAGAGGGAGTGAGACAATGAGAGAGGGAGAGAGACAATGAGAGAGGGAGAGAGACAATAAGAGAGGGAGAGAGACAATAAGAGACGGAGAGAGACAGTGAGAGAGGGAGAGAGACAGTGAGAGAGGGAGAGAGGACAATGAGAGAGGGAGAGAGACAATAAGAGAGGGAGAGAGACAATAAGAGAGGGAGAGAGTCAATGAGAGAGGGAGAGAGACAATGAGGACGGGGAGACAGTGAGAGAGGGAAGAGACAATGAGAGAGGGAGAGAGTCAAGAGGGGGAGGGAGAGAGACAATTAAATTTCTCTATTTTACACTTTATAAAACATTTTAAATATACTACTTATAAACTATTAAAATAATTTATACATTTTTTTACTACACAACACACTACTCTCAAAAAACTCAACAAAACAATCCCAAAAAAACAAACAACACCCCTTACACTTTTTTCCCCCAACAACCACTCTAAAAAAAACCACCTACCCCAAAAAACCCCAAACCAAAACATTACACACACAATCTCACCAAAAAAAAAACACACTAAAAACCAAAAAAACCCCCCAAACAAAACAAAAAACACCCCCCAAAAAAAAAAAAAAAAACACTTTTTTTTAAAAAAAAACATAAAATAAAACCTTTTCACCAAACCCCCCAAAACCTTTCCCCCCACACCCCAAAAAAAAACAAAACACCTACAAAAAAAACAAAATTTAAAAAAAACCCAAACATAAAAACAAAAACAAACCCCTTCTGTTTTAAAAAAAAAAAGGGCTTTTGGAAAAAAAAGGGCAATTAATTTAAAAGTTAACCAAGTAACATTTTTTTTTTTACCCCGGTTTTTAAATAGGGGGTTTTCCTGGATAACAAATTTCCCATAGAATCCCCGGGGAAAAAAAATTTGGATTTTTTTTACTGTTATTTAAAAATTTTAAAAAGGGTAAAACGGAAAAAAAACAATAAGGGAAAAATGGGGGGGAAAAAAAAAAAGGGAAAAAAAGAAAAGGGAGAGAGACAATAAGAGGGGGGAGACAGAGAGGGAAAAAAAGGAGGGGGGAAAAAGAAAAGAGAGGGAGAGGGAAAAAGGGGGGAGAGGACAAAGGGGGGGGAAAAAAAGGGGGGGAAAAGGGGGGGGAAAGAGGGGGGGGAGGAAAAAAGGGAGGGGGGGAAAAGAAAGGGGGGGAGAGAAAGAGAGAGGGGGGGAAGAAGGAGAGAAAGGGGGGGAAAAAAAGGGAGGGGGGGACAAAGAGAGGGAGGGAAAAAAAAGAGGGAAAAAGGAGGGGGAAAAAAAAGGGGGAAAAAAAGAGGGGGGACAATGAGAGGGGGGGCGAGGGGGGGCAATTGGGGGGGGGGGAGGGAAAAAAGGGGGGGAGGGGGGGGAAAAAGGGGGGGAAAAAAAAAGGGGGGAAAAAAAAAAACTCAAAAAAGGGGGGGGAAAAAAAAAACCCCCCCCCTTTGGGCGGGAAAAAAAAAAAACGGGGGAAACTAAAAAAGGGGGAAAGGGGGTCAAGGGGTTTTAAAAAGGGGGGAAAAAAAAAATAAAAAAAAAAGGGGGGGCAAAAAAAATGGGCCCTGAGGGGGGGGGAAAAAAAAGGAAAAATAAAAAAAAAGGGGGGGGGGAAAAAACCGAAAAACTAAAAACTGGGGGGGGGCAAAAAAAATTTGGGGGGGGGCAAAAGGGGGGAAAAACCCCCCCCGGGGGGGGGAAAAAAACCCCCAAAAAAAAAACAAAAGGGGGGGGTTTTTTTAAAAAAAACCCTGGGAAAAAACTGGGGGGGGCATTTTGGGGGGGGGAAAAAGGGGGGCATAAAAAAAATGGGGAAAAACTTTTAAAAACCCCTTTGGGGGGGAAAAAAAAAAAAAAAGGGGGGGGCCCAAAAAGGGGGGGGGCTTTTTGGGGGGGGGGGGGGGCATGGGAAAGGGGGCCCCCAAAAAAAAAATGGGGGGGCAATTTTTGGCCCTTAAAGGGGGGTAAAAGTGGGGGGGGGGGGGGAAAAAAAAAAAAAAAACAAAAAAAAACCCCCCCTCTAAAAAAAATAAAAAAAAAAAGGGGGGGGGAAAAGGGGAAAAAAAAACAAAAACCTTTCCGTCTCCGCAAAGAAAACAAAAAAAACCCCCTTTTAAGGGGGGGCCCAAAATTTTTTTTGGCATTCCCTCCCCAAACCCCGGCCCCCCCCTCCCCAAAATGTTCTTTTTTTGGGGGGGGTAAACGGGGCATTATTTTTAAAAAAACCCCCCTCCCCAACTTTCCCCAAAAAACCAACACAAAATTTGCGGGGGAATTCAAAAATTTCTCCCTTTTAGGTTTTTTTTCATGTTTTTCCCCCGAAAATTTTTTGGGGGTTATAATTTTTTTAAATTTCAAAAAATTCCCAAACCAATTTTTAAAACCCTTTTAACCCCTTTGTTCCCGGGGCCTAACCTGTTTAGTTCCCCTAACAGACGGAGAGAGGGAGGAGACAGTGAGAGAGGGGAGAGACATGAGAAGGGAGAGAGACAATGATAGGGGAGTGAGACAGTGAAAAGAGGGAGAGGAGACAATGAGAGAGGGGAGAGAGACAATGAAAAGAGGAGAGAGACAATGAGAGAGGGAGAGAGACAATGAGAGAGGGAGAGAGACAATGAGAGAGGGAGAGAGACAATGAGAGAGGGAGGGAGACAATGAGAGAGGGAGGGAGACAATGAGAGAGGAGCGAGACAATGATTGAGGGAGTGAGACAATGAGAGAGGGAGAGAGACAATGAGAGACGAGGAGAGAGAGACAATGGAGAGAGGGAGCGAGACAATGATTGAGGGAGTGAGACAATGAGTGAGGGAGTGAGACAGTAAGAAAGATGATAAGAGAGGGAGACGCAATGAGAAATGGAGAGACAATAAGATAGGGATTGAGACAATGAGAGAGACAAAGAGAGAGAGAGAGAGAGAGAGAGAGAGAGAGAGAGAGAGAGAGAGAGAGAGAGAGAGAGAGAGAGAGAGAGAGAGATATGGATGGACAAACGAGTCTATGCCTTCCATACCTTGTGCTTCCAGTACTAAACTGAAAGCCAAAGAGCAACAGTAACACCGTAAAGGTTTGAGAGTCCACGAAAGTGTTTTCTGAGCAGTTCCACCACTGCCACAACCCGGCCACCCGTGAACCTCCTCGTCAACTCTCAACTTGTTGCTTTTGTGGCGAGAGTAAAACAGAGTGCAGTTGGCAACCTTGAAGGTCTAACGACACACCACACTACCCTAACTTCTACAAAATATTTCGCAGATGCACAACAGTTTGCAGAGGCAACTTCAGACAAAGTTTCGGTCCTTTGAGGATTATTATTGTTGCATGTTTCGGTCTCTCCTGAATCATACTGGGTTATCATCACATGCTTCGGTTCATCCTGGGCCATTAACACGACCTTCGGTCCATCCTGGGCCATCAGTACATGTTTCAGTCCATCCTGGGCTATCAACACATGCTTCGGTCCATCCTGGGCCATCAACGCATGTTTCAGTCCATCCTGGGCCATCAACACACGTTTCAGTCGATCCTGGGCCATCAACACATGCTTCGGTCAATTCTGGGTCATCTACACATGCTTCGGTCCATCCTGTGTCATCAACACATGCTATGGTCCATCCTGGGTCATTATAAATGCTTCGTTCCATCCTGGGCCATTATAATATGTCTCAGTCCATCTTGGGTCATCATCACATGCTTCGGTCCATCCTGGACCATTATCACATACTTCGATCTGTCCTGGACCGATAGTGTCTAAAATTTCCTCTCCACTCTGAGGGTATTCCATGACTTGTTCCAACCACAGCTTTTTTTTGGACTTTTAATAAAAATATATATAACCAGAGGCAAAAAAAAAGGTAAAATAGAGCACGTGGATCAATAAAGTTTAATGAAACCACAAATATGATGAACCAAATTGTATTTCCTCTGTTTGCATTTATTCTGTTTCTAACGAGTCGGTTTTATTTTGGCTTTCCATTGACCAATGAGGTGGAACCATTTAGGCCGACAATAACCATTAGCCAATCAGCGTCGGTGCTTCAACAACCAATGATTTGTCACCATCAACGAGGATGATTATTCTTGCAACCAATCAGCGTCGATCATGTAGTAACCTTTCAGTCACGGTAGTTATGGAGAGAGTATGAAGTATATTTGGTATTGTGTGTGTGTGTGTGTGTGTGTGTGTGTATTTACATTTAATTTGTGGTTGCAGGGGGTCGAGTCCTGGCTCCTGGCCAGGACTTTCAACTTGCTTCGTGGTATTTGTCATGTTCTTAAAACTATGTACGACTCCTGCTTCCACGATTTCCTAAATTAGAACATTGTAATTCCTGACCTCTCTAAGGTTGACGAATTTCTTCCTGACGTTCTTGTGATTCATTTTTGTCTCTGACCTACAATTATTCCCTTTTGTTCCCATTCCCCACCTCTTGAGATTCTCTCATAATCCACTCTATTGAGTATCTTGAGTATTTTGTATGTCGTTATTATGTCTCCTCTGGTTCTTTAATTCTCCAACATTGACAGACTAAGCTCCATTAGTCTTTCCTCACAGTTTATTTACCAAAGCAGTGGAACTAGTCCCACTGCATACCTACGATTTTTAACCAGTTTCTTAACACGCTTTATCAGGTGAATGTTCAATGCTTGTTCTGTATTTAGGACCACGAATGATTTCCCATTGAGATTCCTGACACCTACTCTTAGATTTGCCAACCCAACATTAGCTGCCGAGGATATTCGGTTGAAGTGACCTTCTGGCGTGAACTCCGCTCATTTTGTCCCTTGGTTTTTCTCCTTCAGCAAGGTTTTCAGCCGCTGTCCTCTTGAGTTTATACTCACTTTCAGTCTACATGTGACCTTCTCTCATTTTTCATAACACTACTGTACATTTCCTTCAGATGAATTCAAATTGCCACTTGCCTGGCAAACAGCTCTTACAGTTTGTATAGAATCATTTGTAGCCTTTCTGTGTCTTCGTCTGTATTTTCCTCATCTATTTTACATAATCTATAAACAGGGGTACATCTGATTCTATATCATCAGGAATGTCATACACATACCTCAGAAACAGTACTGGCCCTAATACCGACTTTTGAAGAACGCACGCTTGTTTTATTCCTATTTTCCCGTATCTTTACGGATATTCACTTTTTGCCTACTGTTTATAAGGTAATTTTGAATCCACCGGAGAACATTACCTTTTTTTTTCCTGTTTGCATCTCAAGTGTTTCTCCCGGTGTCTTGTGAGGTACAGTAGCGAATGCCTTCTTCTAGTCCAAGAATACACTATCTACCCATCTTTCCCTCTCCTGCCCCACAGAAGTTACTTTGTCATTGATCTCCAGCACTTACCAGTTCTAAATCCGTGCTGGTTATATCCAGGTGCTCCAGCACTCTCCTCTTACCCCTCTCCATTACCTTACAACGTATATATATCAGTAATGTGTGTCTTCATTTAACGCTTTCTGTGTGTGTGTCTGGCTCAAATGCTGGGACTACATTCTGTTTTCCAGATTTCTTTTATATTTTAACTAGTGGTTCAGAGAATGTTTCTGCTCCCTCCAGCAAAATCCATGGTATTACTTTGTCAGGTCCCAGTGCACCTTAAGTATCCAGCTCACTCACTCACTCACTCTTTAAATCGTTAATTCAACTCCTCCCTTGTTCTGTGTATGGTATCTAGTACCCGATGATGCACCCTGTCTTTTTGAATCTCTGGTGCTCGTCTTATGTGTATATATGCTGTTTCCCTTATATGGGTAATTCGTGCGTGCGTGCGTGCGTGCGTGCGGCTGATCGCGAGACATTTCCTATTTATGGTTTCCTAGGTTGAGTCTGAGCTCCTGACGACGCCTTTCAGCTGACTGCTGACTGCTTTCTTCACTCCTAGCCTTGAGGGATCTATCGCACCCATGTTTACAACAGTGTATGGAATCTTCCTACACCACTTATTCATTCAAGTCATCTCACTACCTGCTCACCCTCAGACTGAAGAATATTTCTCAATAACATAGTTGGTAAACTGTGTATTTACTTTCACCGGTGTCCCGTCTGTCGAACAGATTACATCTGGTTACCATTTCAAGTCCACAGAGCGTTTTTTGTCTTAATTATGTCTCTCCTGGTCCGTATATCATCAGATGTTACAGACTGAGCTCTTCGTTCTCTCAGTAATGGGACCAGTCCTTGTGTAATGCTGCGCTCTATAATAAGTTTTTTTAATATGTTCTGAACCTCATTAGAAACTACTCTTAAGGAACATTTGAAGCTTTTATAAGATCGATTGCCTCGTTAGGTATCCACAAAGGGATACGTTTAAGTTGTCATGTTAGTGCTGCGTACTCCAAGAATGCGCTAGTTTGCATCTATATTATATGTGGAATCTTGAATAAATTCTTGTTAAAATTCTTGAAAGCTAAGCTTAGATTTTCCAGAAGCTTATTTGTTGCAGAGGTTGTTTTGTAGATGCATACCTCAGTCTATACCTTCGTCCCACGAATCTCTAGTCTGTTCCTTGCGAAGCTGCACTTGCTACAACGAGGGTACATGGTTATGAAAGCTGACATGACCTTGTTAGCAAGTATATTGTATATGGTATACAAAAGGAACAACTTGATGAAAAAATAAATAGAGCATCTTTCTTGATTAAACGTTTCTCTTGTGCTTAAGGATTTACATGAATACATATAAGAAATTTAATTAATCATCGAAACAGTAGGCAAAGTGGAGAGGTAGTTTGAGGCAATTAGTGCCTTAGCTTTTATGGATATAGGAGACGAAACTGAGAAAAGTTTGAAGTAATCATTCTCGGCCATGATGGAGGATAAACAGCCTCTTAACATAAAGCGGAAGCATAAGGCCATTGACTTGTGTACAGGAAAGCGAGGTAAAGACCATAGACTTGTGTACAGGAGAGCGACGTAAAGAAGCTTAAAGATGAGGCCACAGGTGACTTGAACCCACTAGGGTCCAACTCACCTGTGGCCTCATCTATACAGTGGTTAGCAGTAGAGTGTTAAAGAGGTCCCTAGTACCGGCAAGTTGATGTGTAATACGCATATACAACACTAGACGTCTTTATTGACGAAATGTTTCGCCTGCTCTGTAGGCTTCATCAGTCGAGTACAGAAATGTAACTGAGCTCTGGAGGCGGTAGACGAAGTTGAGAGGTAGTTAATACATGTCTAACACAGCAATATTGTGGTATTTTGGCACAGGGGCTGTCTTAAAACAACTCTATTGCTAACAACTGTTGAGCGTGACTTTCCACTAGTAGATCTACCCACCTGTGACCTTCTCCGTGCAACCACACCTGACTTTCCAGTATATAAGTCTCTAGCCTCATACTTCTGCTTTAGGCAGAGAGACTGGTCATCTTGCTCCGAGGCTGAGGGACTGATTACCTCTGACTAGTAGTGAAAACTAGCAGGCCAGTATTTTAACCACTACAGAGTGTAACAAACAGGAGAACAATGTCAGGTCCCACCTCATTCAAAATTTAACCCATCTGCTTTCAGTCGTGCGACGAAAGCACTACCCCTGAAATATGAATAGAATTCGCAGGATTGACATTTCTCTCTTTCTATAATATTCAGTGACTGGATAATACATCACTGCCTGGAGTAGTGTGTCAGGAAGAACCCAGGTATTGCTTCCTCCCTGTCTTCATACGTCTCACCACCTGATGTGATATCTGATCTCTTCGTTTTTATATTCATATGTTCTTAAATAATGAGCATGCCATTCATAATGGTCTTTGACAAATCCATAAAGAGGGGCAAGATACTAGATGATTTATAGAAAGCAATCATTAAATAATATTCAGTGTGATATACGCAGGTCTCGACCACGAATGACTGTCTTCATCTGCTGCACCTCTTCTCTGATACCAGTAAACAGTATAAAGATACCCATGCGTTGTATGTGTGTCTTATTCCACAGACGGCTTATTCCAATGCTGCAAGGAGGATTGATACGATATCACTCAGAAAGTTACCTAGCAAATTAGGCTAGCAAACTGGTGTAATAGGAAAGGTATTAACATGGTGGATTACTTGAGCAACAGAAAGCAAAGAGTAACCTGTGCTTCCCCTGGATATCTATATCTGAGAGACGCATCACCCACCAAAGACTTGATCAATCTAATAGTGACCTGAGAACGGGGACTTCTACAGAGAAAGTAAAGAAGTAGGAAAAGTAGTGGTGATATAAGCGCGGGTGAGACTTGCAAGGATGCAATTTCCTGTCTGTGTTAAAAGTTAGGTTTGACTTGCAATAAAGCTGCAATAAAGTCTTGCTGGATGTTGTGGAAAAAACACGTACAGTTTAGAACATTTATTAAAGGAAACTACTGCTACCCTCGCGGGTTTCTACCTGGTGTCTACCTGGAGGGTATTCCGGGGATCAACCTCCCCGCGGCCCGGTCCACGACCAGGCCCCGCGGTGAATCAGGGCCTGATCAACCAGGCTGTTACTACTGGCTGCACGCAGCACTATATCCTCGTTTCTTGGTTATCTCTAGCTCTAAAGAAGCCACTCGTGGCGAAACGTTAATTTAATAAAATTCCTGAAATGTACGTGTCTTTTTCCACATATTGTCGGTATCAGACCTTTTCTCACTTGTTGAATGTTCTCTGTTACACAGCCTGTGTGCTATATAAAGTCAAGATATCCTCTGTGCCAGGATTTAATGATGCTGCTGTGTCTGATGAGTATTAGATAAAATACATATAATATCGACAAATTGAAAGATGAGACCCATGATCGAAATCTAATTATATTTGCCAGACTGTTACTCTCCACGACTCACGAAATCGTAATGACACGATTGCAAACAAACCATACCACGGGCGGGGATAGAACCCGCGATCAGAGAGTCTCAAAACTCCAGACCGTCACGTTAACCGCTGAGCCAGCTAGCCACAATAAGACGGTCTGGAGTTTTTCGAATCTCTGATCGCGGGTTCTATCCCCGCCCGTGGTATGGTTCGTTACTCTCCACTTCATTCCCCTCTCCGCTTCCCCGGTAGACATCAGCCATCCAGGGAGGTACTGAGGTTCTCGTGTGAGAGTGAACAGGAAGCCTGTTTAATGTTTTACAATCTGGCAGGATTGATGGTCGTTTCGACTTGATTCATATAATGTAATATGGTAGGTAAATCGTACAAATTCCTAATTCTATTCATTACATGCCTTTGATTACTTTTCTGTGAGATTCTAACTAGCTCATATTTCAATACTTTTTAATTTAGGAGACCAGGTCAAGGGGGCGACGATCCCTGAAAACCATAAACAGACTAGTAGATATCACTTGCTCCTGTTAATGTAAAAATTAAACAAAAAAGGACCACTGACCTATCTACTAATATTTTTCTTATTTCTCTGTCTGTTGTGAATTGATAATGATCCCTTATTGACCGAAATGCCGCCAAAAATTTCGTCTTCTAAGTGTGGGTTATTTATGAATCATTCCAGCCGCGATATTTGATTTTTTTTTCTCTACTTGGGTTTAAACTTGTAACATTCTACTTTATTTTGAGTTCAGTATCATACCTGTAGAGATGTTGCGTATGGGCGAATACCTGGGCTCCTAAATGTCTCAGAATCTAAACGAATCGCTACCTAAGGTGCCAGGATCCCCTCACTCTGCTGTTTATGATAAGATGTCTCTCACCACTGATGGAGCAGCCGAGCAGGTATCTCTTTTCATGTATACCAAGAGGCCGCTCTATAGAGGCCGTCAGCAAGAGTTCTTTCCCGATGTTCACAAGACGCAGCTCACTCCCTTATAATATTTATTCTTTTACATAGAACGGAGTCGGGTGTAACCACCAACACCGAACGCCTCTTGTCTAAGTCTGGTTTGATTCGATTTACACTCGACTTCAAGGTCCTCCTCGATACTGCCGTTTCTTGATCACTGATTAGATGTCGTGTTCCTACTGTTATTAGCGCTGACTCTTGGTCACTATCCCGACGTCGTTCACTTAATGCTGCTGCTGCCGTCTCTACGTCGCTGACCCAACATCGTCCACTTGCGGGTACCGTCTTCGTCAGCAGAAAATATCTCGTGACACCGATTTTCGATGATGGCAACAAAGCAGCTGTCAAAATCTCCACCACTATTCACGACTTTGTAAGGCACAAATACAGTGGTCACCAGAGAACGAATTTTGGAGATTTACGAAATTTCACAGAGTTTTTTGTGAAACGTACATAGGAAGAAAAACACACGGTACGGGTGGGGTTAGAACACTGGTACTTGAACCCCAGCCGTTAATTTGAACGACGTCTGAGTCCAGTATTGAAATTCACATAATCGTTTGATGAGCGAGTCTAATGACAAAATTAGTCATAAAAAAGGTGATAAATATAAGAAAGTAATCCAATGAAATCTCGCTCACCACAACACATTGAGAACCTACAAAGATTTCAGTCGGTCAAAAATTATATTGTATACCACTCAACATAGTGATAATACCACCACCACCACTATAACCGCTATTTTTCACCATTGTTTCTAGTGCCCTAGCCTATAACATGCTAACCCCAACTCTTAAA
>NC_069474.1:12316261-12350973 GCF_026875155.1 Cherax quadricarinatus | reverse complement strand
GCAGCCTGTTGATATGAACAACGCGCATGTGCATGATCACAGTAAATATGGTCACATCTTAAGGTGAGAGAAAATTTATTTGAACGCCGGTAAACAAAAGATTCTATGCTGGCGATTTTAGACAAGCGTTCAAAACAGAGGGATCTTTGGCAGCTTTAACCTCTCGCCAGAATGATCCTATCTAAGAAAAACAGCATCCAGGTGACATGTTGACACGGCTCGCTGGTCTTTGACATGTGTTCTCACTGCTCGACCTGACTTTCTAGATTGCAAACTGACTTTTCTCCGCTATATATACTACATTGTCACCTGTCTCTTTGTGAAGACTGAAAAGCTTTTTCAGTATGTGTCTTGCCAGAGCATGTGTGCCTTTTCTTCTTCAGTGGTTATTTATGTTAAGTCTGGTCACGTCTCCTTTCTCTCTAACCTTAAATATCTTCTCCCAACTCTACACTCTAGTGGCTCATTTCTGAGCTCTCTGCTTTCATCTTTCCAGTCTTATTTCTCATTTTCCAGGTTTTGTCTCTCATTTTACTCTCCCTCTCACTAACTCAGTTTCTCTTCTCTCTCTCTCTCTCTTCTCTCTCTCTCTCTCTCTCTCACTCATGCGCTTAAGCGTTCTAAAAGGATTAGGTTCTGATTTCCTGTCCCTCTTTTACAAGCTTAGAGTTGTCATCCTACCTCAGCGCATTTCATTACTCAGCAACAGCAAAATTTTCATTAAAATTAATTGAATACTGGACATATATTTATTATTCAACAACTTGTGTGTGTGTGTGTGTTGTGTGTGGGGTGTGTGGTGGTGTGTGTGTGTGTGTGTGTGTGTGTGTGTGTTGTGTTTAGTGCCGAATAGGTAAAACTTGCGATTTTAGCGTAAATAGCAACGCTCTTCTTGCCGAACAGGGCAAGCGAAAATTTATGCATGCAATAATTTCGCAAAAATTATTCTGAACCCAAAAAAAAAAACTTTTTTCTTGGGTTTTTATTAATTCTGATTTAACACATGGCAAAACCTTGGGATCTTTAATTTGGGAAAGGTTTCCACACATGGGCTCTCATCCTACAAAAGGAAACGGGAAGAAAAATTTTTGGCGTCCCACACCTTAGGATGGGTCTCACACCTGAAAAGAATACGCTTGTCAAAGAAGTTTAATACTGAGGCAAGAGGGTCACACTCAGGGTATCATACCAATGGGTAGGCCCCTCCCAAGGGAGGCAAAAGGGGGGAAGTTCCGTATAAATCCCAAATTATTTAAATTTCTAAAATTTAATAATTGGGGGGGCAAGTTAAATTGGTTTGTTAAAAAAGGGGAAAAGTTTTTCTAAGGTTTTTTTTAAAAAATTATTTATTTTTAACTTGCGTAAAAAAAAATAATCTTTAAAATGGGGAGAGTTTATTTTGGGGGCTTTAAAATATATATAAATTTTAATTTTAAATTATTTAAAATTAATTTAATAATATATTTAAAATATAAAAGGCTTTACATAGTCCTTTTACCCGCACCCCTTTTCCAAATATCAGTTTTTTTAATACTAAATCTTTTTATTCAGGTTTCAACAATTAGTCTCAACCCATCGTGATTTCCCTTTAAAACAAAAACGGGCGTCTTAACCTTTTTGGGCAGTTCTTCCCTTCCTGAAAGTTAATTAACTTCGGGGTTTACTTTAAACCCATCTAAAAAACTTATCGGTTAATAACTTTTCGTTAACTTAGTCTTCACCAATGCATGAACATGTAAACAAAAAAGGGGGGAACCAGAAATAGGCCGTTCCCATATGGGCAGGTCCTTCACACATCTGGGCGGGCCTTCACACATACTGGAGGTCCTTCACAATACGGGGCAGGTCCTTAACTACGGGGCAGGCCCTTTCCCAACATACTGGGCGGTCCTTCACCATACGGGGGAGGCCCCCCCTTCAACATACTGGCAGGTCCTTAAACCCATACTGGGCGGTCCTTCAAAATACTGGGCAGGTCCTTCCACATCTGGGCGGGCCCTTCACACAACTGGGCAGGTCCTTCAACCATACGGGGCATTTTCCTTCATACCATACTGGGATATCCCTTGCCATGGAATAACTGTGCGACTTACCTGGAGTTTCCCGGGAGAAGTTCCGGGGTCAAGCCCCCCGGCCCGGTCTGTGACCACCCTTACGGGTTGTTTCATTGGGGAAAGTCTTACGATTGACCTCAAGTAAGTTAATGGTTGTAGAGCCAAAAATTTCCTAGTGTTTTTAAATTTTATTTACTCTCTCTTCGTTATCCATGCAGGGTCAACGACGTGTTGTTGCAAAAAAAGAAAGGAACAAGCTGTTTTAAAAAAAGCTTTATTGGGCACTCTAATTAGAGCAAAATTCAACGCAACAAGAAGCTTGCTCTACAGCAGCTTTATCTTCATGCATACCCGCTTTAATTCACTAGGGGTTTTTTTTCATCAGCGAACGAAATTTAAATTTTCATTTGTGGGTTTTCACTCTACTCTTACCAGCCTTCGCCCGCGTATCTGGCTCTCCACTCCGTTCCCCCTCTTTTCTGTGTGTCTCACTTTCACTCTCCCCTATGTCTTTTAAACTCCTTCTGATCTTTTTGCGTCTCTCCCGTGTTTTTTAATCCTTTGTTCGTCTTCACAATGTGTTTACATGTTATTAATACATTGTGATTACTGAACATTGTGATCATTCAGTCATCAATACATTTAATACACTGTACTCTACACTTTTTAGATGTAAACACGAAGAAATCCTATATGAAAATTAAACGAATCTGTCTGAAAAGCTGTAGGAAAACAATCCAATATAAATATATTTAATTAAATTTCTGAGTGCAACAAAGCAGCCGAGATCTGCAAGCAAACAATTAATGGCTTCGAAATTTACATTGAAAAGAATGAAGAGGTGAAAGTGGTCCCGTCGCGTGAGTGACCGAGAGATCACTGGGCGTAAAAGATTGAAATCTTGTGAGATTCTTAGTATTATGTTGCATTTACACGCGTGAAGCAGAAGCTTGTGATTTGTCTAGAGTGCAGCTTATCGGACTTACTACTCAACCACACCACTCAGCCACTACTCAGACACACCACTCAGACACTAATCATCAGCCACACGACTCAGCCTTATTACAAAAAGGCATAGTGCAGCGACTGGAACAATATACAAATAATCCGTACGTAGGAAAGAGGAATTTACAACGACGTTTAGGTCTGACATGGACCATTTACAGTCACACAGTGTGACTTTGTAAATGGTCCAAGTTGGACTGAGACGTCGTCGTAAGCTTCCCTTTCCTATATGCGGATTGTTTGTAGACAGTATGCCACTTCTGATCAGCTAAACCAACCACTCAAATATACTAGTCATTAGCACTACCACTCATCCCGTCACACTCCATCAGTCACCACTCCCTCAGTCACACTGCTCATCAGTCCACACTGCTCTCAGTCACACTGCTCATCAGTCACACCCTCATCAGTCAACCCCCCTCATAGTCACAACCCCACAGTCACACTCCACCAGTACACTGGCAACACAGCACACCTCAAGGTCACACTCTCCCTTCCCCCACACTCTCTCACACACACCACCACACACAAGGGGCACCTCCACACAACACACACCACTCACCGCCGCCCCAAAACACAAAACACACCCCAAACACACCCCCCAAACACACACACACACACACACACACACACACAAACCCCACACGCGCACACACACCCCCACACACACCGCGCGCAACACACACACACACGCCACACACACACACACCACACACGCACACACACCCACACACACACACCCCACAACACCACACACACACACACACCACACACACACGCACACACACACAACCAAAACACCCCACCCCAAAAAACAACCACACACCAAAAACCAAAACACACCACAACCCCACACACACACACACACACACACACACACACAACCCCCACAAACCACACACACACACACACACACACACCTCATCGGCCACCTCAGATAATTCTCCCTGCTGACTGTTCTGCCGCACTGCAGAACTGCTCTTGGAAACATGCTCGACATTCGACTGGTTCTGCTTAACTGAATACATGGAAATTAGAGAACATTTTACTCTCAAATTGCTCTTCTGGACTGTACTCTGCAGCATGTAATTGCAGCCAGGGGAAATTGGTTTCCAGGCGCGAAGAGAACCTTTAATGACGTAAATTTGCCTGGGAAGCTGGAAAGTTTTTTTTTGAAAACTTTTTCCGTTTGAAGTGTTCCTTCCAAAAATGCAACGCGGAGTTATAACGCCGTGGCTGGAACAATGCATAATAACTCTCAATTCCGCTGCTGGAACAATCGACATTTAACAAATAATACCATGATTGGAACAATTCACAACTGACCCACAATACCTTAGATGGAATAGTTCACAACCAACCCACAATATAAACCATACCACGGGCGGGGATAGAACCTGGGTCAGAGAGTCTCAAAACTCAGACCGTCGCGTTAGCCACTGGACCAGCTAGCCACAATAAGATTCGTCCAACTAGGTTGGACGAATCGTGTCATTACGATTTCGTGAGTCATGTCAATCCACAATATTATTGCTGGATCAATTCACAACTCACAATACGGTACATGGAATAATTCACAACCCACAATATCGTGGTTGGAACAATTCACAACTAGCGCACAATTCCGTGACTGTTGTCTAAGATTCTCTCCCTCATCCCAGCGTCGACCAACGTCTCAAACTCTCAATCATTCCGGTGTCGTCAAAGGTGTCTAAAAGACTATCCCATTGTCGACAAACTTGTCTAGAGAGACTATCATCCCAATGTCGACAAAGGTGTCGAAGAGACCATCATCCCAGCGTAGACAAAGGTGTCGACACTGCGATGATGGAATAACAGTGTCGACGGAAGTGTCGAAGAAACTCTATAATTTTTCATCTCCTTAAGCTGCCTATAACGAGATGTGTTACAAAGACCTTTAATGAAGCTCAGCTTGACAGTGTTCCTATATTGATCTGTGGACACCATGTCCCCAGTGTACAATGATTTATTATTATTATAATGATGATGATGATGATGGTTAATGATGGTGATGATGCTGATCAAATTGACCATGATGTTGATGTTGGTGATTATGACGATAATGATGTTAATAGTCTTGATGATGTTGATGGTAATGTTAATGATGATGATTTTGATGTTATTGACCTTGATAATGATAACGATGGTGAGGATGATGGTGTAAATGATGATGATATAAATGACGATGGTGATAATGTTAATATCATGTTGATGTTCATGTTGAAGCTGTTATTGTTGTTGAAGTTGTTGAAGTTGATGTTGATGTTGATGATGATGTTGAAGTTATTGATGTTATTTATGGTGTTGTCATCATAATCATCATCACAGTCATCATAATTATAATTGTAAGGGTTAAAATCGTATGGGCCATACTGCACTTGGGATATAAAAGATAATCAAGCTAAATCCAGGGAGAGAGGAGCTACCAGTTTATGGATCAAGAGCCCTGTACAGCCTTCAACCCACTGTCCTTGAACGTGGATGTCAGCTGAAGTTAACAGCTGAAATTGACTGTTGTCAAGGTTTTTCTGTCACCTGAAGTAGACTGTCAACTGAGGATGGCTGTCAGCTGAAGTTGACTGTCAGCTGAGATTGACGCTTAGTTTAGCTTGACCGTCAGTTGAGACTGACTGACGGGAACCGTGGTTCTGCTTAATCGTATGAGAGATTCATCAACTCCCACAATAACCCTTTGGGGTCGTAGATTAAAGGTGACTTTGGAGGAAGGGAGTCGATATCTAGACCCTCACTCTCTCGGATTCTCGTTTTTTTTTCTCTCTATCTCTCTTTCTCTCTCTCTAAATAAAATACTTATATTGATAATGATTATATTTATATGATGCGCCAAATCCTTGTAGGTCATTAGAAAAGATAAACGTCATTAAAACGTTTAAAAATTTACCAGAACAAGCGTTGGTATGCCCCCACACACACTTTTTAAGCTGAATAATAATCTGTATCGAGAGAACGAGTGGATTAAAAAGAGATAAATGAGAACCTATAATGGGAATAGCATATCGTCAGAACTAAATCTAAACAATTCTTCTTACAAGTTAGTAAAGAGTCTTAGATGGAAGCACAGCTCGGGACTTTTAAGTAGAAAATTGAAGAACGACTTACAGCAAGACGGATTTTTTTCAGCCCCAGGAGAACCCTCTGTTCTGTACTTACAGCTGAGCATTATACGAACTTACACAGAATACACATTTGTTCGTAGTACCTGAAACTGGCATGCAAAACAGTGCAATCTTGAAGTACTTAGAGAAGTTGAAAATATTTAAATAACGTTATGGATAAATAAAACTTATGCACTATTCTTGAAATATACTACAAGAACAACTTTGCAACGAAAGGTTTGATCAGTCCTCAACTCGTTACGAAACGATTCCTTCAATAAATGTTGTTATCCACAGCTTGTCGGTATCACCATACCATTTGCAAGTAAATGAAAGAGTTAATCATACAATCTGTCTGTTAGAATCTTGACAAATTGTACATCACAAAAATGACTTTCTTCTACCAGTAATATTCAGCTAATCAGCGTAAGAAAATAACTGTTACTCATATATTACAGCAAATGTTTCTCAAGTATTCAAGAAGAGAGATAAGAGCAATGCCGTCAACAACTGTCCAATTACTTTGGCATTAGGTTTGAGTAAACAAATGGAGATAATTTTTTAAGCGAGAAGCGCAGTCGAAGTGGAGGCGAAGTGAAGGTGAGGGTGATAACCTTGTTGTCCCTCAGCTCTCTACACTAGACTTATTTCTTCCTCTTTCTCTAATAGGTTAGCATTAATTTAGGTATCTAATGGAGATTTAGTGGAAAAAAAACTAACCAAAATCAATCGAATTTTCCCCAAAAAAAAGATTATGTTTAAATAAATAAAAAAATAAATAAATAAATAAATATATATTAAATATATATTATATATATTATAATATATATATATTTATATATATATATTATTTAAAAATAAAAAAATACATTTCAGAAAAAAACAAACTGAATACAAGGCAAAATGTATCAATATATAATATATTATATATATATATTATTATATATATAATTTATATAAAAATTTATATAATATATATATATATTATATATAATATTTTATATATATTATATATTATATTATATATAAAAATATTTTGCAAAAGATCACAGTGAACGGGGTGTTTAAAAATATCAAAAAAACCCACTTGAAAGAATAGAGAAATTCCAAGCGTTTTCGGACTACTCACATTACCTTGAAATGTTCCTTGAAAATGTGAAGTCACAAAAGCGTTTGGGAAATTTTCTCTATCTTTCAGAGTGGTTGTTTTGAATATTATTATTATATATATTATTTTTTTTTTTTTTTTTTTTTTTTTTTTTCACAATCGGCCGTCTCCCCGGGGGCGGGGTGACCAAAAAAGAAAGAAAACCCCCAAAAAAAAAAAATTTTTTTTCATAAATTTCAACACTTTCACCACACTCGCACATTTTTCACTGTTTTTTCAGAGGTTCAGAATACAACAGTCTAGAAGCTAAACTATAAAGATACACAACAAAACCCTCCCAAAATGCCCAAAATTCCCAAACCCCTCCTTTAAAAATGCAGCATTGTACTTCCCATTTCCAGACTAAATCCCACTTATGAAAAAAACCGGTTTCCCTAAACCCTTCCTAAATATTACCCCGTCCAAAACCAACGATCGTCAGGGCCCCAAATACCCTTCGTCTCCTTCACCTATCTAACACGCCACGCACGTTGTGGGGAAATCCAAGCCCCCCTTTCCCACAAAACTCCTTTACCCCTTTCTCCAACCCTTTTGGGCGACCCCCACCCCCCTTCCTTTCCCCTATAGATTTATTGCTTTCCATGTCATTTACTGGATCCCTTTTCTTAAATCCAAAACCACTCAACAAACCCCTTTTCTGCCCCTTTTGACTAATACTTTTATTAACTCCACCCCTTTTCCTAATTTCCACCCGAATTTTTCTGCATAAAAATTTTTCACCACACATTTCCCCCAAAAAGGGCATTCCCCCTGCCTCCAAACCGTCTCCTCGCTGCTATTTACCCCCAAGCTTCGCCCCCATTAAAAAGGGGGTTTGGGACACTATATTTCATAATTCCCTTTTTGCCTCCCCTACTAACATTTTTTTTTCTCCACATTCCTCAACGCTCCACCACCTTTTTTTCCCCCATAAAAATTTTGATTAACCTCATCCTTCTAAACCATCCGCCCCAACGTCAACTCCTAAATTTTGAAACATTCACTTCTTCATATACCCTTCCCAATTTGATATCCCAAATTTTTTTTTATCAAATCATTTGTACCCTCATACCCTTTCTCTTTTCTATGTTTACTTTTTAACTTTCTACCCTTTAAAAACACTCCCCAAAATTTATTTATATTATTTATATATAATATTATATTTTATATATATATATATTATAATAAGGGATATAATTATAATCATGGGTGAGTGCTAAACCAATAGGATTTTACAGCGCATGGGGGATGGAAGGTATTCAGGATCAATTTATGGAACTGGAGCACAGATCCAATTGCCTAGATCAAGAGCCCCTCACCAGTATCAAGGATCCTCCCTTGAGAGAGTAGGGTTGTAAGAGAAGTGAATGCGCGGGTGTTGGCATGAGGTGTGGGGTTAAAAGGTAAAGAATCAAACACAAAGTGGGAGTTGTTACAGTTGCTCTTTGCTGATGACACTGTGCTTTGGGAGATTCTGAAGAGAAGTTGCAGAGGTTGGTGGATGAATTTGGTAGGGTATGTAAAAGAAAAAAATTAAAAGTGAATGTAGGAAAGAGTAAGATGATGAGGATAACAAAAAAAATTAGGTGATGAGAGAGTGGATATGATTGGAGAGAGTATGAAGGAGGTGAATGTGTTCAGATATTTAGGAGTGGACGTGTCAGCAGATGGGTCTATGAATGATGAAGTGAATCATAGAACTGATGAGGTGAAAAAGATGAGTGGTGCACTTAGGAATCTGTGGAGACAAAGAACTTTGTCCATGGAAGCAAAGAGGGGAATGTATGAGAGTATAGTTATACCAACTTTCTTACATGGGTGTGAAGCATAGGTGATAAATGTTGCAGCGAGGAGAAGGCTGGAGGCAGTGGAGATGTCTTGTCTGAGAGCAATGTGTGGTGTGAATATATTGCAGAGAATTCGTAGTTTGGAAATTAGGAGGTACCGGATTACCAACATTATTATAGAGGGCTGAGTAGGGGTTGTTGAGGTGGTTCTGGCATGTAGAGAGGATGGAACACAATAGAATAACTTCGAGAGTGTATAAATCTGTAGTGGAGGAAGGCGGGGTAGGGGTCGGCCTAGGAAAGTTGGAGGGAGGAAGTAAAGGAGGTTTTGTGTGTGAGGGGCTTGGACTTCCAGCAAGCATCGTGAGCGTGTTAGAGAGGAGCGAATGGGGACAAATAGTTTTTAGGACTTAACGTGCTATTGGAGTGTGAGCAAGGTAATATTTATGAAGGGATTCAGGGAAACCGGCAGGCTGGACTTAAATCTTGGAGATGGGAAGTACAGTGTATGCACTCTGAAGGAGTGAAATGGTACAAAAGTATTAACTGAAGCAGTATATCTAGATTTTCAATAATTTGACAAAGTATCTCAAGGATGATTGCTGGCCAAAATGCCTTAGGGAAACTCTTAATGCCTGTATGAATTACTATCGCATTAGGAGAAAACAGCGAGTGATGCTGAATGAAAATGTGTCTGAGTGTTTGCTTGTAGACAGCGTTTGTAGACAGAACTAACATCTAAAACCTCGAAATTCGCGAATGACGGAAAATTTTGGAAAAGTTGCAGCAATTGGAAATCGATTGCTTGAGTGTAAAGAGTGATCTGGATAGGTTGGCAGTGTGATCGGGAAAGTGGAACAGGAATTTCGGTGTTGACAAGAGCAAAGTAATGCATTTTTAATATAACAGTCCCTCACGTATTAAATTTTTACCTACAAATTTACTAAAAAAAATGAAACCGATTTTAGAGAAATCTTTAACAACGATGTCGAAAGTACCAATCAATGTCTATCTGTGAGTACGAAAAAAAATTTGGATGTTAAATTTCTTATCTAGAAAGTTCGAGTATAAGTCACCAGAATTAATAATGCAAATGTCAGACCATAACTTGAATATTTTGTCTAGTTTTAGTCTTCAGATTTCTTAGAAGACTAAGATAAACTGGAGAATGTAGAGAGAAGGGAAACTAAGCTCGTACCATTACTGAGAAACTATACTTTATGAAGAAATACTCATGATACATGGCCCTTATTTACAAACCATACCACGGGTGGGCTTAGAACCCGCGGTCAGAGTCACAAAACTCCAGACCGTCGCGTTAACCACTGGACCAGCTAGCTACAATAAAATTCATCTAACTAGGAATATTTCTACACCATAGGAAGGTTAGCATAGGCACCACTGTGACCACAAATGCAACTTTTTACAGACGAATCTCCCGCTAGCGTGGCCGTGTGTCACACACACACACACACAAAGAACTGCTTGTAGTACAAAGTGAGTCAATATTGTGAAACTATGGAATGAAACATCGAGACTGGAGACTCAAAGAGGTGTATAAAATGATTTTGCAAAGTTATTTGTAGCAAAATAACAGCAGGGCGAACACTTCGCAAACACAGGGTTCAACTAGATAGTAATCCATAGCAAACAGTAGTCACCACTTTCCTGTTGCTAAGCCACTAATTGAGTCAGCCCAAACAGGAGTCAAAGAGACAACAAAAACTAATGCCCTCAAAACAGATAACAGGTGTTATCCTGGAACATGCGCCGGAGCTGCAAATCATACCCACCGTTCGCTACACAGTATCCAGAAATGGTAGTAGTGAAGTAGAATCACTGTTAGACACTGTTAGCAGTGAGTAATGAATAGTAGGAGTAAGGATAGTATTGCAACGATGAGGTACTTCGCAAGTTATTAATACAATTCACTTCTAAGTGATTCTCTCACTTACAGTACATTTTTCCGTCTATTTCATACCATTAGTTGCCGGATTGAGTGTAGGATTGGAAGGGAGCCTTTTGCTTTTCTATACTTGCCTAACCATCTGCATATTAGATGATTGGCCTTAAGTAGATTGAAGTAGACAGTTGATCATCGTGGATAACCTCAGTGTAGACTATAAGATCATATGCAACCTCTGTCCATATTCAATCATTCTGTCTCTCTCTGTGAATATCTCTGTCTCTGTCTCTCTCTGTGTATGTCTCTGCGTCTGTCTCTCTCTGAGGGGGAAGAGAGGTTAATCCGTCCCTCATGTCGTGTATGGATTATAATTTAAAGGAAATTGCTCAACGTTCTCACCCTAAGCTCTGGAAGCCTTTACATGTACTGTGTGAGAGTATACCATGTGTATACCGTGTGAGAGTATACCATGTGTATCCCGTGTGAGAGTATACCATGTGTATACCGTGTGAGAGTATACCATGTGTATACCGTGTGAGAGTATACCATGTGTATCCCGTGTGAGAGTATACCACGTGTATACCGTGTGAGAGTATACCATGTGTATACCGTGTGAGAGTATACCATGCGTATACCGTGTGAGAATATACCATGCGTATACCGTGTGAGAGTATACCATGCATATACCGTGTGAGAGTATACCATGTGTATACCGTGTGAGAGTATACCATGTGTATCCCGTGAGGGAGTATACCATGTGTATACCGTGTGAGTATACCATGTGCATCCCGTTTGAGAGTATACCATGTGTACACCGTGTGAGAGTATACCATGTATATCCCGTGTGAGAGTATACCATGTGTATCCCGTGTGAGAGTATACCATGTGTATCCCATATGAGAGTATACCATGTGTATACCGTGTGAGAGTATACCATGTGTATTCCCGTGTGAGAGTAACATGGTATACCGTGTGAGAGTATACCATGTGTATCCCGTGTGAGAGTATACCATGTGTATCCCGTGTGAGAGTATACCATGTGTATCCCGTGTGAGAGTATACCATGTGTATTCCGTGTGAGAGTATACTATGTGTGAATAACCGTGTGAGATTATCCCAAGTGAAAGTATCCCGTGTGAGAGTATCCCGTGTGAGAGTATCCCGTGTGAGAATATCCCGTGTGAGACTATCCCGTGTGAGACTATCCCGTGTGAGACTATCCCGTGTGAGACTATCCCGTGTGATACTATCCCGTGTGAGACTATCCCGTGTGAGACTATCCCGTGAGAGTATCCCGTGAGAGTATCCCTTGAGAGTATCCCGTGTGAGAGTATCCCGTGTGAGAGTATCCCGTGTGAGAGCATCCTAAGCCATAGATCATTCATAAATCCCAAGAAATAGATCATTCATAAATCTCAAGAAATAGATCATTCATAAATCCCAAGAAATAGATCATTCATAAATCCCAAGAAATAGATCTTTCATAAATCCCAAAGAAATAGATCATTCAAAAAATCCCAAGAAATAGATCATTCATAAATCCCAAGAAATAGATTATTCATAAATCCCAAGAAAAAGATCATTCATAGATCCCAAGAAATAGATCATTCATAAATCCCAAGAAATAGATCATTCATAAATCCCAAGAAATAGATCATTCATAAATCCCAAGAAATAGATCATTCATAGATCCCAAGAAATAGATCATTCATAGATCCCAAGAAATAGATCATTCATAGATCCCAAGAAATAGATCATTCAAAAATCCCAAGAAATAGATCATTCATAAATCCCAAGAAATAGATAAATTCATAAATCCCAAGAAATAGATCATTCTAGATCCCAAAAATAGATCATTCATAAATCCCAAGAAATAGATCATTCATAAATCCCAAGAAATAGATCATTCATAGATCCCAAGAAATAGATCATTCATAAATCCCAAGAAATAGATCATTCATAAATCACAAGAAATAGATCATTCATAGATCCCAAGAAATAGATCATTCATAAATCCCAAGAAATAGATCATTCATAGATCCCAAGAGATAGATAAATTCATAAATCCCAAGAAATGATCATCCATAAATCCCAAGAAATAGATCATTCATAAATCCCAAGAAATAGATAATTCATAAATCCCAAGAAATAGATCACTCATAAATCCCAAGAAATAGATCATTCATAGATCCCAAGAAATAGATCACTCATAAATCCCAAGAAATAGATCATTCATAAATCCCAAGAAATAGATCATTCATAGATCCCAAGAAATAGATCATTCATAAATCCCAAGAAATAGATCATTCATAGATCCCAAGAAATAGATCATTCATAGATCCCAAGAAATAGATCATTCATAGATCCCAAGAAATAGATCATTCATAAATCCCAAGAAATAGATCATTCATAAATCCCAAGAAATAGATCATTCATAGATCCCAAGAAATAGATCATTCATGATCCCCAAGAAATAGATCATTCATAGATCCAAGAGATAGATCATTCGTAGATCCCAAGAAATAGATCATTCATAAATTCCAAGAAATAGATCATTCATAAATCCCAAGAAATAGATCATTCATAAATCCCAAAAAAAAATCATTCAAAAATCCCAAAATAGATCATTCATAATCCAAAGAAATAGATCATTCAAAAATCCAAAAATGATCTTTCATAAATCCCAAGAAATAGTCTTTCATAATCCCAAGAAAAAATCTTCATAGACCCAAGAAATAATCATTCATAGATCCCAAGAAATAGATAATTCATAAATTCCAAAAATAGTCACTCATAAATCCCAAGAAATAATCTTCAAACCCCAAAGAATAGATCATTCAAAATCCAAAGAAATAAAATTTCATAAATCCCAAGAAATAGATCTTTCATAAATCCCAAAAATAGACATTCATAAATCCCAAGAAAAGATTTTAAAATCCCAAGAAATAGATCATCATAGTCCCAAGAAATAGACACCATAAACCCCCAAGAAATAGATCTTCATAAACCCCAAAAAATAGACATTCATAAATCCCAAGAAAAAATAAAATTTCTAAATCCCAAAAATAGATCATTCAAGACCCCAAAGAGATAGATCATGTTAAATCCCAAGAGATAATCATTCGAAATCCCAAAAACAATCATCATAAACCCAGAAAAAAAAAAATAACTCCCAATCACGTGAACAATTTTTTTTTTTTCCTTTCTCCTTTGTGTATTGCTTTGCTGAATTTTTTGTCTTTTTATAACAAAGCAAATATTGAAACTCGAACAATAAAAATTTTTTATCTGACTATAAAAAGAACAAAAAAATTTTTTTTATGTTTTTTAAAAATTTTCATTTAATTTTAATTTTTTTCATTATTTTTTGCTATGACATAAATTTTTCATGGTCATGAGTTTTAAATAACGACTACGTATATACCCACATGTGTATTTTATCACGGTATTACCCGACATGTGTATGTTCATCAGCGTGTATAACTTCGACATTGTATTTTACAGCGTGTTTTACCCCAAAATGGTTTTGTTTATCAGCGTGTAAAAAATCTTCCCACATGTGTATGCTATCAGGTGTATATACCCGCATGTTATGTCATCACGTGTAATACCTCGACATTGATGTCTATCAGTGTGTATATACCTCGACATGTGTATGTTTATCAGCGTGTATATACTTCGACATGTGTATGTCTATCAGCGTGTATATACTTCGACATATGTCTATCAGTGTGTATATACCTCGACATGTGTATGTATCAGCGTGTATATACCTCGACATGTGTATGTCTATCAGTGTGTATATACTACGACATGTGTATGTCTATCAGTGTGTATATACTACGACATGTGTATGTCTATCAGTGTGTATATACTACGACATGTGTATGTCTATCAGTGTGTATATACTACGACATGTGTATGTCTATCAGTGTGTATATACTACGACATGTGTATGTCTATCAGTGTGTATATACTACGACATGTGTATGTCTATCAGTGTGTATATACTACATGTGTATGTCTATCAGTGTGTATATACTACGACATGTGTATGTCTATCAGTGTGTATATACTACGACATGTGTATGTCTATCAGTGTGTATATACTACGACATGTGTATGTCTATCAGTGTGTATATACTACGACATGTGTATGTCTATCAGCGTGTATATACCTCGACATGTGTATGTCTATCAGTGTGTATATACTACGACATGTGTATGTCTATCAGTGTGTATATACTACGACATGTGTATGTCTATCAGTGTGTATATACTACGACATGTGTATGTCTATCAGTGTGTATATACTACGACATGTGTATGTCTATCAGTGTGTATATACTACGACATGTGTATGTCTATCAGTGTGTATATACTACGACATGTGTATGTCTATCAGTGTGTATATACTACGACATGTGTATGTCTATCAGTGTGTATATACTACGACATGTGTATGTCTATCAGTGTGTATATACTACGACATGTGTATGTCTATCAGTGTGTATATACTACATGTGTATGTTTGTTTATCAGATGTACCCGATTTTTCTCTCACAGAGTATACTGTATGCCAGTGTATTTGAGAATGTACATAATGTGTCTGTCTGTGTATATATCTTAAGAGTTTACGTGACGTTTCTCTCAGCATGTATATGTCGTGCCGAATAGGTAAAACTGGTCAGTTAGCAAAAACTCATTTAAAATTAAGTCCTTTCAAAATTTTCTTTTATACTTTTAAAGATATATATTTTTCGTTTAAGTTAATATAAAAATTAATAATTTTGTTCCAAAAGAACCTTAGAAAACTTATCTAACCTTATTATAACAAGCGCAATGTAGTTTAACCTAATCCAACTTAATATATTTTAGATAAGTTTACAGTAATTTAATAAACAAACAAAATTAAATATATTTTTTCGTTAGGTTCAGAATGATTTTTGTGAAATTACTGCATACACAAATTTTTCGCTTGCCTTATTCGGCAAGAAAAGCGTTACTATTTAAGCCAGAATCGTAAGTTTTATCTACTCGGCACGATATTATATAATATATATATATATATATATATATATATATATATATATATATATATATATATATATATATATATATATATAATATAGATATATATGCATGCAAAACAACCACTGTGAAAGAATAGTGAAGTTCCAAATGCTTTCGTGACTTCTCACATTATCAAGGAACTATCTAGTTCCTTGATACTGTGAGTAGTCACGAAAGCGCTTGGACTTGCACTATTCTTTCACAGTGGTTGTTTATAATATATATATATATATATATATATATATATATATATATATATATATATATATATATATATATATATATATTATATATATATATTATTTACAATGTAAAACCGCACTCAATTATAAAAGAAACCTGATGGGCATACCAATCAAGTCTCCAAGAAGGAAAGGTTTGGATACAGATTGTGTGAGAATGCAAGTACAGATGGAGAGGTAAAAGACAGCTGCGTCATCCCTATCTATTCACTCAGTGACCTACCCCTACGTACCTACCCCTTTTGCAGGTGTGACTGAAATGTGCGAAGAGTTCTCATAATTGAGTCTGTTACAATTGACGACGTGCTTATAATTCGTTACTAATGATTAATGATTTTACAATAATGGTAATATTTAACAAATCATTACAAGAAGGTAATGTGCCAAAGGACTGGAAGCCTGCAAATGTTACATTCGTATATAAAGAAGGGAACAAGACTAGTTCCTCCAACTATCGTCCTGTCAGCTTTACATAATATTTAGGTAAATAAATGTAGAATGCTGTTAAATATAAAGTGGCTGAGTAAGACACATGTGCAACAGTTAAGTTGCTTTACTGTCGAAACGTTTCACCTTCACAATAGACTTCTGTCAAATACAGAGAAGACAGCAGATGCAGTGGTGAGGTATAAAGATGATGTAATCGGTCCATTAACCTTGAAGAAATAGTTTTGTTTGGTGAATCCCTTAGCATAAAGAGTTCAGCTCTATTGTTTTGTTCAAGACTCGGGAGGTGGCCTGGACTACATCTTGTATTAACTGGGACAGACTGGATGAAAACAGAAATATTCAAAGCAGGTAGGGATATAGTTTTGGAGTGGTTAGCACATTTGTTCAATACATGCATGAAAGGCGTAAAGTGCCTAGGGATTTACAGAAAGCATGCATAGTTTCATGAATTACACGGTAATACACGTTGTGAATATACCGGGTATATGTATGTAGAGTAATTATATAGAGAATTACGGGTAAAACAAAGAGGAGGATTGCAGAGGAACAAGGGAGTTCTGGGAAGAGTAGGGAATATGTAGACCAAGTATTTACACTGCAGCATATAAGTGAACAATACTTAGATAAAGGTAACAAACTTTTTATTGTTGTGTGAATTAATTTAAGGGAAGACATATGGCTGGGTAGGGAAGCAATGTGGCAGATGCTGCAAAAGTATGGAATAAGTGGCAAGTTATATAAAGCAGGAAATATGTTTTGTGGATAGTGGTTCTCAGGTTAAGGTAAGTAGGAAAGAGAGAGATTATTTTCCAGTAAATGTAGCTCTTAGACAGGGGTGTGTAATGTCACCATGGTTATTTACATTTTTGTGGATGGGATTGCAAAAAAAAGTGAATTCTAAGATACTGGGGGGAGGCGCGGGATTAATGAATATAAATATGATACGAAGTGGGAGTTGTCAGTTTTTTTTATGTAAAAAGACGGAAATTAAAAGTGAACATAGGGAAGCAAGGTGATGAGCCTAAGCATGGAGGATGTAAATGTGTTCAGATATTTGTGAGTGGACCTGTTCACGGATGATTCTATGGAAGATTAGGTGAACCGTAGAAAAGATGAAGGAAAAAAGATAGTGGTGCATTGAGGCGTTTATGGAGACAAAGAACGTCATCCATGGAGTCAAAAAAGGGAATGTACCAGAGTGTTTTGGTGCTAAGACTGTTACAAGGATGTGAAGTATGGAATTCAAACGTTGCAGTAAGGAAGAGGCTGCAGAGGGTAGGTAGTAGAGACGTCGTGTTTGAGAGCACTGTATGATGTGAAGATAATACAGAGAATTCGAAGTCTGGAGATTAGGAAGAGGTGAAAAGTTTCCATAATTATTCAAACTGCTTAGGAGGGGTTATTGAGGTGGCTTTGATTAAAGGAGGCTGGAGAAAAATAGGATGATTAGGAGTGTGTATAAATCTGGGAGGGGAGGGGAGGGGTAAGGAATGTTCGGTGTTAGCCTGGAGGGAGTAAAAAAGATTTTGAGTATTAGGTGCTTTTAAATTCCCAAAAGGCTTGAGTGAACGTATGAGACAGGAGTAAGTGTAGGCAAAGTGTTTTCATAATTGGAGTTGCTGTTGGAGTGTGAGCAACAGTTTCTTAGTTTTTCTCTATGCCCATCTCCTTGCTGGAAGATGGCCAGTATGTTATATATACATCCAATCAATGTCTTCCCAAAAGCTCTGACATCACAGTTCAGATGATATTCAAACCGCAAAAGAACAAAAAAATTACTTTGGAGTTCTGTAATTTAAACAATACGAGTTATTACTGTAGACTTTTAGTAGAGTATATCCCAGTGTGTATATACATTATCAAGAGGTATGCAACCACTCTTGTATATACTAAGACGACGAATCTTTCCTTATTTACACAGAATTTTTTTCCGTATGAAATAAATCTGAATACCACTGACGTTAGTGTCTTGGTGAACTGCGATCTTAACAAGTCTTATATGGACAAACCTAACAAAGTAACTCAAGAAATATTATGAATTGTTTATACAAGGTCAAGCGTAGACTCTTTGTAGATATTCCCTTGAGCACTCTTTCCAAAGGATCGTCAAGGGTGATGATAATGCCGGATTAACCAAGATTAGAGGTTAAAAACTGGTGTATCAAGTTTGAAGGTGGAGACTAATTAAGAATGCAGTTAAAGACTCGTCAAGATTTCAGGTGAAGATTCGTCAAGGCTGTATTTAAAGAATCCTCAAGACTTCAGTAAAAGATTCAAGGCTGCAGTTAAAGATTCTCCATAACTGCAGCTAAAGATTCGTCAAGACTGCAGTTAAAGCTTATTCAAGACTGCAGTTAAAGACGTAGCAGGTGGTCTTTACTAGCACCGCGTCTACAGACGCAATTACAAACAAAAACAAACACTGCCCAAGTCTCCTACTCTGCTTTTCTCTCTCGCCTCTTTCTTCATGGAAACACAAAACCAGCAACATTATTTCAAGGATGCTTTACATGTTGGGAGGTTTTATGAATTCGTAATGTGTTGAAGTCTCACTCTTACTGTTTTATGAAATACATAAATATATTATTACTGAATTCGTAAAGCTTTGGCAGTTACCTAAGTTACTAATGCAGTTTGAGATATTAATTGATATAGCGACGGTATCTAACAAATTAATTTCTTTAGGTAATTTAACGAACAAGCCAAGTTCTATAGGTAATTCTATGGTTTAGAAAGACACTTAAGCAAACACTATAACATATTTATTAGAAAACGTTTCGGTTCTGGGTCCTTGATCACTTCTAACCAAGGTCTGATCAAGGTCCCAGGACCGAAACGTTTTCTAATAAATATGTTATAGTGTTTGCTTACGTGTCTTTCTAAACCAACTTGTCGGTATTTATTACCAAGGTTTATACCAGGTAATTCTATACACATCATCTCCAGTAACTGCCGAAAAGATAGCAGTATTGTGGAAACTAACCACACACACCACATGATGGGGGAGGGGAGGAAAGGGGGTGGTTTTATAAATTATCTTTGCACAGGAATTCCGCCTTTGCGAGCACGGACATTACTGTCATAATTGCTTCTTTCTAAAGAGTATTGCGGCTTTCATAGTGCTCTCGTGGCTTATGTAGACCTTGTTTAATGTGGGAATGACGTGAGTTTACAGAGGCATGGTAGCAAAAATTTAACAAGATCTCAAAACCAACATTATTATTATTATTATTATTATTATTATTATTATTATTATTATTATTATTATTAATGGGAAAGAGCTAAAGCCTAAGAGGTTATACAGTACCTTTGGAATGGAAGGTAATCAGGTTCTGTGCAAGTTGACATAGCCAGCCTGACTGGGCATCAATATTCTGCCCAAAGGGACATTACCTTTGTCTGCTTCCAGACTAAGAAAGGGAAAAAAACATTTTGCAGTTCTCTATGATGTTTATACCTGATCGTGTAATTATGAAATGATGTACATTTCATTATAAAATGTTTTGTGTCTCACTGGGGAATGTTTTAATTCTCATTTAGGAATGATTTAAATCTCATCATGAAATGCTACATTGATTCCAGGTCTTTTTAAGTACAGTTAGTTTTGGAAATTTCTGTAATAATGGGAAATAATTACAATATTCACATTATTTCTGAGCCTCCCATTAATCACAAAGTACTCAAATTACTCAATCTGAAATGTCAATAGTGAATGTTAAAGTTGAAATTTAAGACTTATGTCAGTGTGGAACGTTATTTACTCTTTAATGGAACGTTCATCAGTTTGCAATACAAGAGTAATCATGTCAAAATGGAACACTCATCACGACAATATAGAACGTTAATGTGCGTTAACAGAACGTTAATGTGCGTTAACAGAACGTTAATGTGCATTAACAGAACGTTAATGTGCATTAAGAGTAAGGATAAGGGGGTGTTTTTAATTCTTGCCAGAATTTCGCTTTCGTTCACAGTTACTATAATGTATTTTCTAATAGACCTCACCATCTAGTTGCGTGTTATGTTACATTGTTTATGTGGAATGAACGTGAGTTATAAAGCATGTTTAGCAAAATTATAACGAAGATCTCAAAGAACCACATGACATCTATTATGTATTATCTATTATTATATAACTTCTATTAATTTTTAAATTAATAATGGGAAAGAGCCTAAACCTAACGAGTATAAACAGTACCTTGAATGGAGCGTAATCAGTTCTGTGAATGACATAGCACGCCTGATGGCAAACAAATCTGCCAAATGGACATACCTTGTCTGTTACCACTAAGAAAGGGAAAAAACATTTGCAGTTAACTACACGAGTTTATATCTGATAGTGTAAATAAATGATTTAACAATTTCATTATAAACATGGTTTGTAACTCACTGGGAAGTATTGAAATTCCATTTAGGAATGATTAAATTCATCATGAAATGCTACATGATTCCAGGCCTTTTTGAAGCTACGGTAGTATGGAAAATTTGCTAGTATAATGAGGCAGATGAATTACAATACCATTATTCGAGCCACCCATTAATCACAAAGTACTCAAATTACCAATCCCTGAAATCAATAGTGATGTTAAAAGTCATTAAAGACTATGGCAGTGTGGAACGTTATAAACCCCCATTAATGGAACGTCACAGTTGCAATACAAGAGTAACATGTCAAAATGAACACTCACACGACATATAGAACGTTAATGTCGTTAACAGAACGATTATGTATAACAGAACGTTAATGGCAAACAGAACGTTAATGAGCATTAACAGAACGAAAATGTGCATTAACAGACAGGGTTAATGTGCATTAACAGAACGTTGTCAGAAACGTTCATCATGTAAAGAACGTAATATTATGAACGACACACGCTCTAGTAGGGAATGTTCTGTAAATAAAGTTCATATTATAAATGGAAGAGTAATTACATACATGAACACTTATCACACTAATATGAACGTAACTGATTCAAACGAAACATCACGATGACATATTAACGACTGTGATATCAACATAGAACACCTCTATAACCAGTATAGCAACACACACGAAGTATGAAACACACACCCAGTATGAAACACACACCCAGTATACAACACACACGCCAGTATGAAACATACACGCCATATGACAACACAACCCATATAAAAAGCTGATCTCAAAAAAAAGCCTACTCATAACCAACATAAAACAACATAAAACATAAAACATAAAACATAAAACAACAAAAAACAACATAAAACAGCATAAAACATAAAACATAAAACATAAAACAACATAAAACAACATAAAAACAGCATAAAAATAACAACATAAAACAGACATAAAACAGCATAAAACAGCATAAAACAAAACAACATAAAACAACATAAAACATAAAACAACATAAAACAACATAAAACAACATAAAACACTGGTTACGAGTTTTGGAGAAAAAGTTATTTTACTGCTTACAGTAGTAATATAGGTAACCTTAATATGTAAAACATTAATTAATATCGACCGAGAATGTGATTATATCAACGTGGAATGATGTGTTTGGAATTATGATATATGCTTGGAATTATAATATCCTGGAAATTATGATAATACATGCTGGAAATTATGGTTTTATGCTAGGAATTACGATAATATATGCTGATAATTATGATAATATATGCTGAGAATTATGTGTTGGGATTTATGATAATATATGCCGGGAATTTTGATAATATATGCTAGGAATTATGATAATATATCCTGGGAATTATGATAATATATCCTGGGACTTATGATGATATATAAGAACATAGAACATAAGAAAGGAGGAACACTGCAGCAGGCCTGTTGGCCCATACTAGGCAGGTCCTTTACAATTCATCCTACTAACTTATGATAATATATGCTGGGACTTATGATAATATATGCTGAGAATTATGTGTTGGGAATTATGATAATGTATGCTGGGAATTATGATAATATATGCTAAGAATTATGGTAATATATGCTGGGAATTATATGCTGGCAATTATGATAATATATGTTAGGAATAATGACGATTTTAAGAAGGACAAAAAATAATAATAAAAGTTAAAATACCGTGGCACCGGACATACAATATACACACTGAGAGATGTATTTCTCTCACCTTATATACAATGAGAATTTGCTTTAATCCCTATTTGAGGTATTGAAATATTTTGTCTGGTGACGCAAAGGTTACGCGAGAGAATTACCCTACTGCAGTTGATAGGCTGGAAACTGAAGTTGTGGATGAGTGTAACAAACTTCCCAGTACAGTTATAGGGGCTAAGAATTACCTTACTGCAGTTGATAGGCTGGAAACTGAAGTTGTGGATGAGTGTAACAAACTTCCAAGTACATTATAGGGGCTAAAACGTTGTGCAGTTTTAAAAATAGGTTAGATAAATACATGAGTGGGTGTAGGTGGGTGTGAGTTGGACCTGACTAGCTTGTGCTACTAGGTCAGATGCCTTGCTCCCTCTTTAAGTGAATGTGACTGAACCTGACTAGTGTTAGGCAATTGCTCAAGCCGGTAGGAGACTTGACCTGCTGCATGGCCATTGACTGTGTGCAGTGTTATTCCAGCAGAGGAAGCTCAGGCGATTTTTGGTTCATGGACAGTGGGCCAGAAAGGATCGAAACGTCGTTATAAGTTCGTGCAGGTTATTCGTTAATAAATTGCGAATCGTCAAGAAAATTACCCCAAGTAACAACACTGTTCGTTGCCCGGTCCGAGGAACCATGTGTACCTCTGTAATTGTAAATACCTTTGTAACTTTTAAAGATTGTGCTAGACCTACCTGGAGTTATTACCTTTGTAAATTGTGAGTTCATTACCTTGTAAATTGTGAGTTCATTGCCTCTGTGGCTTGACTCAAACTATCAAAACTTTGAGGCCCAGTCCTGGACCCATTATGTCCTCTGATAATTTGACTACCGCCACAGGATGGGTATGGGGTGCATTATAAACATATTAATACTAAAAAAAACTAGGTCGTTGCTCGCAGACCCAAGAAGAATAATTAAAGTATGGCATACCGAAGCCTGTGTTGGAAGACGTCTCGCACCAAAAAAAGAGGTATTTTTCAACTCGTGCAGAGATTATTGGCATAAGGGTCTTGAATTTAAGCTAGGCAAGTTTGCATATAAATGCTATCTTGAAAATAAGATACGCAAGTGTTGCATATAATGCCTGGTCTTGAAATTAAGATACGCAAGTGTTGCATATAATGCCCGGTCTTGAAATTAAGATACGTAGGTGTTGCATATAAAGCCTGGTCTTGAAATTAAGATATGCAAGTGTTGCATATAATGCCTATTCTTGAAATTAAGATACACAGGTGTTGCATATAATGCCTAGTCTTGAAATTAATATACGTAGGTGTTGCATATAAAGCCTGGTCTTGAAATTAAGATACACAGGTGTTGTATATAATGCCTTGTCTTGAAATTAAGATACACAGGTGTCGCATATAATGCCTGGTCTTGAAATTAAGATACACAGGTGTCGCATATAATGCCTGGTCTTGAAATTAAGATACGCAGGTGTTGCATATAATGCCTCACCTTATCAGCACTGTATATCAATATTGTAAGTAGACCAAAGATTCGCACTTTAAATATTTCCCCTTACTTGACTTCTTCCTTCACCTCTTCTTTTACTCCGTGCTCTTCACTTCCCTCACCTCATTTCTGTCTCATCTTTCGTCATTCCACCCACTTTTTTCCTCCCTCTCAGGCGTACATAGTAAGCGTGTATTTTGTATCTTCTGCATGACATGATCAAAATCTTGACAGTTCGAAACGTTGCCTCAAAGTATATTTTGCAATATGTGTATTTTCTTCAACAAAGAATAATAACAGCCATAGAGAATATGATATCTCTGCAACAGTCGGGTATCTTTATTGTTGAAAGGTTTCTACTATACAGTAAGCTACACAAGTCTTTACAGAAGCACAGTGCAAGACCGTCCCAGTTAAAGCTGGTCCTGTTACTTGTAAACAAACCATACCACGGGTGGGGTTGCAACCAGCGATCAGAGTGTCTCAAAACTCCAGACCGTCGCGTTAGCTACTGTCTGGAGTTTTGAGAGTCCCTGATCGCGGGTTCTAACCCCAGCCGTGGTTTGGTTTGTTTGTAATCGTGTCATTACGATTTCGTGAGTCCTGTTACATGTATCTTGTTCTCTTTATCAACGATACGCTGCTTCGTCCAGGTCTCCCCTAGTTTAATGTAAATTATGTTCATAGAGCTTTGGTTGTTGAGTTTAATATAACCACAGTACAAAAGTTAAAGGATTTTAATGTCGGTTTTTGCACCACCAGTCAAGAACACTTTAAATCTTGAAGTCATCAGTATCTAGTATGACTAATCACCTTAAATCATTAATAACCCAACAAAAAGTTACCGTACAGACTATCATCTATTCCTCTACCAGACAATAACATCCCAACATTCTTTAAGAGTTTCAACTTACTTAATTTACAAAATATACACTCACATTACCGCACCGAGACAACCTTCTCAGTGTATTTACACTGCTTCTCTCGGTACATATTCACTAATTGAAATAAATCTCTCAAAATTTATGCGTCTGTGGCACAATGCGTGTTGTGTATATATATTTTAAACACGGTAATTTATATTTTTCTCCAACAAGGAAGGTATTTACAGAAATCTGTTTTTGTTTAACGCTGGAGCCGGGAGCGAGAACGAGCACTGAAAATTGAATATAATTCCGTATTCACAAACACAGTAATACTCATAATTTATCCAAAATGCAATAATTATCGATAATGGAATAACACTGTTTTGGGGAGATTTCAGCTAAAATAAAAATACGGAATTTCTACACAGTGGTGACTTAAACTGAGATTTAAATTAAAGTTTACCCTAAAAATATACACTTATACAAAATAATTTGTTTATGTGTAATTATATATTCATGCGAAATAAAATATTTTTCATAATTCGTTTTGAAGCTTAAACGAATCAGAAATTCAAGAATTATGTTATGAAGTGAAGAATTATATTAACGTGTGTACCCGAAGGTACTTAACTTATAGAATATTTAGCAGGTGTATATACAGTGAGAAGTGTATGTTTCTCGATGTATATACACTGAGAAGTGTATATTTCTCGGTGTATATACACTGAGAAGTGTATATTTTACGATGTATATACACTGAGAAGTGTATATTTCTCGGTGTATATACACTGAGAAGTGTATGGTTCTCGGTGTATATACGCTGAGAAGTGTATGGTTCTCGATGTATATACACTGAGAAGTGTATATTTTACGATGTATATATACTGAGAAGTGTATATTTTACGATGTATATACACTGAGAAGTGTATGTTTCTCGATGTATATACACTGAGAAGTGTATATTTCTCGGTGTATATACACTGAGAAGTGTATATTTTACGATGTATATACACTGAGAAGTGTATATTTTACGATGTATATACACTGAGAAGTGTATATTTTACGATGTATATACACTGATAAGTGTATGTTTCTCGATGTATATACACTAGAAGTGTATGTTTCTCGATGTATATACACCAGAAGTGTATGTTTCTCAATGTATATACACTAGAAGTGTATGTTTCCCGATGTATATACACCGACTATGAATGAGACATTTGTGTAACATTTTGGCTATCTATATTTTGGAAACGTTTCGATAGCGAATTGCTTCTTCAGTCCAATATAAAGAACGGAGAGAGATGAGTTTCAGGTAATCAGTCCCTCAGTCTTGAGTCGATGTGTTCAGTGTATCAGTTTGGATGAAAATACAGCATTTGAGCGGAGATGAGACTTGTATACTGCTGACAGATGAGTTGGAGCAGTTGTAGGCGGAGTCACCAGTGGAAAAATTAAATAGTGGAAGTATGTAATGTCTATAGGTTAGACAAGTTCTGAGGAATTTAATATATTAAGATCCCAAGATGATGCTGTACCTGGAGTTTACCTGGAGAGAGTTCCGGTGGTCAACGCCCCAGCGGCCCGGTCTGTGACCAGGCCTCCTGTATCTGACAGATTTTGTATAAATAGTTCAGAAGACCGATAATTTGATAAATGAGACACTTGTGTAGCATTTAATTATTTTTATTCTGGAAACCTTTCGCCTGTTACTGCTTCATGTCACCTCTCTGCAGTATATGTTGTATTTTTATCAAAATTGATCACCCGGACACATCGACTCCAGACTGAGGGACTGATTATCTCAAACTCCTCTTCTTCCATTGTTCTTCTTTGTATTTGACTGAAGAAGCCCTTGGTTGGCGAAACGTTTCCTCCTCAGTAAAGATTCCTGAGTGTTGAACAATTGTCTTATTCTTCAATTTGTCGTTTTGAGTTACTGAGTCTTACAAAATTTT
The DNA here is from genome assembly GCF_026875155.1 of Cherax quadricarinatus. Classification (NCBI taxonomy): domain Eukaryota; kingdom Metazoa; phylum Arthropoda; class Malacostraca; order Decapoda; family Parastacidae; genus Cherax; species Cherax quadricarinatus. The sequence continues at coordinate 12,323,778 of NC_069474.1, read as the reverse complement.
AATTAAAAATTCTTGACTGGTGATGAACAGGTGACATGCAGCCTTAATGACCCTTTGAGTAGTTGATAAGCTTTAAGCCTAATTAACCGAGCAATCAAGTATAATTGAAGTTATGCTATGACAATTGATATTCGTAACTAATTACTTGACATTTAACTTCATATTTAACATAATTTGCGTGGTTGCCGAAGTAGGAGTTGTAATTACTGATACTTAAGAGAGGAAATGTATGACTGAAGTATTTATGAAATGTGAAGCATAGTTGTAGCCTAAGAGATGATAATGTTTAGCGCAAGGAAGAGTATTATATGCCAAGGAGAGGAATTTTCTCTCAGGGAGGAAGGGTGGTGTTATAATTTCAGGGGAGGGATGCTGTACTTCCAAGATTGGTATAATACTCTCCGGGGGAGGTGTTATATATTCTCATGAGAGGGTGTTGCACTCTCAGGGGAGGGAGTTGTACTCTCAGGGGAGGGTGTTGTACTCTCAGGAGGGTGTTGTACTCTCAGGGAAGGGTGTTGTACTCTCAGGGAAGGGTGTTGTACTCTCAGGGAAGGGTGTTGTACTCTCAGGGAAGGGTGTTGTACTCTCAGGGAAGGGTGTTGTACTCTCAGGGAAGGGTGTTGTGCTCTCAGTTGGGGGTGTTGTACTCTCTGGGAAGGGTGTTGTACTCTAAAGGATGGGTTTTATACCTCGAGGGAGAGGTATTATATTCTCAGGAGAAGGTATTATCCTCTCATGTTATACTCTGAAAAATGGAAACAATGCTCTAAGGGGATGGGGATATACTTACTGGGTAGCAAGACATACTTTCAGGAGTAGGTGGAATGCTTTCAGGAGTAGGTGGAATGCTTTCAGGAGTAGGTGGAATGCTTTCAGGAGTAGGTGGAATGCTTTCAGTAGTAGGTGGAATGCTTTCAGAAGTAGGTGGAATGCTTTCAGTAGTAGGTGGAATGCTTTCAGTAGTAGGTGGAATGCTTTAAGAAGTAGGTGGAATGCTTTCAGTAGTAGGTGGAATGCTTTCAGTAGTAGGTGGAATGGTTTCAGAAGTAGGTGGAATGCTTTAAGAAGTAGGTGGAATGCTTTAAGAAGTAGGTGGAATGCTTTAGAGTGATCTCAGTAGGTGGAATGCTTTCAGTAGTAGGTGAATGCTTAGAGAGGGGAATGCTTTAAGAAGTAGGTGGAATGCTTTCAGAGTAGGTGGAATGCTTTAGAAGTGAAGCTTAGAAGGTGGAATGCTTTAGAAGTAGGTGGAATGCTTTAAGAAGTAGGTGGAATGCTTTAAGAAGTAGGTGGAATGCTTTAAGAAGTAGGTGGAATGCTTTAAGAAGTAGGTGGAATGCTTTAAGAAGTAGGTGGAATGCTTTCAGTAGTAGGTGGAATGCTTTTAGTAGGTGGAATGCTTTAAGAAGTAGGTGGAATGCTTTAAGAAGTAGGTGGAATGCTTTAAGAAGTAGGTGGAATGCTTTAAGAAGTAGGTGGAATGCTTTAAGAAGTAGGTGGAATGCTTTAAGAAGTAGGTGGAATGCTTTAAGAAGTAGGTGGAATGCTTTAAGAAGTAGGTGGAATGCTTTAAGTAGTAGGTGGAATGCTTTCAGTAGTAGGTGGAATGCTTTAAGAAGTAGGTGGAATGCTTTAAGAAATAGGTGGAATGCTTTCAGTAGTAGGTGGAATGCTTTAAGAAGTAGGTGGAATACTTTCAGTAGTAGGTGGAATACTTTCCTGAGAATTATAATCTCACTGGAGAGAACGACATAAAACGACACTGGTTTTGCTGCATCATAAATTAAAAAATAAAGCTACAAGATTTATTTCTTCGTAAAGATGACAGTGTGTAATTACAATTATGTTTTGCTAAGTACAAAGAAATGCCACTATCATGCCGAGGCATTTCGGGGCATTTCGCTTTGGAAACAGTCTAAGCAACCACTAGAAGACCTGTCTCCTCATCCTGGACCACGTCTAGGCCTAGCAACTTGCTGTAAGGTCTACATTATCGTTCTCTTGCATTATTTCCATTTTCCATTAATCTATCAAGCATTAATCTATCTATCATCATCTATCTATCATTAATCTATCTAGCCTGTCATGGGCTTAGTGCTGTGCTCTTTCACTCATTAGTTCATACACTCTCACGTTCTTGTGCTTAAATTTAGAAAACTAAGATCAAGGAGAGACAGGTGGAAGCTTAATACTTACAAGAGTCATAGGATGTAAGGAAGCATTTCTTTGCTCTCATAGACGATGTAGTTTTCTCATACTGTATTTTTCTTGTACTCCTACGTTGCGTTTATTTCCTGCGTCGTTCAGGCTAGTTTTATGTAGATACAGGGTGAGTATGTCATAGTTTTAATTTTAAATATGTTGTCGTTTTCTTTATATATGTTGTAAATTTCTTTAAATATATCGTTGCTTTCCTTCAGTATTACAGATATCCTTTATTATGATGTAATTATTTGTTTAGTATGTTGTAGTTTTCCTTAAATATGTTGTAGTCATCCTTATATATGTTGTATTATTCTTCGGATATGCAATTTCCCTTAAATATTTGTAGTTTTAAGTATCCTGCATTTTTTCCTTAAACATGTTGCAGTTTTTCCTTAAGAATTTTGTAGTTTTCGTTGAAAATGTAGTTTTCTTTAAATATGTTGTACTTTTCCTTAAATCTGTTGTAGTTTCTTAAATACAATCTAATATTTTCTTGGATATGTGGTTTTCTTTAATGTTGTAGTTTTCCTTAAGAATATTATTTTCTTTAATCATGAACATTAAAATGGTATAAAATACCGACAGGTTGTTAGGTAAGACACATATGCAACAGTTAGGTATCTTTATTTCGAAACGTTTCGCCTACACAGTAGGCTTCTTCAGTCGAGTACAGAAAAGTTGATAGAAGCAGAAGATACTTGAAGACGATGTAATCAGTCCATCACCCTTAAAGTTTTGAGGTGGTCAGTCCCTCAGTCTGGAGAAGAGTATTGTTCCATAGTATGAAACAATATGGAGTAGAAGTGACAGGATGGAGCCTATATACCGCCTAGGCTCCATCCTGTCACTTCTTCTCCATATTGTTTCAGACTATGGAACAATACTCTTCTCCAGACTGAGGGACTGACCACCTCAAAACTTTAAGGTTGATGGACTGATTACATCGTCTTCAAGTATCTTCTGCTTCTATCAACTTTTCTGTACTCGACTGAAGAAGCCTACTGTGTAGGCGAAACGTTTCGAAATAAAGAAACCTAACTGTTGCATATGTGTCTTCTTTAATCATGCTGCAGTTTTCTTTAAAGATTAAGTTTTCTTTAACCATGTTGTAGGTTTTTTCTTAAAGATGCGGTTCTCATTACGTTGTTTTAGTGATCAAGGTCAGAGATGTTCTACGTAGACGATCTTCTTTCCTTTCAATCAAAAATTTTCCTTGATTTGTTTTACTTTATCATGTGGTTTTATCCTTGAAAATGTTGTAGATTTTCCTTAAAAATTGTTGGTTTTCCTAAAACATGTAGTTTTTCTGCTTTCAACATGAGGTAGACTGTATAAAGAAAATGTGTGATTTTTTTTTGAGAATTCAATCGAATACTGTGTCACGTAGCTCGATCACTAGCGCACTCAGCTGACACTCTGAAGTCCGGGGTTCGAATCTCCTCCGGTACGGCTGGAAAATATTAGGGACATGTTTCCTTAAGACACCCGCTGTCCCTGTTCACCCATCAGTTTAAAATGGGTACCTGGGAGTTAGGCGACTGGTGTGGGTCACTGACCTAATTTGTCCGAAATGCTGAGCATAACAAGGGGTCTTCTTTACGGTAGTATGTCATTGATGTCACTTAGGCCTGTATACCTTATACATGTAAATAATTATATTATATTATATTATTACGTGACTTCAAGGGAGATATTACAAGTACTAGAACAAGTAATAGTAGTATTATAACTACTGCGACTAATACCGGAATTACCAATACTAACACAATATTAATAATAAAATAAATTATACTAATAAAATAATAATAATAATAACAAAATATACTAATAAAATAATAATAATAAGAAGAAGAAGAAGAAGAAGAGGAAGAGAAAGAAGAGGAAGATCATGATGATGTTAGCTATGTTTCTTGGGTGTTACGGGCTCAGGGCTTGACGAGCTGAAGGATTTATCTGGAGAACTGTTTGCCTTGAGGCGTTAGGTAGCATTACTGAGATCATTCGTAAGAGCCTCATGACCATAATGTATAATACTGCTTTTCATAATGTACGGAACAGTTTCACTAAGAGAATTTCATCACAGTTTAGCTCTTATTTCATTCTTGTGAGGTACTATATATATATATTATATATATATATATATATATATATATATATATATATATAATATATATATATATATATATATATATATATATATATATAGAGAGGAGAGAGAGAGAGAGAGAAGAGAGAGAGAGAGAGAGAGAGACCCTAGTCTAACCTGATTTGTCCAAACAATATGAAATCTAATGTAACCCATCCTAGCTTAAAGTATCCTAACCTACACCAAGCTAAACTAATCTAAACTAACTTAACCTTACCTAACCTAACTTAACTTAATCTAACCAAATTTAAAACTACGTAAACTAATCAAATTTAATTCAATCTTACCTAACGTAAGCTAACTTACCTAACCTAAACTATTCTAGCCTAATCTGAAGGTTACCTGAAAACAATTGCAGCCATCCTCGCAATGGTCTTAGACCAAGAATCCTAGCTGATGATCTGATCAACAAGGCTGCTGGTGCTAGGTACACACACACTAGTTTAGACACCACAGACCGAATAATTTATCAACTTTCTACTTGTAACCTAAGAGGGGAAGGGGTATGTTGGTAATTCTTCTTATGTAATAAGGAGGCTGAAAATGTTGGTGCTTTTGTATTTCCTGTGTCATCTAAGAGCAAATGCACTGCACACCACCTTTTCACTGAGGAATATTGCACCGGTGGCTGAGCCTCTTACTTCAGAAGGGAGAGAGTTTGGCGTGTAGATTTAATATCAGTCCATCAAGAAATTTCCTGGTGAAATTTACGATGCTTCTTTCACTCCTACTTTCAAAGTAGTATAGTTTAAGAATTATGAAAATACGTATGTGTAGAAATACATGCCTGACAGCTCGTGTGAATGTGACTTCCCCAAATGAAGAAGACTGCACAATGATCACAGACTATTGAGTATATCACCAGTGAGGCAGTAGTCACCCCTAAAGTTGCTTGTCACAGTGACACTCAGATCTCTGAGTCCATTACTAGTTAGAGAGCGGTTCCTTCTGCCGTGACCCCTCATAGTAGCACTCAGACAGTTCATTCAGACGCCTGAAGACCAGTGATCGCTGGTGCTCTGATTAACACTCAAACCATATGATATGGTAACAACCTGAAATTTCACATATAATGATAAAAGAATACCAGATCTCAAATAAAGAATATAATACGTAGTGTGTGTTTCAAATAAACTTTGCTGGATATTTTCTGTGTGAATTTCTTCACACTGCGAGTTACAGCAATATTGTTGAGATGGTTTGAATTGCAAATGGTGCCGATAATTATGATAAAGAGAGGCTGCAATAAGCCCATATATCCTAATTCTATCATGCAGGAACAGTCACATGTCTATAACAATCCAACACAATCAGCTGATTCCTGGATAATATTACTGCCCGACTTCGGGTTTTCCTACAAGTTTCTCAGGAAGTTCACCACCACCAACTGAGAAAGACCTTACTAAATATAATCTTTGCCTAGGGAACTATTCTCTCCTCACCTTGACTGCCTACGAACCGTCATGTACATCTAACGATCAGCGGACGGAGGATGGAGCCTCCACTTCTTCAAATACATTTAAGATGGAATGCGAAAAAAAATTAATCATGCATTTAAAGAAAACTAACTCACAAATTCCCAAGAAATGTCAATGCATTTTATCTACAGTGGCATATAATAGACTGGCCTTATATTTTCTGAATAGCTCAAAACTACTTAGATTTCCCTAAATTCAAACATATCTTACTATATATTAAGTTCTGTAAGTAACTCCTGACTACATATTCTATAAAGTGCATTTTAATGCACTTTTTCAAGTGAATTCACAATTGTTAGTAATTAATAAAATTGTAAACAATATATAATTCGTAACTTGCTTAGCGATAACAAAAATGCTCGGGTCTAGCTCCTGGACCCTTCATGTGCCCCTGTAATCCGTTGATTGCTGCTCACAGGATGGGTATGAGGTGATAACTTCCTACATAATGGGTTTCGGACTGACACCTCATACAGGATGGTCATGGGGTGACAGTCTATTACAGGATGGATATAGTGTGACTGTCTATAACAGGATGGATATGGGGTAACTATCTGTTTCAGGATGGATATGGGGTAACTAACTATTACAGGATAGATATTGGATATATATCTCCTACAAGATGGATATGGGGTGACTATCTCCTACAGGATGGATATGGGGTGACTATCTCCTACAGGATGGATATGGGGTGACTGTCTCCTACAGAATGGATATGGGGTGACTATCTCCTACAGGATGGATATGGGGTGACTATCTCCTACAGAATGGATATGGGGTGACTATCTCCTACAGAATGGATATGGGGTGACTATCTCCTACAGAATGGATATGGGGTGTATCTCCTACAGGATGGATATGGGGTGACTATCTCCTACAGAATGGATATGGGGTAACTTCTCTACAGGAAGGATATGGGGGAGCAAAATAAAGCTGTGAAACTAAATTACAGAACTAGTCTTTATTTCCTCAACGTTTCTCACAGTGTAAAACTTTATCAAGTCATGACTTAAAGTTTTAATAATCTGAAGTAAATACTTTCACAATAATAACTTGATCTACAAACAGTTTGTCTACACAACAAACAAGGCTAAGAGTTATGGCTAATCTCATTTGAGTAAAACTACATACGGAAAGCTAAATCAAGTTTTTTGCAGTTTAATAACATATGTTCTTTGAAATAAACTGAGAAAAACGCTTGCTTACATTAATACAATTTTAGCATGCTCAGTGAAAAATATCTTTTCTTTTGTACACATATGTACGTATTTCCAGAAATATATCAGATTTAACTTATTCACTCAACATGTGCATATTTAAGTATTTCCAGGAAGAGCTCTTCAATTTTGGTTTTAAAAGTTAGTGAAAAAATATTTGATTCATGTAGAAGGTTACATTAACGTCATTTTCCAGGTTACGTAAACATTGGTTCCAGGAATAAAAGAAACTAAAATGTTACAATAAATCAAAGTGCGTACTGAAAATTTTGTACGTAATATAATGTTAACATAAAATATTGATAACATACGTTACTACAATGATATTGTGTTAAGAATGAACTTATATACGTATATATGCTAAGGGTTAAATTTAATCCCTATTTGACGGATTAAAGTCTTCTTGTCTGGTGATGGAAAAGGCTACGCACACCCTTGATCATACTAGGTTTTAAAAACTAGTATGAT
>NC_069474.1:12293761-12311261 GCF_026875155.1 Cherax quadricarinatus | reverse complement strand
GGGAGGGGAGGGAGGAGGGAGAGAGGGAGGGAGGGAGGGAGGGAGAGAGGGAGAGGGAGAGGGAGAGGGAGAGAGAGAGAGAGAGAGAGAGAGAGAGAGAGAGAGAGAGAGAGAGAGAGTGAACAAAGGAACGAATAATACGGAGTCAGTAGTTGCTGAAACATACAATACTGTGAGTCCGGATATTAAGAGCTTCTCTCAAGCGGACTCTCAAGAATAAAAGGAGCTGGATAAATCAGTTCTCTTAGAGGAAGAATACATCTAAATTACAGCTACCAGTTTCTGAAATTTAGAATTCAATCTAAATCTATACAATTCTTGCACGTAGTGGTGAAATGTGGCCTTGTTTGGTCCATCCTGAAATATTAATTTTTTTTTTTAAATCTATGGATTTTTCGGAGAGTAGCGTAGATTTTAATTTTAATATTATAATTATTATTATTATTATTAATGTTTTTAATATAATTATTGCTGCTATTAGTATTATTGATTTAGAATTATTTTTCATCGTTTTTGTTATTGTTAAAGCTTTGTGGTTTTTGTTGTCGTTGTTGTGTTGTTCTTGTTTTTGGCTATTATTGATTTTGATTCTCTTGTTGGGTTTTTATTGGTATTGTTGTTGGTTTTGTCAGTTGGCTTTTATGTTGTTGGTTTTTATTGCGTTTATTGTTAGTTTGTTGATAGTTTATGCATCCTCTGATACTGTTTTGATGTTTGTTACAGTTGTTTCTGTCGTTTGACTGTTGTTGTTGCTCATACTTTTAAATTGATGCAGTTATTATTAATACATATTATTATTATTATCATTATTGTATCATTATTATTAGTTATTTATTAATTATTATTCACAGCACACTGAACACCCACCACCTCACAAACCACTAAGTGATGTATCGGGGCTTAATCGTTCCTCCATCCGACCACCGTGAACAACCAGACCAATTTCTCTAACATCCGCATCCGCGTCTGTATTTTAACTGTAAGATATCCGCATATGCATCCGCATCCGAATCCGCGGAACATCTTCACAATTTCTTACATCCGCATCTGCGAAATAAGTGAGACATCCTCATACACATCCGCATCCGTGGATATCTAAATTTTAACATCCGCTGCATCTCTAAACCACACCCACCAATTCACATCATCTACTGTCACTATCCACATCCTGAAGTCTTCCAGCTCACTCTGACAGACATCAATAATTTATGAGTGAAATCCATTCTGTGTGATGAAATATGATAAAAACCCTGATTATTTGTGGTCCCTTTATGTATCGTTCATACGGCGTAAGGAAGCAATACATTTTGCGTTGACATTCTCACTCCATAATTCCACATACACCATACTTACCATAAATACCCTCTCACAATGCTCAAGTCCCAAAGCTACGTATATACAATGCCCGTAAATAAGAACGTATTTCCCTAGCATACACAAATATCTAAAAATGGTATAAGTACACTGCACAGTACTCAGACGTACACACACGATGCCTAAACACAGACGCACCCACAATACCCACACACACGCACCTACGATACCCAAACATACACGCACCCACAATGCTCATACACATATATCCACAATACACATACATGTACACAACCACGATATCAAAACACACACACACACCCCTACTGTGCCCAAACACACACACACACTCACAACCACCCCGAAACACACTATCCCAATGCCTAAATAAACAATATCCACAACTCCCCCGCAAATCACAAAATCCATACAACAGCTTTCGAAATACATTCACATTTCCACAGACACACACGCATACGCATATACAGGTACACATATGCATATGCATATGCACAAGCATACACATAATCAAACACATATACAAGCATACACATAAGCATACGCATACATATGAACACACATACACACAGTCATATACCTGCACCTAAGCATACACACACACATAAGGATAAACATGCACATACACATAAGCATATACATGGGAATACACATACACCTAAGTATACAAATATACATGCTCATAAGCATATACGTGCACATACATATAAGCATACACATAAGTAAACACACACACAAAAGCATACACATACACACACACAAGCATGCATATACATACACACATACACCCCTCGTACGAAGGCATTTAACAATGGACCTCACCAGAGGCTTATTTATACACTAGAGTAACTTCCATTGGAATGCGGTTGATGCTGGTGATAGACTCTTGATCCAGTGAATTGAAGCTACCTTCCATTTCCTCAGATCAAACAAAATTACCTCCCATTTCCCAGGGGCTCTATAATAACAGATTTAACACTCCCTTCCGTTTTGGCACTACCTGCTAATGAGTTGGAGGAGTCATGATCACGACGTAGAAGGTACTCAAATGAAGTGGAAAAGTGGATAAAGACAGCGGGAAAAGGAAAAAAAGAGAAATCAGGAAAGCTTCACTATCAGAAGAGCCACAGAGACATGAAGAATGTCGTGTAGCGCGAAGGAATCTCACAACGAGGGAGATGATAGTGGAAATAAAACTGCTATACACTACCTTGAAACCTGATGTGATCAAGTATAAGAACCCAGGTACCTGATGTGATCAAGTATAAGAACCCAGGTATCAGCTCTGCCAGCCACCCGAGAGTTAAAACGGGGGGAAGGCAAGAAACCGAGTCTTACTTCATTAGACACTGAACAGACATACAGAGTGTTAGACAAAGACGGACAAAGGCAGGCAGACACACACACACACACACACACACACACACACACACACACACACAACACACACACACACACACACACACACACACAGGGATGTTAAGAAGATGTATTTATTCAGTCAGAGTTGTCAGGAAATGGAACAATCTGGAAAATGATGTAGTCGAGGAAGGATCCATACATATCGTTAAGAAGAGGTACGATAAAGGTCATGGAGCAGTGAGAGAGAGGACCTAGTAGCGACCAGTAATGCCAGGAGCTATGACACGACCCCTGCAAGCACAAATAGGCGAGTATATATATATATATATATACACACACACACACACACACACACACTTCCCATCTACGCAGAGCCCAACAAACAAATACACACACACACAAACACCCTCTCATAAAACGCGAACAAAGACATATGCATGCATGAACACAACCTCCTATCCCACTTACACAGCCTTCCTACAGCACAGACATGCACGCACATACCCCTCTCACCTACACATACACACACAACACGTACACAAACACAAACTCTCACCTACACACACACGCACACGTTTTTCTGATATACATATCATGCAAAGAATAGTAGAAGACAATCAAGAGAGTGAGATAGCGCATAGAAAGAAGTGGTTCCATAAACGATAACCAGCATGGGTTCAGAGATTGCAAATCTTATCTTACCAACCTGTGGGAATTTCTCTAAGTAACGGATCAGAGACAGGAAAGAGAGGGATGGGGGAATTTCCTTTTTTTCTCAGAATGTAGGAAGGTATTCGATAGTGCACTCCAAAATAGACTGGGAAAAAACTTTGGGTGCATGCAGGAATAACAGGGAATATACTCCAGCGGATCAAAGAGTGTCTTAGGAAAAGGAAGCGAAGACTGATTGTTCAGGATGAGATGTCAGAATGGGGAAGAGTAACAAGTGTGGTTCAGCTAGGATGGGTATTGAGACAAGTACTGTTTCTGGTTTATGTGAATGACATACAGGATAGGACTGATTCAGATGTAATTTCTGCTGATGTAAAATTAGCGAGGAGAATTAAAAAGATGAGGCCTGGGAAAGCCTACTAACTCATCTGGACAAACTGCATTATTGGGCAGATTAGTGGTTGCTTGCATTAAACCCCAGCAAATTCAAAGTTTTGAAGACTGAGAAAAGGACAAGAAGACCAGACACGGAGAACAGACACCGGGGACAGAGGCTGCAGACCTCACTCGAAGATAAGACCGGGAAGTGAGCCTAGTGCCTACTTGTAAACACCAGATACTCATATCAACATAACCTCTGCGGCCAATTCTTGCCTGGTAACTCTAAGAGTGGCCTTCAGGAATTTGAACAAAGAATCATGCCATGCCCTTTATACAGCATATGTCAAGACCAGCTTGGAATATGGACCACCGGCATGAGACCCATAACTGAGGAAGCATGTTAAGAAACTGGAGAAGGTACAGAGGTATGCACTAGTCTCGTTCCAGAACTAAGGGGTAAGAGCTATGAAGAGACACTTACAGAATTGAATCTATTGATATTAAAGGACAGAAGGACTTGGGGAGACATGCTATCAACATAGAAAATTTCTGAAGGGTTAACTGGGTAGACAGGGACAGGCTAGAGGAGAAAAAAGAGGTACTTGGGAACACAGCTGGAAGTTTAAGACACAGATGAGTCACAAGGATGTCAGGAATTATACATTCAGTTTCAGGGATGTAAGGAAATATATCTTCAATCTCAGTGACGTCAAGAAGTGGAATGATCTGGTGGAGGCGCACGCACACACACACACACACACACACACACACACACACACACACACACACACACGTAGTGGCGCTATCTGATCACCAGTAGGTCCAGAAAATATTGAGGAGTGAAAATGGCATACTGTTGGGCACAGGGACAGAGGGGCTATCAGGCCACCAGGAGATCCAAGAAATGATAAGGGAACCAGCAGTGGCGATGCTTAAATCGTACCCACAGATGCAGAGGGACAGTGGACAGATAAGAGGGGGAGTTGAATTTTCATTCACGGGCTTCAAGAGAAAAACAACAGGGAAAGAAGGAGAGTGAAAATAATATCAAACAGGGGAGGAGGACATGACAATGCTGAAAACTTTCGGCCAGTTGAATCGATTTACAGGATAGAAACGGTGCAAAACAGGATCCTGCAGTAGAAACCACGGCTAAAGGAAACAAAATACATGGGAGTATCTAGACCGCAGCAAAACGAGAGCAGAATGACAGAAACATAGACAGAGGATACAAAGACGCAAGGGACAAGAGAGACAAGGCTAGAGACAGGCAGGGGCGCCCAGAGTCAGGAGCATCAGCACGTACAACCACCCACAAAAGCACCCACAACCAAACAAATTAACCCAAGACACAACACTCCGCACTCAGAGACCCCCCCCATCCAGTACAAACCCCATCTACACAACAGCCTCCTATAGTATCCTGCCAGGTCTTCCATGCAAACAGAATATCGAATAAGTGTGAGGAGTGGCACAAAAGAATCATGGAGGCATCCCCAGATATCATAGCACTCACAGAAATCAAGCTCATTGAAATGATAACAGACGCCATCTTTTCAAATGGATATCAGATCCTGAAGAATGATAGAGAGGAATGGAGGAGTTGCAATGCTCATCAAAAACCAATGGAGTTTTGAGGTGTTGAGAAAAGTGGACAAAAGGGAAGCAAGGGTCTACAGTGAAGGAGCACTTCAGACTGTGGAGAGCCAAGACAAGAATATGATGAGAGCCACAGAACAATGGTTGATGCAACAGCTGAGGTGTCCAGAAGGGCTCACATGGACAGGGCAAAGCTACTAGTTGTGGGTAATTTCAATCACAAGGAAACTAACTCGAAAAACCTGGGGCCACATGAGGGACCAGAAATGTGGAGGGCTAAGATGAAGGTGGTGGTTCTGGAAAACCTCATGCGTGAACTTATTAGGGACACTACCAGAGAGAGAGGAAAGGAGGAGAGAATGAACCAGCAAGGATAGACCTCATATTCACCCTAAGTAGTTCAGAGACTGAGATCATATACGAAATGCCCCTTGGAGCTAGTGATCCACATGGTTCTGAGCTTCGAATACATTGTCGAGTTACAAGTGGAAAGTGAAGCAGCACGAGTTGGACAAGAGAAGCCAAACTACAAACGAGGGGTCTTCAGAGGCATGAGAAATTTCCTGCAGGAGGTACCGTGGTAAAGAGAACTGGTGTGATATTCAGTAAATGAAATGATGGAATACGTGACCACAAAATGCAAGGAGGCAGAGGAGAGGTTCGACTCAAGGGCAACAGAAAGAATGGGAAGATCAGAACGAACCCTGTTTAAACCAAAGTTATACAGAGGCCAAAAGTCAGTGTGCTAGAGAATGGGCAAAGTATGGAAGACAAAGAACCCAGGAAAATAGGGAGATTAGTCGAAGAGTCAGGAAGGAATATTCACGTATAAAGAGGAAGGCCCAGCGACAATACGTGAATGACACAGCATCGAAAGCCAAATCTGAACCAAAGCTGTTGTACAGCCTCATCAGGAAGAAAACATCAGTCAATGACCAGGTAATTAAGCTGAGGAAGGAAGGAGGGGAGATCACAAGAAACGACCGAGAAGTATGTGAAGAACTCAATACGAGATTTAAGGAAGTATTTTCTGAGGAGATAGAAAGAACTTCATAAAGACAGGGTACACCAAGTGCTCGAAACAATACACATAACCGACAAGGGGGTGAAAAGGCTGCTAAGTGAACTAGATAATTCAATGGCGGTGGGACCAGAGATCTCTCCACGGGTCCTGAGACAGGGAGCAGAGGCACTATGTGTACCACTAACAACAATCTTCAATACATCTATCGGAAAAGGGCAACTACCTGAGGTGTGGAAGACAGCAAATGCAATCCAAGTTTTTAAGATGGGAGACAGATAGGTAGCATTATACTACAGACCAGTTTCACTGACATGTACAGTAAGCAAAGTCATGGAGACGCTTATCAGAAGAAGAGTGGTGGAGCACTTAGAAAGGTATGAGCTTATATACGATAAGAAGCGCTGCTTCAGGGAAAGGAAATCCTGTGTTACAAACCTACTGGAATTTTATGACAAGGTAACAGAAGAAAGACAGGAGAGAGAAGGGTGGATACATGGCATTTTCTTACACTGTAAGAAGGCTTCCGGCACAGTTCCACAAAAGAGATTATTACCAAAGCTAAAGAAGCAGGTAGGAACAACAGGAAAGGTACTGCAGTAAGTCAGAGAATACCTAACAAGAAAGAAAGAACGAGTGGTGGTAAGTAACGATGTGTCAGAGTGGGCGCCTGTAACGAGCGGGATTCCAGAGGGGTCAGTCCTAGAACCGGTGCTGTTTCTGGTATATGTGAATGACATGACTGAAGGGATAGATTCAGACGTCCTTGTTTGCACAAGATGGAAGCTAAAGCGAAGAATTCAAACGGATGAGGATCAGGTAGGACTACAAAGGGATCTGGACAAGCTGCAACCACCTTCAGCAGCTGGCTACAAGAGTTAAATCCCACCAAGCGCAAAGTCGTGAATATTGGGAAAGGTCAAAGAAGACCACAGACTGAGTACATGTTAGGGCGCCAAAGGCTACAAACCACACTCTAGGAAAAGGATCATGGGGTGAGTATAATACCGAACACATACCCCTGAGGCGCACATCAGTCAAATAAATGCTACAGCATATATTCAACTGGCAAACCTAAGAATAGCGTTTCGATATCCGAGGAAGGAGTCAAGCACGTCATGGAATTAGAGAAAATGCAAAGATTTGCAACAAGTTTAGTCTCGAAGCTGAGGGGTTTGTTCTACGAGGAGAGGTTAAAGGAACTCAACCTGACAACACTGGAGGACAGGAGGGATAGAGAGGACATGATAACGAAATATAAAATGCTGAGAGGAATTAACAAGGTGAGTAGGGACAGAATGTTTCAGATATAGAACACAGTAACAAAAGGTTACAACTGGAACTTGAAAACTCAGGAGAGTCACAGGAATGTTACGGAGTATGTCTTCAGTCTTCAGATCTGAGAGTTATGTAGGGAGATAGGGTCAACTCCGCGGTTTAAGAGAGGTACGATTAAGCTCATGGAGCAGGGAGTGAGACCTAGTGGCGACCAGTGAAGAAGAGGGGTCAGGAGCTATGACTCGACTCCTGAAACCACAAATAGGTGACTACACACACACACACACACACACACACACAAACACACACACACACACACACACACACACACACACACACACACACACACACACACACACACACACACAGCACGCACACGCATTACACGTACACAGCATCGTACAGCATCTTGTGTTAACGAACCTTCCTCTATGAATAATTAGTACCCACACTAATTAAAATTGCGGAAATGTTTAAGTCCAAGATAAAAATGCTGGTCCACTCTCATGAAACTTCCACTGCGCCTCGGGACACACACCATATTTTTCATCATATTTCCTACTCCGAATATATTTAATATTTTGTACTTCTCTCATGTGATTATCCTAATTACAATTATATATATATATATATATATATATATATATATATATATATATATATATATATATATAATAATATATATATATATATATATATATATTATATATGAGAAGAAAGATATGATAGAGAGAGAGAGAGAAGAGACAGAGAGAGAGAAGTAACACTTCTATGGCTGGAATGGGGACCCTCATCCTCAGAGAAGACAATAAACGTACCTCAGGGAAAACTCAAGGTTCTCCCCGGAGCTGTTTGAATATTTTCTTCTCCTACCACCCCCTATATATTTTATATTCTATGTGAACATTTATTAATAAACAGAATACATTTACAGAAAACATAAACATGAATACAATGGTACAATGTATCAAAGATCATGAATGTCCTCCAGCTCCTCCGAGGCTGGACGATAGCCAAGTACGCAGCAAGCATTTCCCCTCTGGATGGCTACGCTGAGGCGCTGGAACATAAAAGTGGCTGCCCTTGGGTCCCTGGTGGTGTCGATGAGTCTGGAACCTAATTCTTTAAGGAAACGTGTGGCATTTTTTCCCATGATCCCAAGGTCTCTGATCCCACTGGGACAAATTGATACTGTTGGCTTATGTCCCTGTAATTGCTGATCACAATTGTACTCCTCCCTGTGGTCAGCAGCTCCTCCCTGTCGTCCCCACACTGTGATGGACATAGGTGTCAGCCAGTGTGGACACACAGGTATAGTCCCATGCTAAGAGCTTGCCATTCTTCCAAGGATAGATGGTGATCCCGTCGGGGCGGTTTGCTGGGTTGTGGGTATTGTTGGCTGCTAGTGATCGGGGCTCCCTCTCGGCTGGGCATCCAGCTGTAGTAAGGGTTCTCTTAATGATGCCATTGACCTCATTGTGTCTTGCATGCCAGCCCTTGGTTTGGAACAGTTAAGTCCATGTAGACCGTACTGGTCTGCATGCGCTTCGCCGCAAATACACGTATATTCTGTGTGAATTGGGACAGCAAGGCGCAGAGCCACTGCAATACGGAGGGTCTTAGGGTCGAGTCGCGTTCCCATTGCCGATATGGGAACTGTTTGGAGGAAGCCCCCGGAGTGATCTGCGCTCACAGCCTGGAGACGGGCAATCTCCCTATCTGATGTTGCAGCCCAGAGCATGTTGGCAAGTACCTTTTCAGCGATCGGGCCGTCCCAGCTTGACTGTGAGCCAGTGCTGCACTAGGGTTTGGTGCTGGAGCAGCAAGTCTCCCATTCAGTGATGGCACTGGCATAGCTAGTCTTCTATTCCTGCTGAGTCACTGAGGGTATCAGGAAGAATTTGTCTTATCAACTCGTTTGATGCTATGGAAGAGGATAGGAAAGCGGGTTTTAGAGGAAAATCTGGGAGGATCTGCGTACTCCTAGCCCCCCCAAGCCTGACCGGGAAAGTGAGGCTTGCAACCATGTCCATCTTCACGGGAAAGATTCAATACACTCTCTAGCATGGTCTTAAGGAGAGAGTCATATTCCTTGAATTTTGGACTGCTGAAGGCTGGGGAGCGTCCAGAAAGTAGGTAGTTTTGGCATTGACAGGCACCTGGTGAGTAGGTAGAAGGTATCGTGTGTGTCAGTGTCTTTTATTTCCCGCTTTCCATCGTCCGGAGGTCTGAGACTTTTTTTCTAGGATTAGATTGTGGCATTGGACCCCAAGGAAGCACCAAGGAGAGTGCTATTGCTGGATCAATGGCTCGTGCCATGGTAATATATATATAAATATATATATATATATATATATATATATATATAATATTACTATATATATAATATTAAGGAATTTCTAAGAAACATATTTTGCCTGCATTCTTGGAATTCTCTTGATTTTAAAATCTTTTTTTTTTAGTTTAAGGCTTTATGCTATGCAGGGGATTGAGATGAAAAGCTGTAAGCCTTCTCCTGAAAACTGCTTTCCTTGGATCAAAGTCTAGCGCAAGCTGGATCTAAGGTATTGGTCCATGTGTGAAATTGTATAGCACTGCTACATGTTCCAAGTTCGTAGGTTCGAGTTCCTTCAGCCAGAGTCAGTGCTTTATATATATATAATATATATATTATATATATATATATATATAAAATATATATTATATATATATGCAAGGAATTTGCAAGAGCTGGCGAAATATACACAAGCACTGATCTCTGGCCGATGGAGACTCGAACCTACGAAACTTGGAACAAGGTACGCAGTGCTATACCATTCTCACCACACTGGACAATACCTTGGCGCCTAGCACAATGCTAGACGTTGATCCAAGGCAGCCAGCTTTCTCGGAGAAGGCTTACAGCTTTTCATCTCATCCCCTGCATGCATCGACCAACCAAAGATTTTAACAATGCAAGGATTCGCAAGAGCAGGCGAAATAAGGAGACAACACAGTAAGTGTCAGGGGCCCAAGGCTGTTCAACTGCCTCCCAACATACATAAGAGGGATTACCAATAGACCCCTGGCTATCTTCAAGAAAGCACCGGACAGGCACTAAAAGTCAGTACCTGATCAGCCGGGCTGTGGTTCGTACGTCGATCTGCATGAGCCCAGCAGTACCAGCCTGGTTGATCAGGCTCTGATCCACCAGGAAGCCTAGCCACCGGGCCGCGGGGGCGTTGATCCCCGAAACACTCTCCAGGTAAACTCCAAATATTAATAGTAAACTGTACCTATTTGTCAAAACAGCGTTATAAAGAAATGACAGGAAAGATAAATCGTTTAAAGCATTAAAAACCTTTGTTAGACACTGTGTTAAGAGCAGCTGTATAGAACCATTGATGCCTCTCAGACGCTCGATAGTGAAAGCGATAAAGTTTTTTAATAAAGTGAAAGAAAGAAATTAATTGCTCAGAAACATTAAATATGAATACAGATCTTAGTGACGGACTTGCAACATGCGCGCGCGCGCACACACACACACACACAAACAACCCAAACCATACCATGGGCGGGGATAGAACTCGCGATCATAGAGTCTCAAAACTCAAAATAACCCACTCGTGGCGCCCCTGCTTTTCACTGGGGAAATGTTGCATCTCCTGCCCAGTCTTTTGCTCTCGTGGGGAGTGATTTTCGTGTGCAAATTTGGCACTAGTGTTTCCATGGTCTTCCCAGAGTATGTTATCAAGTATCTTTCTCGCCTGTGTTCCAGGGAATACAAATCAAGAGACTTCAACAGTTCCTGGTAATTTAGGTTTATTGTATTTATGCGCGACGTGAAATTTCTCCGTATATTCTCCAGGTTTGTATTAATATCATTATTAATATTACAAATTATAATGATAATTATTATTGTTGTTAAAATAATCGATAAGTTCTCGCTCTTGTCACTGGGCTGGTTACCCATATCTCCCACAAAAAAAAAAAAAAAATTATACAGTTCGACTTGCATGACTGATATGGGTTGTCAGCACATTATTTACATGGGCTCGACAATGTAATACGAACACCTTATTCTATAACATTTTTTGTTTTCAACATGGAGTTGGTCCTCCAGTTTCAGATAAAGTAGCATCATTTCATCGAGGAATTGATTCATATAACATTTGAACAATATCCAGGGGAATTTTAAGCCATTCATCTAGCAAAACCTACTGAAAGTCTTCCAGAGACGACGGTGCAGGAAATCAGTTCCTGACTTGATGTTCTAATTGACCCCACAGATGCTCGATAATATTTAAATCCGGTAATTGTGGGCCAGTCTAAGTGTTCGACTTCACTTTCCTGTTCTTCATGCTAATTTTGAACAACTCCAGCGGGGTGGATTAGTGCATTATTGTCTTAGAAAACAGCAAAAAAAAGGGACCTGTAACATATTTAAATTCATTACTCAGTCATTCAGCAGGTGTTCATGTTATCTTGTCCAACACATTGGACTGACGATACTGGAAGACAGGAGAGTCAGGGGAGACATGATAACGACATGCAAAATACTTCGTAAAATAGATAAAGTGGACAGAGACAGCATGTTCCAAAGATGGCACACAGAAACAAGGGGTCACAACTGGAAGCTGAAGACTCAGACGAGTCACAGGGATGTTAGGAAGTATTTCTCCAGTCATAGAGTCGTCAGGAACAGGAGTAGCCTAGTAAGTGATGTAGCGGAGGGAGGAACCATACATAGCTTCAAGACGAGGTATGACAAAGCTCAGGAAGCAGAGAGGGGGAGGACCTAGTAGCGATCAGTGAAGAGGCGGGACCAGGAGCTGAGTCTCGACCCCTGAAACCACAATTAGGTGAGTACACACACAACAAGACCAAGGCCGCGATAAACACCAGCTTCAATGGATATTCAATTTCTTTATTGATGTTTCGGATATTTCTTCATCCATCATCGGAAGGCAATATGTGTGTGTGTGTGTGTGTGTGTGTGTGTGTGTGTGTGTGTGTGTGTGTGTGTAGATACGTATATTATACCCTGTCTACCTCTTAATCTCACTGAAGCTACCACTAAATAATGCTCAGGTATATCTTTCATCTTCTACAAACAAGCACATAGAAAAGTCTACATATCAACTTTTTATCCAATAATACACAGTCCAGAAAACGTCTGTCATTGTACCCTGCATTGTATCTCGTTACCTATTTATCCTCTTTCTTTTCTTAAAATACGTAATACCAATTACCAGACATCTTTCTACATACTGCGCAGTTAAGGTCCCCCATTTATCATTTATCCGTGGCACTCCTAATGTTTC
Organism: Cherax quadricarinatus; assembly: GCF_026875155.1. NCBI lineage: Eukaryota > Metazoa > Arthropoda > Malacostraca > Decapoda > Parastacidae > Cherax > Cherax quadricarinatus. The sequence goes on along the minus strand of NC_069474.1, from coordinate 12,298,313 downwards.
GACTCACTTGTTTCTCATGAAAAAAGAATACATAAGAAGGAACAGAATAATTATTTTCACTATAGATATATGAACAAGTATACTGAACGAAGCCTTCATAAGTTTTACTAAACATTGCCTTAGCACAGATTTTGTTCGGAAAATTATTTTCCTTAGAAAGATTCCCCTTTCTCTGCCTCACAAAGTACCTCACACCAAGATTATATAAAAAAAACCAATGCATGAATTCAGTATTTCAGCTTCCAAAATTAATTTGGTAAACAGGATAATGACGCCAATATTGTCAAAGGAATTACAGGAACAGGGCAGAGTGGCCTGCCATACTTTCACCTGGTTATCTATGATTATATTCCCGAGCAGAGAGTAATGAAAGATATCATTGCTAACTGTAAGCAAATAAACCATACCAGGGTGGGGTTAGAACCTGCGAATAGAGAATCTCAAAACTCCAGACCGACGTGTTAGCCACTGGGCCAGTTAGGTTCAAATAAGAGTCATCCAACTAGGTATATTTCTACACCATAGGAAGGTTTCCATAGGCACCACTGTGGCCACAGATGCAAGTTCATGGTAGCGGAAGATTCGTGTGTAAAAACTTGTTTTTGGTCACAATGGGGACTATGCTAAACTTCCTATTGTGTAGAAATATACCCAGCTGGATGAATCTTATTTGAACCTAGCTGGCCCAGTGGCTAACGCGTCGGTCTGAAGTTTTGAGACTCTGATCGCGGGTTCTAACCCCACCCGTGGTATGGTTTTTTGCAATCGTGTCATTACGATTTCGTGAGTCATGTAAGCAAATAGTTAGCTACTTAAGCCACTCACCTCTAGACTGCAGAACGAATTAGCAACGCATACTCACATTTAGAATGTAGCCAAATAAACTGCTTGGTTTCGACTGAGACCATATGCAAATCACACAGTGTGACCTTTAAATGGTTCAAGTCGGACTGAAACGTTGTCTTAAGCTTCTCCCTTCCGTGTGTTGGTTATTTGTGTATTGTTCCAATCACTGTATTGTACCTTATTGTTCTTTAGAATGTACCCACCTACAGGAGTCGTATTTATTTGATAGTGCACATCTGTGAACAAAATAAGTCATTGAAATACAGTGACTAAGTAACACGCAATTTCCGTCATTTGATGAAAATAAGGGGAATTTATTGTAAAACTTTCTACTTTGCTGAAATACCGTATTTCACAAAAATCTGTCTTTGAAAAGAAACTGACTAGTTTCAGACATGCTGCCTCAAGTGCGGTGCTTGTCACACGTCATCAACAAAGTTTTGAATTACCCAAGATTCTCAGTCTTGGCTAGCATAATATCAGCTATTAATGCATGTGTATTGTTGGTTTTTAATTTCAAATATTAGAACACTGTTCATTTTTTTTTTAAATTTCTAGTGTTTCCTCAAAGTTTTAAGGGAAACTGTAATCTGTATTATGGAAATGTGTAAGTTAAATCGGTTTAATAATGCAGAGAGGTTTAAACCTTGGTAATTGAAACCGACAAATTGAAGTGATCAAGATCCCAGGACCCAAACGTTTTCTTATATATATGTCCTAGTGTTTGCTAACGTGTAAAGACACGTTAGCAAACCAATGGACACGTATAAAGACACGTTAGCAAACCAATGGACACGTATAAAGACACGTTAGCAAACAAATGGACACGTGTAAAGACACGTTAGCAAACAAATGGACACGTATAAAGACACGTTAGCAAACCAATGGACACGTATAAAGACACGTTAGCAAACAAATGGACACGTGTAAAGACACGTTAGCAAACAAATGGACACGTGTAAAGACACGTTAGCAAACAAATGGACACGTGTAAAGACACGTTAGCAAACCAATGGACACGTGTAAAGACACGTTAGCAAACAAATGGACACGTGTAAAGACACGTTAGCAAACAAATGGACACGTGTAAAGACACGTTAGCAATATAGGTTTTAAATTTCCAATTATTAGAATAATGTTCTTGAATTAAATTTTTCTGATTTTTTTAAGGCTTTAAATAAACATTATTATGAGATTCCTGGATCTTTTAGTTTCATGTTCAGTATTGCTAGAAATTATTCTGATTTTTAATTTTATAATGGATTTCTGATTATGTTTTCATCAGATTACTAAATGTGTAGATAGATTCTAACATTTTATTTGATGTTTTCCATGTTTCTATGTTATGTTCCCTGAAATCCTTCCATCTGGGATAATAGCGGAGTCATGTTGGCAACATACTCTCCATAACTCCTAGATTCGAGGTTCATAACCTCCAATAGAAGCTCAACCAGGCCTAAGCCTCCATCCAATACACTCTCTATGTTGAAGTCGGATACACTCTCATTTTCTTCGATGTTTTCTGAAAGCCTGACCATGAGCTACGTTTCAACGTACACCGCAAACCCACTGACCAACACAATCTTCTCCACTTCTACTCCTTCAGTGGCACCTACACTAAACGTAGCGTCATTATAGGCTTCTGCCTACGTGCTCTCCGTATCTGTTGCAAATTCTCTGGAGAATGCTCGTTCTTCGAACTTCACTATCCTCGTTATTTTATCAGATATTGCAGACGCCGTGCACATAACGTCATCAACTCCCATAGACGAGATACCACCGAAAGAACACGTCAGCAACATCGTCTTCAACCCCAAACTCCTAGTTACTACCATTCCTTCCTTAACCACGACCAAGAACATCACCAATAAGGAATATCAACAAATTCAAACCAATGGACAGATATTCACAGTCCCTTGCAACGACTGTGACAAAATCTACGTGGGAGAAACATCCAGATGCCTCACACGCGTTTCTGAACACATATCTCCAATGTATGAAAGACTAAAATAAATGCAGTAGGGCCACTAGTTAATAAAGGTCCCCAAGTATTTAGCTACAACACAGCTAATCTGACTCTTTAAATCACTACGTTTCTTGTATATGAGCCCATCCTCATTTTCCAGGTTCATCGCTTTGTGGCTTGATAAAGACCAATGTGTTGGCGAAACGTCGTCACTAAGGGACTGCATTACACTGGATTTGTGCCACTTCCTGGTAGTTAATATATTTGCTTCACATTATTAAAAAAAAAAATAAAAGAAATGAGGTAAAATGTTATTTAGCTCTGTCTATGAACGTAATGAAATAAACGTTTCCAGGGTTTAGAGCGAAATATTGAGTGGTTTTATTAAAAATGTCACACTTGCTATAAAGACTTATCAATAATTCTCTTTCGTTTGGAAGATTGAACTTAGCTGACGTTCCTGACGTTTCTAACGTAACATACATATTTCGAGTCGGTGAAGCTTCATTTCAGATGAGGTCGTAGCTAGAATTAAAAAAAAAATCACACTTCCTAGTTAATTCGACGTAAATACTCAAGTCAGAACAACAGTGATGTTTTACTCACATGAGAACATGCCGTTAGTTATTATTTGTTCATTAGAACATTCAGATAGTCAAAGTCTGCACGCTATAATATGCATGAAGCCATTCTTTGTCACTAATTTCTTTGGTTAAATTTTCACTCACTCATTTTTTTTACGTTAGCGAATGACAGAAAACGACAATTGCAAAGACAAAGAACTAATATCATTACACAGAATGACATGAGCATGTTATGTTGCATCAAAGTTGCGTGTTGCCAACCGGAATGAAGATAAGGTACGTTGCAGAAGCTTTCATTAGGACAATATTTCTATCTGCTTAAATCTTTATTAAGGTCTAAAATTATGAAAACATTGTGCCAGTGAGAGCTTGTTTCTTCTCTGGCTTCTTCAACTTGAGTTACTCCGGCTGGAATCACTCCTGCTGAAAAAGCTTTGAGATTTTGTCTATAAATTTGTTGTTTTTCTGCTATTGATCGTCACGTTAGTATGAATTTATCGAGATTTTAGAAGATTTTTAATTTAGGAGCTTCTCTGAAATGTTCAGTGACCTCTTTTAGTTTCAAAGATACGACATCTAAGAGAATAATTTAACAAGTTGCAAGTAATGCATGAACTTCTTTAACTATGAAGACGAACACACAAGTTGTAGAACAACATTTTTCCTCTGTGTAGACCATTAAAGTTTCCATAAATCTCTACACAGAAACATTCTTCCAGTACAAGTATGTTCAGCAGGTTGTGTCTTCGTCTTCATACTCGTCGGCAATGCGCCATCTTATGTACCTTCCCCAACTCTTTCCTGGCGACTATATTTTTGATTACATGTTAAAACATTCCAGATATGTGGGACACACTGCACCTCGTAACACGAGAACGTGAACTGGTGAAGCAGTATTCACTTAGTGTTATCTTTTACTGGAAACAATGTTATACTTACTTAAAACAAAAATATACTGAAACAAATGTATCTTTGTCCCAGTGTTAGTATTATTAACAATTTATGTTAAAATTTCAATTAAGGCAAATTATTCGTCATACTGAAGGATAGGTCGCTGAGGTCACGGTCAAGAGGGTCCGAGTTCTATCTTGGGAGACATACGAATAGCTTCCTAAAACCTGCTTTCTCTCGTTATATTTTTATTCCGGGGGGGTTT
>NC_069474.1:12199120-12293261 GCF_026875155.1 Cherax quadricarinatus | reverse complement strand
AAATTTCTAAGTGAAGTTGACGATGGGGGTTTTGTGATGAAGAAACAGACTCCGGATCTCAGTGGGGGGTTCTCCCTACCATCACCCCTAAGGAAGGTTCTTTATGTTGGTGAGGGGCTCTGATTTGGGGAATTGGATCGGGTGCCCCCAGTTCCCCAATTTAGCCTAATGCCTTCCCACCCCCCCCCCCCCAGGCGCTTTATAATCCTCCGGGTTTTTAGGCCCCCCCCTTGTTATGATAATAAAAAAAACCCTAGCATGAAAAATGATACATCTGACAAAGGTTTTTTTGAATAAAGAAAATTTTCCCCTTCTCATAAACAAATAACCCCACATAGAAACAAAAACGTTGAAAGCCCCTTTTTCGCGACTTTTTCGGCCCCGATTTGGGGCCCTTTTTTCAAAAGTACACTAAAAAATACTTAGGATACGTTAATAAACGTATTGAAAAAAAATTTTTTTTTAAAACAAATACGCAAAGAAAATTAATCGTCTGGCAGCTTAGGGCTCAGGTCCCTCACCAAACTTTTAAAAAATTAAATTCGCCATTATGAATGAAATAAGAAACAGGTTATGGGGGGGAAAAAAATTTTTTTGGTTAAGGGGAGAGCTAAACCTTTTATTTAAGGTTCGACCAGGTAAAAGGAAGGTTTTAGGCCAGGCCCTTTAAAGAACAAAGAGCCTTTTCACCGGTATCAAGACCCCCAACAACATCAAGGGACCTCCCCCGGCATCAAGGGCCCCCTTGCATCAAGTCCCTACCGGCTTTCAAGACCCCACATTGGCATCAAACCCTTTCACTGCTCAAGACCTCCATTGAATCAAGATTTTCCCCCATAGACGGGGCCCCCCATTTAGCACAAGACCTCCCGCGGGGCTCAAAAACCCAACACTAACATCAAACCTCCCCATTGCTTTAAGGGCCCCCTTTCACTGGCACAAGACTTCTCCTGGCATCAAAGCCCTCACCAGATCAATACACTTATCGCATCAAGGCCTTCACTGGCATCAAGGAAAAATACCACAAGAACATTTACCAGTATCAAACCCCTTCCCGTATCAAGGCCCCACTTTCATCAACCCCATTCACGAGCATAAAAAGTCGTTTACCGCATAAAAGGCGATTTACCAGTAAAAGGCCCTCTTCTCGTCACGATTGGCCCCCTCACGAATCAAAAACCCCTAAATCATCAAGTCTATTTAAACCCAAAACAAGGTCCCTCACAAGCATCAATGGGGTCCCTATACTAGCATTTCAAGGCTCCTTACAGGGAATCAAAGGCCCATCACAAAAAAGGCATCAAGACAGTTCACCACTATAAAAAAACTAGGGGGCCCAATCAAACGTATCAAAGGGCCTGTCACAGCATCAAGGCCTATCATAGTATTCAAAAGGCTCCTCCAATCATAATTCCAAAAGGGGCCAAACCTCTCCGGGCATTCAAGGCACATTCCGGTTATCAGTTTTTCCTTTAACCAGCTATCAACAGGGGGCCAATCTTCAGGGCAACCAATTCAGGTCCCTCACCCGGTTATCAAGTGGCCCCGTTCCCTTATTTGATTGTTTCAATTTTCGCCAACATCAAAGTTCCCTTCCGGGGCAGGCTCAAGGGCCCCTTAATCAGCCCAAAATTTGCTCCCCACCAGATTCAAGGGCGGCACTTTTTCGGCCAAAGGGCATCAAGGGGTGTTCCTCGACAGTCATTTCAAGGTCTCCCTTCAGACCATCAATTTCAGGGGCCCCCATTGGTCATGCAACGTGTCCTTTAACAGGCATCAAAAAAAGCCCCTCAATCAACCTCAAGGGGGGTCTCTCGGCCCAAAGTTTGCAAGGGGCGTTGCTCACCAGGCTTTTCAAAACGCCCCCCCGTCACAAGTATCAAAGGCTCATTCACGGAGCATACTCAAGGGGGGGGACTCCATTAACCCAGGCATCCCCAAAGGGCCCTCACAGGCTATCAAAGGGGGGACAAACCTCTCCCCCTAACATGGGCGGGCGCCCCCCCCTCCCCAGGTATCAACTCCCTTTACAACCTCAGGACCCCCTCAACCAAGTTAAAACGCCCTCATTTTGCATTCAAATGGGGGTCCCTCTCAACCACCCAATGCTCCCTCACCGCTAAATCAAGGCCCCTCACTTTATCAAGGCACCTCTAACTGGTCCAACTCAACCAGGAGCCCCACGCACAACCTTCCTTCCTCTCACCAGCGCCACGCCCACTACCTTCCCTCTCCCCAGAGAGGGCCCACCGCCAACTCCTTCCTCTTCCACCAGAAAGCACGCCCCAAACTCCTTCCTCTCAACCCGTCGCCCACGCCTCCTTTCCTTTCTCAACCAGGGGGCAGTAACGCACTCCTTCCCTTCTCCCCACCAGGAGGCCACGCAAAACTCCTTTCCTCTTCCCCCAGGAAGGGCCACGCAACTCCGTCCTCTCCACCCAAGGGAGCGGCACGCCACTTCCCTTTCCTCGCACCAAGGAGGGCCCCACGCCACTTCCTTCCTCTCACCTCAAGAAAGCCCCACCGCACTCCTTTCCTCTCACCAGAGGGCCACGGCCCACTTCCCTTCCTTCAACCCAAGCCACCGCACTCCTTTCCTCTCACCGGAGCCACGCCAACTTCCCTGTTTCCTCTTCCACATGGGAAGGCCCCACGCACTCCTTCCTCTTTCACCAGAGCAGGGGCGGGACACCCCCCGACTCCTTTCCTCCTCACCCACCATGAGCACGCCTTCCTATCCTCTCACCAGAGGCACGCCCCCAACTCCTTCCTTCCTCACCAGAAGCCCACCGGCAACGCCACTTCCTTTCCTCTCACCAGGAGCCCCCACGCCCCACTCCTTTCCTCTCACCCAGGGAAGCCACGGCACTCCTTCTCTCCACCAGAAGCCAACCGCCCCCAACGCCCTTCCTCCTTCTCCAGGAGCCACGCACCTCCTTCCTCCTCCCAACCAGAGCCACGCCACTTCCTCCTTCTCCACCGAAGCCCACGCACTACCTTCCTTTCAACCAGAGCAACGCACTCCTTCCTTCACCCAGGAGGCCCACGCACTCCATCCTTTCTCACCAGGAACAACCAACGTAAAACTCCTTCCTTTCTCCCAGAGCCACGCTCTCCTTCCTCTCCAACCAGAGGTGGGCCAGGCCACTTCCTTTTCCCTTCCTCGCCCCAGAAAAGCCACCCGGCCACTTCCTTCCTTCACCCGACGCCACGCACTGGTTTCCTCTCACCCAAGAATGCCACGGTACTCCATTTCCTCTCACCTGAAAAAAAAACCACGTACGTTGACTTTTCCCCTCCTCTCACCAGAAAAAGAGTCCCAACGTACTCCCTTTCCTCTCCACCAGAGCCACCGTACCTTTGTTCCTCCTTCTTCCACCAGAGCCCACGCTCTTCTTCCTCTCTCCCAGAGTCCAGTGGCCACCTCTTTCCGGTCTCACCAGTAGCCACACACCCCCACTCGTCTTCACCAGAGCCACGCTCTCCTTCCTTCTCAACCAATAAATAACCCCAACCGTACTCCTCCTCTCACCAGTGGCCCACGGCACTTTCCTTTTTTTCCTCTCAAAACCAGAAAGCCAGGGGGGGGCAACTCCCTTCCTCTCCACCATGAAGCCCCCACGCACCCACCGTCCTTTCCCCACCAGAAGCCCACCGTTTACTCCCTTCCCTCTCACCAGAGTGGGCCCACAGCACCGAGCCACGCCCACTTCTCGTCTTCCAGGGGAGGCCACCACAATCTCGTTCTCCCACCAGATAAGGGGCCACGCTCTCTTTTTCCTCTCACCCAAAAACCACCGTACTCCCTTTCTTCGCAAACACAGGAGGGTCCCACACGCACTCCCTTCCTCTCCACCAGAGGCCACACACTCACACGTCATTCTCACCAGAGGGCCACCACACTCACTTCGTCTCAACTGGAGGACCACACCCCACGCTCAACTCTGTTCTCACCAGAAAAGGCCCACCACCCCACTCATTCGTCTCACCGAATAGCCAACAACACACTCACTCGGTTCTCACCAGGGGGGAGCCACACGCTCCCACTTCGTCTCACCAGGATAGGCCCCAAAACACCGCTTCACTCGTCTCACTATGAGCCACCACACTTCCACCCAATATTGCCACCACCACTCTCAACCACACGGCCACGCACTCTCTCCTTCACCCATTAGGGGCCCACGCGTTTTGTACTGGTGAAGGGAGTGCGTGGGCTCCTAATCCTCTCCACGTTACCCAGTTTTCCCAATTCCTTTTAAAACCGAAGAGGAAGGGTTACCATTTGAAATCTTTCTTTTTCAGGGGTGTGGGACATTCAGACGGCCCACAGGGACCACCTCTATTCAGCCGCGATCCCGCCGTTCACCTTTTTTTTTGCAGGGGCTTATTTGACTTCCAACCAGGATGGGACCCCTTTTCGCTGCCTACTGCAAGTTCGCTGATTTCTGTTGGGGAATCTAAAGGTCAGTAGGGAAGAATTTGTTTAGGGGTTAAGGTTAGGTAAGATTTGTCCAGGGGAAAAAGGAAAAAGGGGGGACATGAGGGTTTCCTGAGTGGGGGAGGGGTTCTTTGGGTTCATATGGGAACCCTCAAGTGTGTTTCTGACGGGTGGGGAGGTCTTTGGTGCCATTATTTGTGGGGGGGGGGGGGACCCCCTCAAACGTTTGTTTCCTTGAGGGGGCGGGGGGTCATGGGTTCATTATGGATGGGGGGCAACACCCCAAGTGTTTTTCCTGACGGTTTGGGGGTTTCTTGGGTCATATGATGACCCCCAAAAGGTGTTTTACTGAGGGCGGGGGTCTTTTTGGGGTCAATATGATGGGTCCCCGGCATAGTTGTATGCGAGTGGGGGTCTTTGCGTCATATTGGACCCCCAAGTGGTTTCCTGAGGGTGGGGCGGGGGGTCTTCGTCATTATGGGACCCCCAATGTGTTTCCTGGATAGTGGCGGGGTTCTTTCGGTTCATGAATGGGACCCCCCAAGTTTGTTTTTTTTTCCTGTAGGGCGGGGTTCTTTTTCGGTTCATATTGGGACCCCCCAATGTTTCCTGAAGGGTGGGGGGGGCCACTTTCTTGGGGAGTTCATATGGGATGGACCCATACAAGGTGTTTCCTTTGAGGGGGGGGGTTCTTTCGGTCATATGGGTACCCCCCCAAGTGTTGTTCCTGAGGGTGGCGGGGGTCTTGGTTCATAATGGACCCTCCCAATTGTTTTTCCTGAATGGGGTGGCGGGGGGAGTCTTGGGTCCATATGATGGGGGACCCCCCCACGTGGTTTTCCTGATGGTGGGGTTCTTGTTCAATTATTAATGGAGGGATGGACCCCCCAAGAGTGGTTTCCTGAGGGGGGCGGGGGGGTTCTATGGGTCATTATGGATGGGGACCCGCAAGTGTTTCCTGAGGGGTGGGGTCTTCGGGTACATGGGGGTACCCCCCAAAAAAGTTGGTTTCCCTGAGGCGGGGGGGGGGTCTTTCGGTCATATGCACCCCCCAAAAGTGTTTCTGAGGCGGGGGTCTTTTCGTTCATATGGGGGGGACCCCCCAAGATGTGTTCCTTAGGGGGCGGGGTTTTTGTTATATGGAAACCCCCCCAAGTGTTTTCTTCCCTGAGGTTGGGGGTCTCTTGGTCATATGTGACCCCCAAGTTGTTTCCTGAGGGGGTCGGGGGGGGGGTTCTTGGTCATATGACCCTCCAAGTGTTTGCCTGGAAGGCGGGGGGGGGGTCCTTGGTCATCTTTGGATGGACCCCCAAGTTGTTTTCCTGGGAGGTGGGGGGTTCTACGTCATATGATGGGATCCCCTCAAGTGTTTTTTTTCTGAGGGCGAGGTCTTGGTTCATACTGATGGAAACCCCCCGCCCACGCCAAGTGTTTCCTTGAGGGCGGGGGTCTTTTGGGTCCCATTATTGGATGGGGGACCCCCCCAAGTGTTATCCTTGGAGGTGGGGGTGTCTTTTTGGGTCATTTATGATTGGGACCCCCAAAAGTGTTTCCTTGGAGGGCGGGGGGGGGGTCTTGGTTTCCCATATGACTGGACCCCGCAAGTGTTTTCCTGAGGGTGGGGGTCCTTTGGTTTTTTCTATTGGGGACCCCAAGTGGTTTTCCTGAGGGTGGGGGGGGTCTTGGGTTCATATGGATGGGGCCCTCAAGGTAAGTGTTTTCCTTTGAGAGGGGCGGGGGGTCTGGGTCATGGGTTTGCATATTTTGGATATGGGGGGACCCCCAAGTGTTTCTGAGGCGGGGGGGGGGGTTCTTCTTTGGTATATTTGATGGGGGGGACCCCAGCCGTATTAAAAGTGTTTTTGAAGGGGGCGGGGGGGGTTTTCTTGGTTCATATGAATGGGACCCGCAAGTGTTTCCTGAGGCGGGGGGTTCTTGGTTCATATGATGATCCCCCCCCAAGTGGGGTTTTCTTTGGAGGGGTCGGGGGGGGGGTCTTGGTACATTATGATTTACCCCCAAAGGTGTTTTTTGAGGCGGGGGGGGTCTTTGGTCATATGACACCCAAGGTGTTTTTCTTGAGGCGGGGTTTTTGGTTATATGGGACCCCAAAAGTGTTGTCCTGAGGGGCGGGGGGGTCTTGGTATTTTATTTATGGGACCCCAAAGTTGTTTTCCTGAGTGGCGGGGTCTTTGGGGTCATATTTTGGATGGACCCCCAAGGTGTTTTTTCCTTGAGGCGGGGGTTTCTTCGTTTACAAGAATCCCCCAGTGGTTTCCTGAGGCGGGGGGGGGGGTCTTGGGTTCATTATGATGGGGAACCCCCCAAGTGGTTTTTTTCTTGAAGGGGCGGGGGGGTCTTGGTTTTATTATGACCCCCAAAGTGTTTTTCCTGAAAGGGGGGGGGGGGTTCTTGGTTTATATGGACCCCAAAGTGATTCCTTCGGGGCGGGGGGGTCTTGCGTTTTTGATGGGGGCCCCCATTGTTTTTCTGAGGGCGGGGTCTTGGGTTTACTTCATTATGGATTTGACTTCCCCCCAAAACCAAAGTGTTTTTCTGAGGGCGCGGGTTCATGGTATATGGACGGACCCCCAACCCAGTGATTCCTGAGGGGGGTCTTAGGTCATATGTTGGATTAGGGGGGGACCCCCAGTGTTTCCCTGAGGGGTCGGGGGGGTCTTCGTTACCAAGGGATCCCCAAAGGGTTTCTTGAGGGTGTGAGGTTCTTGGTACACTTATGATGACCCCCAAAAAGGTTGTTTTCCTGAGGCGGGGGTCTTTCGTTAACAAGATCCCCCAAGTTGTTTGTACTGAAGGCGGGGGTTCTTTCGTTACAAAGGGGACCCCCCAAGTGTTTTTCTGAAGGCGGGGTTCTTGGTACCATGATTACCCCCAAAGTGTTTTCTGAGGGGGCGGGGGGTCTTTGGGTTCAATAATGGAGGACCCCCAAGGGTCTCCTGAGGCGGGTGGGGTGCTTGGTCTTTATGATGACACCCCATGTTGTCTCTTTTGAGTGGGGGTTCTTGGTTCATATGATGGGACCCCCAGTGGTTTTCCCTAAGGCGGGGGTCCTTGGGGGGATATGATAAGCCCTGTTTGTAACATTTAAAAAATGGAAAATAAAAATTTACCGACAGGTTGTTTAAGGGTAAGAAACAACATATGCACCAGTTAAGGTATCCTTTATTGTGGGAAAACGTTTTTTTTTCGGGCGGGGCCGACCACAGTTAAGGCTTTTTTCTTCAGTTTCAAGTACAGAAAAGTTTGATAAGAAGCAGAAAGAGGTTACTGAAGGGGGGGAAAACGATGTTAAATCAAGTCCCCTTCCAACCTTTTTTAAAGTATTGGAGGTAGGGTCAGGTCCTCAGTCTGGCGAAAAAGAGGGAGCATTGTTTCCCAATAGTATGGGAAACCAGTTCCATTTCTGGAAGGGGAAGGAAAGAGTGACAGGGGATGGGGAAAGCTATTTTTATTTAGGCGCCCAAAGAAGTGTGGCGGGGGGGGACGTAGGGGCCATAGAGCGGAAGGTTATAAGAAAAATCCTTCAAGGATTGTTGGAGGGGGAAAATAGTCAGGTTTCCCTCTTCAAATCCCATGCCCTCTCACTAGTGGAAGTGTCGAAGTTTTGATTGCAGGTGTGTCTTTACCCAAGATTACCTTGTGTGCAAGTTTGGTCTGGGACAGATTTGAAACATTAACAAATTTTGGTAATTTTAAAATACCGGGGACCAGGTTGGTTAGGTAAGTGGGGGGGACACATATGGCAAACAGTTAGGTATCTTATATTTGTGAACAACGTTTCGCCTTACACTGTTAGACCTTCTTCGTCCCAAGTTACAGGAAAAAAGTTGATAGAACAGCCCAGAAAGCTACCTTTTGAAGACGCTGTTAATTCAGTACATCAACCCTTAAAGTTTTTTAGACGGGTGGGTCCCAGGGGGTCTCCTCAGGTCTGGGGAAGGAAGGGAGCATTGTTTCCATAGTATGCAACAATTTATGGGGCGAAGAAGTGGACAGGGGGATGGAGCTATAATTGTTAAGCGGCCAAGAGAGGAAGGGGGGGAGAGGTTTGGAGGGGGGTAAAACCGGAGGCCAACTAGGGAGGAGGTAAAGGAAACTCAGGGGATGGTTGAGAAGGTCAGGGTTCCCTCTTCAAAAATCCTGCCCCCTCTCACTAGTGGGCAGTTTTGTTCGTTCGAAGGTTGATTGCAGGTCTGTACCCCAAGATACCCCCTTGTTTGTTTTGGGCAAGTGTCTGAACAGATTTGAAATACCATTTACAATGGTATTAAAAATTACCGGGGGAACAGGTTGGTTAGGTAGGGTGGGGTGGGGGGGGAACAATATGCAAACCAAGTTTATTAGGGTATCTTTACATTGTGAAAAAAAAAACGGTTTTCGCCTTAACAAACAAGGTGAACCTACATGGGGCAACCCATTTTGGGAGTATTGTCTTTATTGTGGGGGGGACCGTTTCGGCCATTCCAGTGGGGCTTTATCCAAATACAAATAAATCTAGGAATGAACTTGAAGGGACCAGTAAGGACAAAACAACTATGGTACAGGGACGATGAGGTAATCCAAGGGGTTCCCTCAAAAAACCCAACTACTTCCACTGGGAATTCCCCGCCCGTCCTACTTCCCTACCCAGTGAATTTTTTGCCCTTCGTCTGCTTCCACCTGACGTTAAACTATATAAGGCGCCCAGGATTTCTTTTCTTTCTGCTTCGAATCCCCACGATTGGGGTGCTGTTTCAGCACATTTTAAACCTTCCCTTACGGTTTGAGGGGGGAGACTGATTTACCTTCATTCTTTCTGGTAACCATAGTTTTCTTTACTTTGGTTCTTCAAGTTTATTTATTGGTCCTAGGGAATTTTGTATTATGAATAAAGCCCAACTGGATGGGCGAAAAAAAACGTTTTACATTAAAGGGGGCTACCCAGTATGTTTTTGTATTGTGTCTTACTCTATCTTGTCGGGTATTAATTTTACATTCGTTAACAACAAAACTTGGTCAGGGGGGGGGGGACACTGGCAACATCATGGAATCTTTCAAAATTTTGGAGGGGTGTGGGGGGGACATGTACATACAACCCTTTTCCACGACTACGGGGGAACAAAACTTCTCTTCACAAAACTATACCCATCTCTTTGGGGAGGGGAACCTACCTTCCCAACTGGGGGAAATCCCGCGCCTACCAGTTGAATTTTGCCCTCGGTTGCTTCAACCTGGACGTTTACTATAATAAGCGCCCCTGGGATTCCTTTTCTTCTGCTCTTGTCAGGGAATCTTCCCAGGGTGACTAGGTTTGCTGTTCGCAACCTACTCTAGGTTGGAGGGAACTGATTTACCCCTCATCTTCTGTTACATAGTTCTTACTGTTTCTTCAAGTTTATTTCCTTAGAATTTTTTGTATTGATTACAAAAATCCACTGGATGCGAAACGGGTCAACAATAAAGATTACCCAGCAGTATGCATATGGTGGGTCTTATACTTCATCTTGTCGGTATTTGATATACCCTTTCGTTACACAAACTTGTCAAGGACACTGGGAAACATCATGGGAATCCTTAATTCTGAGGGGGCCATGAGAAAACTAAAACAAAAACCCTTTCACGGGGACTACGACAAATTACCTCTACAAAACACTAAAACCCATTCTTTTGGGAAGGTGGGACTAAACTTCCCATGGGGGAATCCGCCCCCCCTTTTTTACCAGTGGAATTTTGGCCCCCTCGGTTCTGCTTTTCACTGGACGTTTTACTATTAAAAGCGCCAGGGATTCTTTCTTTTCTGCATTCAGGAATCTTTTCCACGGGGACTAGGGTGCTGTTTCGGCACTACTTCCTAGGTTGAGGGGGGAGGGGAATACAGGAGGGACTGAATTAACCTTCCATTCTTCTGTACCATAGTTCTTACTGTTTCTTTCCAAGTTTTTATGTCCAAGGATTTTTGTTATTGAATTTTTAAAACGGCCACTGGATTGGGCCGAAAAAAACACGTCCTAACAATAAGGATTAACCCAGATGTTTGCAGTTATGTTTGGGTCTTACCTTTTTCTCATTCTGGTCGGTTATTATATCCATTTGTAAACAAACTTTGGGTCAAGGGACACTTGCCAAAAACACATGGGGGAATTCTTTAATTTTTCTGACGGGACATTTGTACATAAAAAAACCTTCCGAACTACGGACAACTACCTTTTCTACCAACTATACAAAACCCATTCTTTTGGGGAAGGGGGGACCCTACTTCCCACTGGGGTAAATCCCGCCTACCAGTGAAATTTTTGGGCCCTCGTCTGCTTCCACTGGGGGGACGTTTACTATAGTATACGCGCAGGATTCTTTTCTTTTCTGCTTTCGGGAAATCTCTCCACGGGGACTAGTTTTTATGGAGTTCGCCACCTACTCCCCTAGGTTTGAGGGTGGGATGATACTGATTACCTCATTCTACTGTAACATAAGTTTTCTACTGTTCTTTTCAAGTTTTATGGGGGTCCTAGGATTTTGTATTTGTAAAGGCCACTGGACTTTGCGGGGAATAACGACTTCATTAAAAAGATACCCAGATGGGTTGAGATGGGTCTTTTACTTCCTCAAAAAAAACATTAAAAAGCCCCTGTTTCCTGAGGGGGGGCAGGGGGGTCTTGGGTTATATGTCCCCCCAAGTGGTTTGCTGAAGGGGCGGGGGGTCTTGGGGGTCGGTTTTATGATGGGACCCCAAGTGTTTTTGGAGGCGGGGGTCTTGGGTTGAACCCAAGGACCCCCAAAACAGTTGTTTCCTTGAGGGCGGGGGGTCTTGGTTACCAGAACCCCCCAAAGTGTTTCCTGAGTGCGGGGTCTCGTTTACCACAGCCCCCCAAGGAGTGGTTTTCCTGGAGGCGGGAGTTTCGGGTCATTGATGGGGAACCCCCCAAAACTTGATAGCTTGGGTCTTCTGGGGGGACGAATACCCTTCTCTCGGCTCTTGCTTAAATGGGGTCATTTTCTCTTTAAAAAATAAAGTGGTACAGTTACCTCATTTGTTAGGTGAGGGACTTGGGGATTCTTGGGTAACAGCTGAAATCTAAAAAAAGCCAAGGACAGCAGTGCCTCAGGTGTTGCGCAAAACTAGGGGCCAACCAGAATTACTCGGAATTTTATTTCAAGAAAAGTATACGGTAAAAAAACAGAAAGGTCCAACAAAGTTATTTTACAGCCTCTATACAATTTCACTAGTGAGGGCCTTCATTTAGTATTATGGGCTGTCAGTTTTTTGGTTTCCCCTTTAACTACAGGATGGGGGACCATAGGACTTTTCATTAGAGGAAAACCTACAGAGAAAAGGGAATGGACCATAAATGATTTACTGTGTAGGGAAAACCCTCCCGTTTTGGAAGAGAGATTTTAGACTTAAAGGCTTAAATCTTCCCCACTTCTTCTGGAGAGGGGGGGCGGAGAATGAGGGGGAGATATCATTGAAAAGTTGTCTTAAGGTGGATGGACGGGCATAAACAAGGGGAAGACATTAAATAAAGTACTTGAGGGTTGTCGAAATTACCAGGGGGTAAGCAACCAGGGGGGAAATAATGGAAATTTTTAAGTTGGGATAAATTAAAGATTTAGAAAAGGGGAACCTCATAGGTAGTTTTTTACTTGGTTTTCTAAAATGCAGAGGGTTGTAGAATGCGTTGTTTAAAACTAGTCTTTCCCAGTGGGGGTTGATTAGAGGCTTAGGGACCTTGGGGTTAGCTTTAAAGAAAGGAGGGGGGGACTGGGGTGACAAAATATGAGGTGGGAGGGGCTGGGGGTTTTTGATTGGTGGGTTGGGGGGGGGTGGGGAGTTGTTTTCTTGTGGAGTAAGCTTTTTAGGTAGATGTCCGTTTTTGATAAGGGAACCTTGGCCCTTCGTATGGGCCAGTAGGGCCTTTTCTGCAGTGTTCCCTACTTTCCTAGTTTTTTGCTTATGTTCCTTTTATCCAAGTTATTTAAATAAGTTATAATTCTAAGTTCAAAGTTGTTTAGGGAAGATTTTAATTTTTAGGTTCAAGGGTAAGTTCACATAAAATTTTAGGTTTTGATTTTCCAAACTGGTTAAAATACTTATTTACTAAGCTTATAGTGTAGGTTGATGAGTGGAACTGTTTCTACCTTTAGTTTGGGGGTTATTTGCGGGCTAGGGACCTTATGGGTAGTTTTCAAATTTAGGTTTGGGTAGTATAAAGTACATGGAGTGGGAGGGGGGGTTGGATTTTGAGTGGGGACTTGGCACAATTCAGGAGGTTTATTTCTTGGTGTAGTTGGGTAGCCATTGAAAATTTGGGTTTTGTCAAAATGTTTTTTGTTTAAGGGTGGGATTGAATGGTTAAAGGGGAACCTTGCCTAAGGTATGGGTCAAAAAAAACCCGGCCCGGCCTTTGCCAGTGTTTCCTTTCCTTTCTTATGTTTTCTTATTGTTTTTTATGGTCTTGCAGCGAACAGGGGGATATTTCAAATTCGTGGAGGGAAGCGTTCTGGGTATTCTTTTTCACGCATGTGTCGCGGCTCAAAAGGGTTGGGGACGGTTAAAGCTAGGGGGAATAAACACAAGCTTTTTTTCAGTCAAAGGGAGCAAAAACCGCCACTTGGTTTAGTGAGGGGCGGCTTTCACCTGAATAAAAAAGTCCAAAGGTCGGGAGACCACTTTTTTCCATTTTTGATTCCACCACACAAAATTCCAACCATCTTCAGATAAAGCCTTTTTGTGAGGGAGGTTTTGGATATTTTTTTTAGGAGAAGGATTTAACTTTTTGGGTTACATGGGCATTATATTTTGGTAGTATTATTAATTTTCTGTAAATTTAATTTTGTGTAGTAATATTATTTGGGGTAGTATATAATTTCCGTAAGCATTATTTATCTGTAAATATACAGAGAAAGGGACCAACGGAGGAGGAGGATGAGGGGGAGGGAAGTTTCAGGGCAATTCAGGGGGTTCCCTTGGGGCCTCCAGCCGGATAATGTCAGCCACCAGTCTGAGGGAAAACTGTACAGGAGGAAGTTGGGCTTATATTACTGTAAGTATATATGTGGGGGTTGCGTAGCAGAAAATTTGTGCGGTGAGTACACCGTGGGAAAAAAATTCCGCTTACGGTGTACCGTCATTGGCCTGCAGGTCAGGTAGAGAATTGGTTTTGGAAGAATTTCCCCTGGGCTAAGGGGGACCTTATTTTTTACCACAAAAAACTACTACTCATCATTCCCCCCCAACCGTTTTCTTTCTCTTTTATTGGACGGAAAAGGGAACAAGGGGCAACTGGCTGGCCGTTTTTTCGTTTCTACACTTAAAGATTCTCGGAAAAACGTTTGGCAAGTGTTTCCTTCTTTTTCACCTTGTCTGGTTTTTTATACAAATTTATTTTTACCCAATTCTTTCTTTATTTAAATTAGAAAAAACTTGAAGCCCACTCTTGAGAGATTGTGGTGTGTGGGTGTGTGTGTGTGTGTTGTGTGTGTGTGTACTCACCTAAATGGTACGTCCGCCCTAATTTGTGGTGGTTTGCAGGGGTTCGTATCAGGGGGGGGGGGGACTTCGCACCCTGGCCCCCGGCCTATCCACTGATCGGGCTTATACTAGGGGTCCTCTTCCTCCCTCTCTTGCTTCCTGGGGGGACCTTCGGTGTTACCTATTTCTTATAAAACTATGGTATGGTTCCTTGCCTCCACTACTTTCAACTTAGTCTTAGGCTATGTTCCACTTTCCAGGGGGTGGGTGGAACGACTTCTATGACTGAAGAAATTGCTTTTCCCTAACATCCCGGTGGACTTCGCCTGAGTTTCTTCGGTTCCAAATTGTGAACCCCCTTTGCTTCTGTGTTTCCTTTTCTGGGAAAATTCCTGTGCTGTCCCCCTTATCTATTGCTCCGCAGGATTCGTGTATTGGGTCGTTATCATGTGTCCCCTGACCCTTCTGTCCTCCAGTGTCGCCAATCCGATTTCCCTCAACCTTTCCTCGTACGACATTCCCCTGAGCTCTGGAACTAGCCTTGTTGCAAACCTTTGTACTTTCTCTAACTTCTTGACGTGCTTGACCAGGTGTAGGTTCCAGACTGGTGCTGCATACTCCAGTATGGGCCTAACATACACAGTGTACAGTGTCTTGAACGATTCCTTATTAAGGTTTTGGAACGCTATTCTCAGGTTTGCCAGGCGCCCGTATGCTGCAGCAGTTATTGGTTGATGTGTGCCTCCGGTGACGTGCTCGGTGTTATGGTTACCCCAAGATCTTTCTCCCTGAGTGAGGTCTGTAGTCTTTGTCCACCTAGCCTATACTCTGTCTGCGGTCTTCTTTGCCCCTCCCCAATCTTCATGACTTTGCATTTGGCAGGGTTGAATTCGAGAAGCCAGTTTCTGGGCCACGTGTCCAGCCTGTCCAGGTCTCTTTGCAGTCCTGCCTCATCCTCATCCGATTTAATTCTTCTCATCAGCTTCACATCATCTGCGAATAGGGACACTTCAGAGTCTATTCCTTTCATCATGTCGTTCGCATATATCAAAAATAGCACTGGTCCTAGAACTGACCCCTGTGGGACCCCGCTCGTCACAGGCGCCCACTGTGATACCTCTTCACGTACCATGACTCGTTGTTGCCTCCCTGTCAGGTATTCCCTGATCCATTGCAGTGCCCTCCCTGTTGTATGCGCCTGATGCTCCAGCTTCTGCACTAATCTCTTGTGAGGAGCTGTGTCAAAGGCCTTCCTGCAGTCCAGGAAAATACATTTAATCCACTCCTCTCTCTCGTGTCTTACTTCTGTTACCTTGTCATAAAACTCCAGAAGGTTTGTGACACAGGATTTGCCTTCCATGAATCCATGCTGGTTTTCATTTTTAATCTTGTTCCGTTACAGGTGTTCCACCACTCTCCTCCTGATAATCTTCTCCATGACTTTGCATACTAACATGTCAGAGACACAGGTCTGTAGTTTAGTGCCTCGTTTCTGTCTCCTTTCTTAAATATGGGGACTACATTTGCCGTCTTCCGTATCCCAGGTAGTTGCCCAGTTTCAAGGGATGTGTTGAAGATTGTGGTTAGGGGCACGCACAGCATCTCTGCTCCTTCTCTTAGGACCCACGGGGAGATGTTGTCTGGTCCCATCGCCTTTGAGGTATCAAGGTCACTTAGAAGCTTCTGCACCTCCTCCTCGGTTGCTCGTATGTCATCCAACACTTGTTGGTATATTCCCTCTTGATGTTCCCTTCTGTGCTGGCTTCCCAGAACCCTTCCTGTCTCTACTGTAAAAACTTCCGTTTAGCTCCTCACATACCTCATGATCATTTCTTTTGAGTTCTCCACCTTGTCCTCAGTCTGATCACCTGGTCTTTGACTGTTGTCTTCCTCCAGATGTGGCTATACAACAGTTTCGGGTCAGTCTTGACTTTCGATGCTATGTTATTTTCATACTGTTGCTGGGCCTCCCTCCTTACCTGTGCATACTCGTTCCTGGCTCTGCGACTAATCTCCCTATTTTCATGTGTTCTTTGCCTTCTGTACTTTTTCCATTCTCTATTGCACTTAGTTTTTGCCTCCTTACACCTTCGGGTAAACTAGGGGCTCGTTCTGGTCTTCCCATTGTTTCTGTTCCTCTTGGGAATAAACCTTTCCACTGCCTCCTTGCATTTTGTTGTTACATATTCCCTCATTTCATTTACTGGCTTTCCTGAAGAACCTCCTGCAGGAAGTTCTTCAAACCTATGTAGTCCCCTCTTTTATAGTCGGGCTTTTCCCATTCAACTCCTGTTACTCTCTCCACTTGCAACTCTACTATGTATTCAAAGCACAGAACCACGTGGTCACTAGCTCCTAGGGGACTCTCATATGTGATGTCCTCAATGTCTGAACTGCCCAGGGTGAACACAAGGTCCAATCTTGCTGGTTCGTCCACCCCTCTCACTCAGGTAGTGTCCTTAACATGTTGGTGCATGAGGTTTTCCAGCACCACATCCAACATCTTGGCTCTCCATGTTTCGGGACCCCTATGTGGCTCCAGGTTTTCCCAGTCAATCTCCCTGTGGTTGAAATCACCCATAACCAGCAACTTTGCTCTGCTCGAGTAAGCTCTTCTTGCCACCTCAGCAAGTGTGTCCACCATTGCTCTGTTGCTCTCTTCATATTCCTCTCTTGGCCTCCTGCAGTTCTGTGGTGGGTTATACATCACTGCAATGGCCACCTTGTGCTCCCCAGACTAAAGTGTACCTACTATGTAGTCCCTTTCTCATGTCTCGTCTATACCTCCCATTTTCTAGAATTTCCATCTTTTTTTTTTTCGAGCAGAGCAACCCCTCCTCCCCCTCTGCCCCTTCTATCTTTCGTCATGATCTGATATCCTGGTGGGAAGACTGCATCTGTTATTGTCTCAGTGAGTTTTGTTTCTGTAACTGCTATGATGTCTGGGGACTTCTCATTGATTCTTTCTTGCCACTCCTCATATTTATTCGTTAATCCATCCGCATTTGTGTACCAAACCTTCAACTTCTGTTCTAATACTGTAACTGTGGTCCTGGGGGAATACTGGGGTTGGGAGAGCAGGAGCCCTGGTGGGGGGCCTGTAAGGGGTTGCAGTGGAGGAAGGGCTCCCATAGG
Source organism: Cherax quadricarinatus (assembly GCF_026875155.1). Taxonomy (NCBI): domain Eukaryota; kingdom Metazoa; phylum Arthropoda; class Malacostraca; order Decapoda; family Parastacidae; genus Cherax; species Cherax quadricarinatus. The sequence goes on along the minus strand of NC_069474.1, from coordinate 12,276,219 downwards.
GGGTTGCTGTAGGGGTAGGGTTCGTGGTGCGGGGGATGGGAACAGAGGGATCGGTGTGTGATTGTTGGTTTAGATTATTCAGTTGCCTTGGGGGTGTCATGGTTGGAGTCCTTCTGCAGGTGTTTCTGGGGGGTGTGCTTGCCCTTCCACCTGTGCCTGGGTTATTCTGCTCTTCTTTGTCATTTCCTCCCATTCCTCCTTTCGTTTTTGCACTCTCTCTTTCAGTTTCATCCTTTCCTCCTGTGTTCTGTCTCGATCGAGGTACACACTCTTGAACTCCTGTTTGCCTCTCAGCCGTGCTTTCTCCTGCAGGATCATGAAAATTACTTTGAGAGGCCGTTCCTTCTCTTTGTGAACCACACGATTCTCCGAAAATTTGCCACCTGGTTCATGTCCCCCATCCCTTTCAACCCAATCGCTTTTTTTTCCTGTTGTGTGTGGTGTGTGGTGGTGTGTGTGTGTGTGTTGTGGGGGTTTTTTTCTCAAAAAAAATTTTGAGATTGATAAAATGAAAAAAAGAAAATATAGCTTTCAATGTTAGTGTTTATTTATGTTTTTTTTTTTCATTAAACTACTCCTACAAACTACTGCTACTCTACTGTATTTACTATGCTACTACCTACTACTACTCCCATGCTACTATTACTACCCCTTTTTACTACCACAACTATAATTAATAAATAAAAAATTATTTTTTAATTATTATAATAACCAAATACGACCATATCTGTACAGCATACAAGAGCTGACATAAATTCCGCAATAAAAAAGCGCGTAGCCCTTACAGTTTCGGGCAAAGATTCCTCTCATTTCGCTTCCCTTTAGAATTTTTTCCCCCCGACCTTACATTCGACCCCCTCCTGTCAGCATAACTGACAGGACGTGCAACTCAGGTGTTGGTCCATTGTCCCTCTGTTGTTTTCTATTCTCAGGTGTTTAAACTGCGTCAAACTGACTTTTGCCTGTTTATTCAAAGTTGGGGGACATCATTTTTGTTGGTTGGGGTTTTATAGAATGCTCCACTTTGTTGCACGGGCTTTACTTTTTTTCTTTTTCAACTCTCACCGGTTTAAACTGAGTTCCTACTCTTGCTTTTTTTATTAAACTCTCAGCTGGTTAGATTCACTTGCAGTGGCGCTGTTTTATTAAACCCTCGCTGGTCATGCTCACGTTGTACTCCTTTTGCCTTATTTATTCGACCACGCAAACTCCCTAATTTCCCCAAGTTGTCTTTTTCAAATCAACGATTTCATCCCCCTTCTAAATTCAAGTGTCGTCATTTTAATTTAATAAGACGTTTAATTTCCTTTAGGGGGTGCCCTTCTCTTTTTGTAAAAAATAATAATAATAAAAATTAATAATAAAATAAAAATAAAAAAAAAAATAAAATTTAAATATTTTTTAAATTTGTTATAATTTATTATTTTTGAAAATTTTGCCCTTCAGTTGATACCCCCCACGAAACTTTCAATTTTCAAATTTTCCCCTTGTTTTTAAAAAAAATAAAAGTATGGGAAAAAATATTTTTAAAGTACAGGTGATCCTGCACATTGCAAGTACCGGGTGAAAGTTGCTACTAAAAAATACCTGGTGTATTCTGCGTTTCTGCAATGTACCACGTGTTCTGCAAGGTACCAGGTGGTGGATACTAGGGTACCGGGGTGGTGTATACGCAAGGTCCCTATGTGTTATACTGAAAGGGGGGGGTTCCTTTGGGGGTCGTATACGAAAGGGCCCAGTGAGTGTTAAAATTTGCAAGGTCCTGGTGGTAAACTGCAAGGTACCATGTATGTGTAACTGAAAAGTCTATGGCTTATGCAACAGGTGATACAGCATAGCAAGATACCATGTATTTACTGCAATTCATGTTGCTACGATATTGCAAGTTACCAAGGTAATTTTAAGTTAACAGGTGTGACTACAATAGGAGCAAGTTCCCTTTGCATAGATATGCCAGTATAAACTACCCAGAGAAAAATTTGGGAAATCAGGCTCATTTACATTTGTAAATCATTTTAAAAGCGATGTTTCGCTGGGTGACAGCTTTAAAGTTAAAATGTTGTTTACAAAACTTGATATTTTTTAAACCGAACGAATCTGGAAAAAAAATAAAAAATTTCAATGTTTTGCAAATGTTTCGTTAACCTAAATTGCACAGATACTATCCACACAGCGGGCCCCTACACATGACGACTTGAGCATACACCTTTACCTTAGCTACACGCACACATACACGGGGGGGAGAAAGAGCACCTGAAACAGGTGTTTTTAGATGAATGTGTAAACCCCCTTTTCCAATCAACAGAAATTCGTCTCAATTGAGGGTTTCTTCTTAAAGGGATGGACCAAAAATCCTGTCCTGCTAAACTTCAAAAAAGGTTTCTTCCTTGGGATCAGGGGCGTGAACTTACAAGTAAAGGGGTGGGTTTAAAATTTTGCTGAAAGAGCAAACTGGGTATATTGTCTTCTTTTGCAGCGTCTGACCGTTGTTTCCAGGAAGCCGGGGAGGACAGCGCCAAAAAACTTCACGTCATTAGTCGTGTGGGAGGGAAAAATGTGTGTGTTTTAAAAAACATAATTACATTAAATAAAAAGAAACAAATATTTGAAACTAGGCACAAAAATACAGTAAAAAACATAACAAAACCACATTTAATTTGACATTTATTTACTTTGTTTTGGTTATTTAATTGGTTTAATGTCTAATTACTCAACGAGGGCAAGTGCTGTATAAAATTTTTTTTCATCACAATTCGAGCTATTTTGTACCTAAAAAAGGGAAAATTATAATATATATATATATATAATATATATAATATATATATATATATATAATATAATATATATATAAAAAAACATAAGAACATAAAAAATTTAGGAACACTGCAAAGGCTACGGGCCCAAAACGAGGCGGGTCCAAAACAAAACGCATCTACCTAAAGCCCCAAAGAACATCTCCTGCACCCCCCCAACACCAAAAAACCCAGCCCCCCCCACCATATATTGTCCAGTTCTTTTAAGCTACCCAAGGTCCAAAAACCCCCGGGGTCCCCGGGACTTATTTTTTTTTCAGTTTGTCTATCTGTTTAATAACCAGTCCTTCGTGACAGAAAAATTATATTTTATATATAAATATATAATATATAAATATATAATATTATATAAAATATATATATGTTGATGGTGGCGAAAGAATATTTTTTAATTTGAGCTTAAACCTTCGACTACACAGGACCTTAAAAGCTGCATAAAAAATAAAACTAGAAGTCAAGAAAATTTGTTTCCCTTTACGTAGTAATTAAAGCAAACTTTTAAATTTTAAAAAAGTATAAAGACTTTCACTTCCACTAAATATATCCCCGTACGGCAGCCGTAATAAAGTATAACCCAAAGGAATACCCCCGAATCAAAAATAAAACCCAATTTTGTGCAAATTCCCTGACAAACCCACGCGGAAAATAAAGGGGAAAAGAGAGAAAGGCGGTTATATAAACCCCAATCAAACAAACCACCCTTTCGCACAATCTCCAAAAAATCACATACTCAAAAAAAACTTAGTCGTCCTCAGAACAAACCACTACTCGTACCCCCCCTCGAGTCTGCGCTTCTCAAAAACCCCGTTTTCCCCAAGAACAAAAAGTCCGAGAACCTTGGGGGGGTTGGCCCCACCAGGGGGAGACGAAAAAACATGTTTTATCAAAAAGTGGTATTATTTTATTCTACCTACGCGGGGGGAGTGTAGAATGAAAGGGGTGAAGCACTGGGATTGACGGGATCAAGAAAGAATTTTTAAAAAGCAAGTGGATATGGATTTTGAATTGTTGGTCATTTTTTAATATATTCAGAAAGGGGAAGGGTTTACCTAGGATTGGCAAAGAGCGTTTTAAAGTTCCTTTTTTTAAAGGGGGAAAAAGGGTTTTAAAAAGGGAAATGTAAGAAATGGAAAAGCCTTTTGTACACGGGAAAAAAAGTATTGTAAAATTATTAAAAAATTTATAAGGGCGGGTAAGAAGAGTGGCGGGAAAGGAAGCGCTTTACATACAACATACACTAAGGAACCTTTTTTTGCAAAATATAGGGATTTAAAAATCTTTAATACGGGGGCGGGGAACAAGTGTTGATAGCAAATATATGGAAAAAGTAATTTATAAAAAAGTGAAAAATTTTATGCCCCAAAAACGACCCTGGGGTTCATGGGGAAAAGGAATTTTTTCCCCGTAAAAGTAGTCTGAGACGGGAATGTGAGTTACCATGGTTTTTTAACCTATTTAAGATGGGCTGGAGATGATGTAAAGCGGGGTGTTGGGGGAGGGTGTGTGATTAAAAGATTCAAAGTCGAAACAAGGTGGTGTTGTCATGTTTCTTCTTGCTTTTGACACTTTTACTTGGGGATAGAAAAAGGGGAATTTAAAAGGGACCAAATAAAAGAGAAGGGTGATGAAGAAAAATATTCTAGGCAAAATGATTGGATTGGGAAATGAAAGGAGGGGTGTGGAGGGGGAAAATGCGTTCTAAATTTTTTGGGGGTGAACTTGTCCAGATGGGTCCCCTAAAAGATGAAGTGAACCATAGAATTTATGATGATGGAAAAAAAAAGGGGGAAAGGTATCTGGGCTTTGCGGAGACAAAGAACCTAACCCCTAGAGTCAGTGTGAAAAAGTAAAGAGTATAGGTACCAAACCCCGTTTTGAGAAAGAAACATGGTTTTCAATTTGAGCGAGAAAGACGCTGAGGGGTATTTTCAAGGGGTGGGGTTTAATATTAGGGGAAAACGGGCTTTGAGATGCGGAAATTTTCCCAAAATAATTATTCATCAGCTGAGGAAAGGGTTGTTTAATGGTTTTTGGGCATTTAGAGGAAAGGAAAAAAAGGGGTCTAAAGGGAGTTTAAACCCAGGTAAAGGGAAAATAGGGAAGGGTTTTACAGGGAAAAACTGAAGGGGGGGTAAGGAGGTTTTGAATACTAGGGTCTCGGTATTCAACAAACTTTTGAGCGTATTAGCAGAAGGAGGGGTAAGTGATTGTTTGTGTGAGAAAAAACATTTTTAGAAAAGGAAATAATTCAGACTTTGGGGTTTTCGAGGGGAAAGTAAAGGCCTTTCTCTAAAAGGAGGGTGAAAGTTTTATCGGATTTCCTTTTAACTATAAGTTTTCGCACTTCTGGCAAGACGGGGGAAAAATGTGTGGAAAAATTTTTTTCTCGAGTGCCCTGCCCCGGAGACAAATTTAATAAAAAAAAAAAAAAAAAAAAATCAAAAAATTTTAATTTGGAATTTTTCTATTTTTTTAACCAAAAAAGGCTTGGGATCAAAATTTAAACTCTGGTATGAGTCGGGAAGGGGAAGGATCCAAAAACTACGGAACCCCCACCGGGGTTAAATCCCCCCTTTTTAATAACAGACAAAACATGATTGGAACAGAATTTAAGGAAAAATGACACGACTGACGCAATACCCGGGCTTCCAAGGTGGCATGGACACTTTTTTTTAGAGGGGGGAAAAAACGGGGGGAAACACATAGGGGATCACCAGAGGGGCCCCAGGGAAAAGAACAACTGAAGGGAATTACCAAGTTTCGAAAAGGAGGTATCAAAGACAATTGACACACATGAAGGGGCCAAATCATGAACACCTGAAGGGACAGGACCTTGGACACCTAGAGGGAAAGGCCCCCGGACACCCTACAGGGGCGACTTTGGAAAAACATGAGGGAACTAAAATCTTGGCACGCAGAGAGGGGCGGATAAGGGAACAAAAATAGAGGAACCACCCAAAAGGGGAACAATGAAGAGACTAAGGAGGGGTCAGATTAGAGGGCCAGGATGAAAGAAAAAAAACTGAAAGAACGAGCAAGGAACCCGCATGGGGGAACCCAAAGGGAAGGGGGCCACAAGGAGCCAGGACGGGGAGGGGGGCTAGGGGACCAAAACAGGGAGGGGACATTGGGGGAACCCGGACAAGGGAGGGGGTAACTAGAAGAACCAGGGGAAGGGGGCACTTAGGATGGGCCAAGACAGGGGCACGGGAAAACCATACAAGGGGGCACAAAGGGGGAAACCCGGACAAGGGGGGCACACAAGGAAAACCCCGGACAAAAAACACGTAGGGGGAACCAATACGTGGGACACACATAGGGAGGAACAGGACAAGGGCACACTAGGAGAAGCCAGAAAAGGACACCACCATATGAGGGAACCCGCAAGGACACATAGGAGGAAAACCCGGCAAGGACACACATAGGGGAACCAGGGCAAGGGGCACCATGGGGGAACCAAACAAGAAAACATACGGAGGAAACCCAAAAAAGGAGACACATAGGAGGAAACCCGGGCAAGGCACCAAAGGAGGAACCAGGGCAATAGCACTTAGGAGGAACCAAGACAAGGGGGGAAAACCTAGGAGGAACCGGGGGAAGGACACCAAGGAGGGGAAACCGGACAAGGAACTAGGGGGAACCAGGCAAGGACAATAGGGGGAAAGGGCAAGTAGACCAATAGGGGGGAACCCAAAACAAAAGGGGCACCCATAGGGGGAACCAAAAAAATGGAACACACCAGTAGGAAAACAGGGGCAAATTGGTGCTTCACTTGCTGTCTCATATTTTTTCAAAAAGTTCCATCATCTTCCAGGTGAGGAGGGGCACTTTAAAAAAAAAATAAAGAACTGAGTCTCCGTAACCAGGAAAACGGGTCGGTGATATGATCAAATGTATATAATATTTATTTGTACTGGATTCATAGAAAAAACTGACATTTGGAAAACATATTTAAAAACATGATATAAATACATCAGGGAAAAAAGGGGGGGCTTGAACCCTGGCAGGGACCAAAACTCAAAGGCCAGTGCGTTAACCACTGGGCCGTGGGTCTAATAAATTCAGTCAAATAGAGGGTTTGCATGGGGCCCCACGGACCACAAACCAGGGGTTTTTAATCAGTAATCCCCCAAACCCCCGGCTGTGGGATCTTCAAAGCCCCCATTATGAAAACAAAATCTTAAATACACGGTTTTAAAAAAAAAAAATCCGATTTGTATGGAATTGTGTTATTACGGTTCCTGAGATATAATGTGCTGAGTTACCAGGGGAATTAATGAGTAAGAAAAAGTTAAAAAATGAAAAAAATAGAGAATGAGGAGGGAAAAGGAAATCCAAAACGGATTTAAAGATTGTAAAGCAAAAGGTGTAAAAGGAACCATTCCAAGGGTCGTAAACAGTGAGGCCCGGAATATAACTATTCTTTTCCCGCACTGCCAGAAAAACCATTAGAGGGGAGGTAACTTTTTTACTCCAAAACATAAACAAAAAAGCATAAAACTAACAGTTTTAAAAAAAAACAGGTTCCTTTAATCAAAGGCAGGTTTTTCCTTAAATACAAAGGCAGGTTTCCTTAAGTAAAAGGCAGGCCTTAAGACAAAGGCAGGTTCCTTAAAAATACAAAGGGGGTTCCTTTTAAAGTACAAAGGAGGTTCCTAACAAAGTTTTCAAGGCAGGTTCCTTAAACCACACGGCAGGTTCCTTTAAAAATACAAAGGCAGGGTTTCCTTAACAAAATTCAAACGGCAGTTTCCTTAAAAAACAAAGGAGGTTCCTTAAATACAAAGGATTCCTTAAGTACAAAGGGGGTTTCCTTTAAAAAACAAAGGCAGTTCCTTAACAAGAAAAAGGGAGTTCCTTACAAAAAACAAAAGGACGTTCCAACAAAAAGGATGTTTTAAAGCAGGGGGAAAATAAAAAGTCAAAAACGGGCCCAACGGGAGGGCCCCAAAATCCCTTGTCTTACCAAAAACTATTTTTTGAAAAACCCCGTAAAAGTAAAAGGGAAACGGGGGACTCTGAACTATCACCACCTTTATACACAAAGAATAAACAGTTAGACCCCCAAAACACACAACACACCCGAAGGGGAGGAGAGAGAGAAAAAAAAGTTTAGAAAAGGGAAAGAAAAAGAGGAAATTATTTTTTGTGTAGTTTGCAGTACTGGCCTTTTGCCGCTGTCCCCCTTTAACAATTTTCCCCAAAATGCATTAGGGAGCAAAAAATTTACAGACACGCGAGGGATTACGACTTTTTATTTAGATTGTTAAGACGCTGCCGTGACACTCGTTTTTAAATTTTTGACTCGGGAAGAGGGGGAAAAAAAAGTGTAAAATTTTCCCAGAAAAATGTTTCCCCTTTAAATGTGTTTTTGTGAATCCCCAGTTTTACTCACCACCTGGGTTTTGGGGTAGGGGGCGAGTCACAGCTCCTGGCCCCGCCCTTCACGGGCCGCACTAGGTCACCCTTCCCCCCACGAGCTTATCTTACCCTTTTTTAAGCTATGAATGGATCCTGCCTCACAAAATCACCACCCCGCTATTCCCTTCTTGTAACTCGTGACTGAAAAAAAACTTCCTAACACCCCCTCTGTGTGTGGTGTGTGTGTTTTGGGGTGTGTGTTTTTGTTATGTTTTTTTGGTTAGGGTGAGTGTGATTGGGGTGATAAATTTTTACCCAGTTGAGATTGTGGGTTTTAAAACTCAACTCTTTAGCCAAACTTTTAACATTCCTATAGCTGACCTTATCTTAATCTATTGCATCTTAAACTGAAGCAGTGGAGTGTTCTAGATTCCAATTTATAACTCTCTAGTGTATTCCACCTCTGTATTACTCTGACAAAACATCAGTTTTCCTTGTTTTCTCTGCGATTCATCTTTATTGTCGCTTTCCATCTGGTTCCCCACTGTTTCTGTCGTTCCAGTTACCGTCGTCCCTATAACTTGTTTTTCTCATTTCCGGTAGCAAACTTTGTGAGGAAGTATTAGGGCATTTTTCTTTTTCCCTTTGTTTTATCTTTGTTCGCCACGCCATCACTGCGTATTCAAAAATTTGCAGAGTAGATGTTGCTGGAATTTCTCTAAACGATTACCGCTAATACATTCGCATAATTCGTTATGCTACCGACGTTTTACCACTGATGTTGTTGTGGTGACAAGTTGTGTGGGATCTATCCCATCATATATGTTATGCCCGTTAAGGTATTCCCCTATTTAATAAGACACGTTAACAAAAACTAGGACATATTTATTTAAAAACGTTTCTGTCTTGGGACCTTAAAGTGATCACCGTCCCTGGACAGAAATGTTTTCTAATAAACATATCCTAGTGTTTGTTTATTTATCTGTCTTAATTAATCGGTTTCTGTTACCAAGATTTACGCCACTCTGTATTCCCTGTCTAATTTTCTTAAATTTTGGTGGGATTTAATTCCAGAAAACAGATCTCCCACTGTTCCTGTGCATAATCCCTATCATACTGAAGTTCTCAACAGGCCTCTTGGGTTTCAGTTCTCCTCATTTATTCAGCATCCTCTGTAAACATTGATCAGTGCAGACTCCATGTTAAGTGAGTGAGCAGTCTAGGTCCCCAGGAACAAACATTGTGGGTCTTTTCTTCTATATTCTGCCTTATTATTAATTTCTTTCCTACTATATTTATGAAAAGAGTAACGCCAACAAGTGGAAAACAGTAAATGCAGTGAAGTATTTATTGGTGAAACGTGGGTGACAAAGACTATGCTGTATATTTTGCATTTCATTATTAAATTTAATTCATTATAATTTCATTATTATATTTAACTCATTATAATTTCATTATTATATTTAATTCATTATGAAGACAATGTAGTTTTATTCTCTGTTATACTGGTTGGATTAAGAGTCTTTTAATTAGTTTTCTGTGCAGCACTATATGGAAAAACTTCTTGCTGTCGAGGAATGTGCAGCCTAAACATTTGTCTGTTCCTATATAATCTTTGAGAGTTTTTTGTAAGACGATTTTTGGTACGTGAAACTTGATTTTCCATTTTCATTCCCTTTGTTTCTGAGATTAATCCCGTTTTCAGTTGGTCTGTTAGGGACTAGGCGAGTGTGACTGGACAACTTGGTAGATACTACTAGTAGATAGTAGATACCAGTAGATATTTTATTTTACTTATAAACTTGTTTTCTCCCTTCCGAGGGATACTTGTATAAATATACTTCGTTCTATTTCGCGGTAGAGAGACTCGGCTGTTGGCCCCTCCTGTGAATGTTACTTTTTTCAGACGTAATCACGGTTTGCCCCTGTCTCTCTAGTCTCTATCATCTCTCTGCGCTCTTACAGTGTGAAATGCTTTTGTTGTGTCTGCAGGCAATCTGGGAACTCGGTTTTTCACGTGTGCTCCCTCACTTCTCTCATGGTAAACAATTTTCTATCTTTGGCTGCTAGTGTACTGCTTGGAGTATACTGCGTCATGAGTGTTTCTTGCTCATTTCCTTTCTCCGAGCATAGTTATCTACGTTATTTTTGCGCTGTGATCTACTTCCTTGTACAGCTGTGGCCGTCATTCTCATGACGCCGTGATATCGGTTCTTCTGTCGTCAAATTCTTCGCTCTCATAGCGTCGTGAAATCCGCTTTTATATCGTCATAATCCTCGTTTTCATGGCACCCGTGATCTCTGTTCTTCTGTCGTTATAATCTCTCGTTCTTCAGGCTTCGTGATTTCCAGCTCCAGCAGTATTCCTTTGTGATCTTCTTCCTCACTTCCTGCACTAACTTAGCGCCAAGCTTTACAACTATTTCGCATTTCTTTTGCATTATGTTAGGTGTTACCTCGGTACTTCTGGTTTAGAAGTTTGGAGGAATCTTAATTCTTACATTTTTATCGTTGTGTCAGTGAACTGCTCCTCCTGCAGACGTTAACAAAATGTCTCAGCTCTTTACTTCCTCGTTTTTATTACTTTTAATCTGAACCCCCTCAAGGAAGGTTCCTTGATGTTGTTGAGGGGCTCTTGATTTAGGGAATTGGATCTGAGCTCCAAGTCCCCGAATTAAGCCTGAATGCCTTCCACATCCCCCTCCCAGGCGCTGTATAATCCTCCGGGTAAATTTAGCGCTTCCCCCTTGATTATAATAATAATAATAATTTTAATCTGAAAGGATTAAATTCAAGCCTATCCAAGTCGTGCTTAGTTTAGTTTCCCTTCGCCAACTTTATGTAATTAACGAACATTGACATGTGCGATCCTTGGCCATTGAAGAACACGAGAATCATAATGAGTACCACACTAGTCCTTGATAATGTGAGAAATTACGAAAGTAATTGGACTGTCACTATTTTTTTCCACTGTGGCTATTTTGCACATTGTGGTATCACGTGTTGACTGTGATCTTTTGTAATAGTAAGTATTATAAGGAGTCCCTGAATGTTACCTTGCAGAAAGTCGCTAGGGACGTTTGATCATTTTTTTTTTCGTAGTTTACCCTGAATTTTATTTCATGTTTTAGTTTTTATTTTTAACATCTGTTATTTTGTAATGTCGTTCAGTATGATAAGAGACACAAATGTAGGTCTTCAATAATCACATTTCGTCCACGTACTGGACTTTTTTTCAAGTCATGTGCAGACTGGTTGTAGCTTGGGGCGTAAATTCGTCTATTAACGATTCTTATACATTGCATTTGTGTCTTGTAGCATCATGTCGGTATTTTAATATCATTTTTCTCTTAGTCTTTCAAGTTTATTATTTTTTTATTATGAAATTGGTTTATTCAGTGACGTTGCCCTGTTCCTGAGTTCACACCGCCAAGTGCAAAGACTTTAAATATTCACAACTACCTTACTACCACTACTACACTTTCTTTCTACTACTACTACTACTATACTTTTCTACTGCCACTAAACACTACACTTTTTCTACTACCACTACTTCACTTTTTTCAACCACCTCTCCGGATTTTGTATAATTTGCTAGTTTAGGGTTCTTATTTTTCTCTTGTGTGGTTTTTCTGTTGTGTACACAAACTTCATTTACATCTTTGAATATTTCTTTGTTTCTCCTCCAGTGTCATCGGGGTGAGTTCTAAAGGAACTAGTCCGGTTGCAAACCATTGAACTTTTCAGATTTCTACATTTGCTTGACCATATGAATATATATTTTTGTATGTATAGGTATGTGCGCGCGTGTGAGTGCGTGTGTGTGTGTGTGTGTGTGTGTGTGTGTGTGTGTGTGTGTGTGTGTGTGTGTGTGTGTGTGTGTGTGTGTGTGTGTACTAACCTATATGTGGTTGCAGGAGTCAAGTACTGGTCCCGCCTCTCATCTTACTGCTTAACAGAACCATTCGTTTATAGCTTAGTGGACCTTATGTATGAAGTCTCCCTCCACCACCTTCGTCGAGGTCATTACCCTACTTGACCACTCTGAAACTGATACCTTCTGACACCCCCTGTGACTCATGTGTGTGTGATTAACTTCTAGCTGTGCCCCTGAGTACTTGTTTCCCACCCGTCAACCCTACCCTGTCTATCCAGTCAATTTATCTCGCTATTCTGTATGTCTTCATGTCTTCCCTGGTTCTTTTGCCCCTCCAATGTCGCTAAATTCAATCGGGTTCGAATCTCCTCGTAGTTCAAACCCCTATTCAGATATCTCTCAAGGACACTCCTTAATTGCCTCATAGCCCTAAGGTACCATTTGATTCAGTAGAATGCCTTGCTTGTCGTTCTTTCTTGCGCTTCAAGCCTTTATCCCAGTCTCTTGTAGGGGTACATTATCGAATGCCTTCTTAATGTCAAAGACAATGCAATCAATCCATCCCTCACTCTCATCTGTATCGCATCTGTTACTTTAGTATGACGCAATATGGCATATTGAATCCATGCTGGCAATTTTAAGAAACCACTTATCCTCAATGCTCCTCTACTCTTCTTCCGATTATCTTCTCCATTACCTTGCACGGTATGTCAGTGAAACTGAAATGTAGTTAAACTCTTCTTATCTGTTCCCTTTCTTAAATATAGGGATTATATTTGCTGTTTCTCAGATCACTGGCAGTTGTCCTATGTCCGTTGATTTATTGTAGATCTTAACTAGTGGTTCAAATCGTGTTTCAGCTGCCTATTGTAGAACCCTTGGTGAAACTTTATTAGGTTTGTTGGCTCTGATATATCCAGATGCATCAAAACATTTTCCTTTTACCTCTTTCCATATAGTGTGTATGGAGTCCTTTACATGTCGATGTACCCGTTTTTACCCTAGGTTTTCTAGTATGGTTTATTCGCCATTTTGTAGACTTGTCGTTTTTCGTGAGCTCTCCTCGTCTCTGCTTCCTCTAAAAAGAGCTCTTTCAATGTTATTTGCCACTATGATGAATTTAAGCCCGTTTTCGTGCTCCTTTCTTCTGTCAATATCCTAGTCTATTACTGGGATGCTTAAGAAATCTAATTAATTTTAATAAACATACCCCCCATTAAGGGTCATAGAGTCTCAATCACTCCAGTCGTCCGTAGTCCTGATTTATTGTAGCACAAAAAGTTTCAAATGATTTCACTCCTAGGGGTTAGAGAACCCTGTGGAACATATTGCAGTTTTTGGCCGAATCTCCAGCTAGCGGCCTGAAAACTTTGCTCAACCCCTTTTTCCATTGCGTCAGGGACCTTAAAAATTCGATGACCGATTTGTACCGCGTAGGTCTTAGTAGAGTTCGTAGGGCCATCGCTTGTGAGATTGTGTTTTTTTGTGGCACTCCTGTCTAACTTCCTATGTAAAAAAGCTACTTTCAATGGATTTATTTGGCCACTATCTAGATTCCTAGGTCGGATTTTTTGAGTCTCCTATACCGCGGGTCAATCCCTAGTCTATTACTGTGGTCTTACTTGTAAAGTGGTTGAAAAACAGTTTTGTTTCATACTTGGCTCTTGCTGCTATGTCATTATCAGATTGTAACACATCTCCACTAACTCATACTTTCGTTTCTGGCTAAACTGCTTGCTTCTCTGTTCTCGTAATTCCATAGCTTTTTAAAGTTTTCCCATTGTCCTTGTTTTTATTATTTGCCTCTGTGTATAACCGGTTGAATCACGGGCTCTCTTTGTCTTTGGTATTTTCCCTTCTTCTGAATAGGAAGTTCTCTGCCTCCCGGCACTCCAGCTAGGTATTCCATCATCTCATCCACTGGCTTTCCTTACAGTTCCCTTTTCCACTGCTCAACATTCAAAATTCCTTCATGGTTTCCTCTTCTAAAGTCTGACTTATTGCATCCTTCAGCTGCTCTTCTTCCCTCCACAAGGCACTCGATGTTTAGTACAGTAGGGTGGCTAGTGCCCAGGGGGCTATTATATTCTATTTTAACTTTGTCAGATGCACTTTGGTCCAGGCTTGCTGGCTGATCTCTCTCTCTCTCTCTCTCTCTCTCTCTCTCTCTCTCTCTCCAGTCCCCCATGTGGTTCTCTGTTCTGTTTCTATTTGATTGAAATCACTCATCATAAGTAGCTTTGCTTTAGCCCCATGCACCCGAAATCCTCTCCAGGTATTCATATTCCCTTCTCGGTCTCCTCCTGTTAGGTGGCGGGTTGCATATCACCACAACTACTATTTTGGGTCCTCCTGTCTTAAAAGATTACATCGTGAGCTCAATTGTCTCATTTCCGTTTTTCCTCTCATCTCTTCAAAACTTCACTGATTTTTTTATTAATTTGAGAGAGGGAGTGTACTCGCCCATTTGTGGTTGCTGGGGTCGAGTCATAGCTCCTAGCTCCTGGTGTGTGTGTGTGTGTGTGTGTGTGTGTGTGTGTGTGTGTGTGTGTGGTAGAGGAAGGGGTTTGGGCGGAAGTAGGACAAAGATTCAAAGAATAAACATCATTACATTTACAAAATCCCCGACAAATCTGGATGCCGATTATTGTGCGACAAGGATTTTCCAGGAAAACTGCGTGACCATTTACGTTAGTGCAAATGAGCCTAGTTTAGCATTGCTGGGCTTGAGCAAGCTTTCTCAAGCTGGAAACACTTGGGCTAAATTGTGCAACATAATTTCCTTACTTCTCAGTAATGACACCGTGAAAACCGTGAGATTTTAATGAACCGCCTGAATTATATTGACGATCGCGTATGATGGAAAGAAAATTGCATTGTGGCTTTAGTAACGATTATATATTCCTCCGACACTTAGGAAATGAAGCGAGAGTGAAATAATGTCACTGTCAGCTTAATTATACTGACAGGGGCACAATTTCACTGACAGTTAAACAGCACAATCAGTATGAGTTGCACTGTTAGTGCAATAATTACTCCGTGACACAATTACTCTCTCAGTGGTGTAAGTAGTGTCAGTGACACAATTTCAAGGTCAGTGATAGTTACACTGTTAGTGACATAGATACACAGAGACACAGTTACACTCTCGGTGATAAAATTACTCTGACAGAATTACACTGAGTATATCTGTGTGTGTGTGTGTGTGTGTGTGTGTGTGTGTGTGTGTGTGTGTGTGTGTGTGTGTGTGTGTAATTGCAATTATCATAACTAGATTTATAATTATAATTACTATATTTAACCAAACTAAATTATCTTCTCCCAGGTTTCGAGTTTCTAACTGGACCACTAAGCCAGTGGAAGACCTCGGTCAGATAACCAAAAGCTTCAACAGCGGGTCATCTGACTAAGACTCGCTTCAGGAAACACTTGTTCTGTTTCCTGACGAACATTACCTAACCTAACCTCCAAATATCTCTATTCTATACTCTTCCCTTCACAACAACGTAATAAGAATAAAGACAACAACAAAACAATAACAATAATACCACTACTACTACTACTACTAATAATAATAATAATAATAATAATAATAATAATAGTACAAATAATGGGGATACATGAAGTTCAAATTTTTAACGTGTTTCGAAAAAGCATCCCGAAATTTAATCCGTCACCACAATGAAGAGATCATTTATCCCCAGGAAGACTTGAGTATGGAACACATTCGTACAGCATTATGATGTCAACGAGATAAAGTCAGTTGATCAAATCAAAATGCTGGCCCACAGATGGCTCCAACTTCATCCTGTTCCCTACTTGTATGTTTCAAAATAAAAGTGCTTTCAGATGAGCTGATGTAGGTAACAGCTCTTAGCTTGTAAATAAAGTTAGGAATCCTTATCTTGTCAGTAAAGCTAAGGATCCTTAATCTAACCTTGTGTTGCATGAAAAGAGTACGTAACCTTTATTCGGAGCATGTTCACATTTTCACATAGGCTACCTCCCCAATCAGCAAACCAGGTACTAAGGGTCTGACGATTCAGGGGGGCCCATCGTCTGATCAGTACCTAGGTGCAGCCGATCATAATGTGAATCTGGCAATTGTGAAGGTGACGTGGTACCACTACGTTTTCGGAATCACTCCGTGTCAAAATCAATTCTGCTGGTTGAGCACGTGTCTGTCTTTCGGCGTCTATTGTGCCTATCGCTTATTGTGCGGACACTCACACTGTTGTTGTACATAGTGTATATTGTGTAACATACATCTGGTTTATAACTTGAAGGAAAATATAAATCAAAGAATTATAGCTATTTTATTTTGCTCCATATTCCCTTTACACCCACCATAACAACCTGACTAACAGGATATGTAATATGGGGGCCCGTCCGACCCTGTGTATAAAAACAAAAGAGAGAGAAAAAAAAAAGAGGAAGGGTATGTAAATTAATGAGCGATGGTAAACCAAAGAGGAGATAAATGGAATACGAATGGAAAACAATGGAACTTATACTGGTGCATAGTTAAATTTTCCGAATGTCACAGTTCACAACTCGCGTCCTACTCCTCTCCCCCCCCCTCCCCGTCCCTATCCCTCAACATCTCCCCTTCTTCATCCATTTTCCTCTCCCTCCCCTTTCGCTCTCTCCTCTCTCTCTCTCCTGCTTTCCACTTCCCGGATCAAATCTGATTGTACCCCATTTCCAGAGACTGTTTAATTCCTTTTCGGTTTAGTACTTCTCCCTTTAATTTAATAACAAATAAAATAATAATAATAGCATGTTACAACATAATGGTATAAATACTGTCTGAGGAATTGAGAGATGAGATGTAAATCAAGAGTGATGATCCAAAAGGATAATTATATATAGATATAATAAATATAGTATATATATATATATATATTTATAATATATATATATATATAATGTCGTGCCGGTAATTGCAGAATTTGCGATCTTGGCTTAAATAGCAACGCTCATCTTGCTATATAAGACAAGTGCAAATTTGTGTTTGCAATTATTCGCCAAATCATTCTGAACCTAACGAAAAAACAACACACATGTCACATGTAGATTAGTTTTACACATGTATAGCGATTACACACACAAGCAAATCACAAACACAATATTTAGTTGGGTTAGACTAAAATAAATGTTCTTGACATAATATGGTTAGTTAAGTTGAGTCTCTATGTGCTGGAACATCTGTTGGGCAAAATTAAAAATTTTTACATTACATTAATGAAAAAAAATATATCTTTTAACGTATACACACAATTCAGCGAAGACGAGATAATAGACTTTATTGAGTTCTTGCTAATTGACCAGTTTGACATAGGTCGGCACGACCATATCTATATATATAATATATATATATATATATATAATTATTAGTATATATAGATATATATTATAGTATGGATATATATCCTTTGGATCCATCATTCTTGATTACATCTCACACTCTCACATCCTCAGCACAGGAGCGTTTATAACAATTACTGTTGTAAATGAGATTATTATATTATTATGTTATTAAATTCAAAGGGAAGTACTAAACGAACACAAAGGAGGTGAGGGGCGAAGCATGGGTCGGTGCGGTGGAAATTGGGGGTACAATCGAGATTTGATGCGCGGGAATGGAGAAGCTATGAAGAGAGATGATAAGGATTGGATAGAGGAAAATGGATGAAGAAGGGAGATGTGAGATAGGGACGGGGGGGTGGTGGTGAGGGGGAGAGGTGTGCGTGGGGGTGATACGGGTGGGACTTCGGAAAATTGTATCTACGAGCGATAGAAAAAAAAAGAAAACAAAAAAGCACCAGTATAAGTCCTATTGGTGTTGATCCATTGTAGAGGTCCCATTGATTTTATCCTTGGTACCAATCGCTCCATTAATATTACATACCGTCCTCTTTTTTTCTCTCTCTTTTTGTTTTTTAACATAGGGTCCGGACGGCCCCATATTACAACCCGGTAGTCCAAGGCTTGTTATGGTGGGTGTAAAGGGAACGAGAGTGAGCTAAAATAAATGTGAGGGCTGGAAGGAGTGCGTTGAAATTACACATTCCTTCAAGTATAAACAGATGGTATGTACACGATATACACTAGGTACACCAACAGTGTGATGTACCCACAATAACGAGGCAACAATAGCAGCAGAAAGACAGACACAGTGCGGTCAGCGGCGCAGCCAGAATGATTCTGCGCGCACGCGGTGGGACAGCGAGCGTGAGTGTAACCACTCACCTTCACAATTCCAAATTCACATTATGATCGGCTGCACTCTAGAACTGACAGACGATGGCCCCCCTGAAATCGTCAGACCCTTATTACCTGTTGCTGATTGGTGTGAGCGTGTGTAGCGCGCGAGCGAGAGTGCGCAGGAGGTGACCATGCCACCGATAAAGGTTACGTACTCTTTCACGCCAACACAAGGTTAGATTCAGGATCCTTACTTTTACTGACACAGATAAGGATATCCTAACTTTATTTACAAGCTAAGAGCTGTTACCTACATCAGCTCATCTGAAGCACTTTTTATTATGCGCGCGCGCAGACAAGGGGGAGTGGAACAGGATGGACAGTTGTGCGCCTATCGAGAGGTGTGCCAGCATTTTGATTTATCACTGCTTTATCTCGTTGACATCATAAATTGCTGTACGAATGTGATTGCGGCGGGCGAGGCAGCCAAGAGCGAGTCCTGGGGATAAATGATCTCTTCATTGTGGTGACGGATTAAATTTCGGGATGCGTTGGCATACATATCATACTACTACAGCAACATTGAACTTCATGTCTCCCCATTCTCTTTTACTACATATTTATTTCTTATTATGATATTAATTAGTAATTATTATAGTGTCGTGTAGGAGGTGGTATTATTTGTATTGTTTTGTTGTTGACTTTATCTTCGTGACGTTGTGACACAAAGAGTATAGACTAGAAGAAAAATTGGAGGTGTAGTTAGGAATGTTTCGTCGTGGAGAGAGCGGAGATACAAGTGTTTCCGGAACGCGAGCTTCAGATGGCGGCGGCGCGCTTTGAAGCTTTTGGGTTATCTGACCGAGGTTCTTCCACTGGCTTAGAGTGGTCCCCCGTTAAAACTCGAAACCTGTGTGAGTGCGCGTAAATTTATATTTGGTTAAATATATAGTAATGATTAATTTAGAAAGGGGGGTGTGAGTATGGGTTAATGTGGCTAATTACTTCACACACACACACACACACACACACAACAACACACACACACCACTACAACACACACACACACAGATATACTCAGTGTATTCTGCTCAATAATTTTATTCACCGAGAGTGTACCTGTGTCCTCGATGTATCTAGTGAGCACTAGCGCCGAGAGACACTAGCATCTGACCTTGTAATTTGTGTCACTGACACTACTTACACCACTGAGAGAGTATTGTGTCACCGGAGTAAATTATTGCACTAACAGTGTAACCTCATACTGATTGTGCGTTTAACTGTCAGTGAAATTGTGCCCCTTCAGTAAATTAGCTGACAGTGACATTATTTCACTCTTCGCTTCAGTTCCCTAAGTCTCGGCGGAATATATAATCGTTTTACAAACCACAATGCAATTTTTCTTTCCATATACGCGATCGGCAATATCATTCAGGCGGTTCATTAAAATCTCACGTTTTCACGTGGCATTACTGAGAATAAGGAAGATTAGTTGCACAATGTAGCCCAAGTGTTTCCAGCTTGAGAAAGCTTGCGCCCAAGCCCACAATGCTAAACTAGGCTCATTTGCACTACGTAAATGGTCACGCAGTTTTTCCTGGAAAACCTTGTCGCACAATATCGGCAATCAGATTTGTCGGGGATTGTAATTGAATGAATGTTTATTCCTTGAATCTGTCCTACTTCCGCCCAAACCCCTTCCTCTACCACACACACACACACCAGGAGCTTGACTCGACCCCACAACCACTAATGGGCGAGTACACTCCCTCTCTCAACGAATAAAAAAAGCAGTGAAGTTTTTGAAGAGATGAGGAAGGAAAAACACGGAAAGGAACAAGTGAGCTCAAGATTAATCGATTAAACAGGAGGACCCCAAATAGTAGTTTGGAGATATGCAACCCGCCACCTAATAGGAAGGAACCGAGAAGGGAATATGAATACCTGAGTTACCGGGAGAGGAGTTTCGGTGCAGGGGCTAAACAAAGCGACTTTAGGATGAGTGATTTCAACAAATAGAAACTGAACAGGAGAACCATATAAGGGACAGAAGAGAGAGAGAAGAGAGAGAGAGAGAGAGAGAGAGAGAGATCAGCCAGCAAGGCCTGGACCAAAGTGCATCTGACAAAGTTAAAATAGAAATAATAGCCCCCTGGGCACTAGCACCCTACGACTAAACATCGAGTGCCTTGTGGAGGGAAAAGAGCAGCTGAAGGATGCAATAAGTCAGACTTTAGAAGAGGAAACCAAGAAGATATACGTTTGAATAGTATACATGGAACAGGAACTGTAAGGAAAGCCATGGATGAGATGATGGAAAACCTAGCTGGAGTGCCGGGAGGCAGAGAAATTCTATCAAAGAAGGAAGATACCCAACACAAAGAGGAGCCCGTATATCCAACCGGATAATACACAGAGGCAAATAATAAAAACAAGGACTATGGAAAACTTTAAAAAGCCTATGGAATTACGAGATACAGAGAAGCAAGCAGTTTAGCCAGAAACGAAAGTATGAGTTAGAGTGGAGATGTGTTACAATCTGATAATGACAACAGCAAGAGCCAAGTAAAGAAACAAAACTGTTTTTTCAACCACTTTACAAGTAAGACCAATGACTAGACTAGGATATTCGACAGAAGAAAGGAGACCTCACGAAAAACGACTAGGAATTCTATATAGTGGCGAATAAACCATTGAAAGAGCTTCTTTTTTTAGAGGAAGCAGAGACGAGGAGACTCACGAAAAACGACAAGTCTCCAAACAATGGCGAATAAACCCTACTAGAAAACCTAGGGTAAAAAACGGGTACATCGACATGTAAAGGACCCATACACACTAAATGGAAAGAGGTACAAGGAAAATGTTTTGATGGCATCTGGACAATATTCAGAGCCAACAAACCTAATAAAGTTTCGCCACGGTTCTACTATAGGCAGCGAAACACGATTTGAACCACTATTAAGATCTTACAATAAATCAAACGGACATAGGACAACTGCCAGTGATCTGAGAAACAGCAAATATAATCCTATATTTTAAGAAAGGGAACAGATAGAAAGTTTAACTACATTTATTTCACTGACATACCGTGGCAAGGTAATGGAGAAGATAAACGGAAAAGAGTAGAGGAGCATGTGAGTATAAGTGATTTCTTAAAATTCCAGCATGGATTCAAATATGCCATATTGCTCTTACTAAAGTAACCGATGCGATACAGATAGAGGAGGGGATGATGTAATGCATTGTCCTTTGACATTACAAGGCATTCGATAAAATTACCCTACAAGAGACGGGATAAAGGCTTGAAGCTCAGAAAGAACGACCAGCAAGGCATTCTACTGAATCAAATGGAACCTTAGGGCCTATGAGGCAATTAAGGAGTGTCCTTGAGAGATATCTGAATAGGGGTTTGAAACTACGAGGAGATTCGAACCCGATTTGAATTTAGCGACATTGAGGGCAAAAGAAAGGGAAGACATAAGACATACAGAAAAGCGAGAAAAATTGACTGGATAGTCAGGTAGGGTTATGACGGGTGGGAAACAAGTACTCAAGGCACAGCCTAGAAGTTAATCCACACCACATGAGTCCAGGGGGTTGTCAGAAGGTATCAGTTTCTGAGTGGTCAAGTAGGGTAATGACCTCGACGAATGTGAGGGAGACTTCCCATACATAAGGTCCACTAAGCTATAAACGAAATGGTTCTGTTAAGCATAAAGATGTGAGCGGGACCAGTCTTGACTCCTGCAACCACATATAAGGTTAGTACACAACACACACTCACACACACACCACACACACACACACCCACCACACACACACACACACACACAACACACACACGCACCACATACCTATACATACACAAATATATATTCGATCTGGTCAAGCAAATGTAGAAAATCTGAAAATTCAATGGTTTGCAAACCGGACTAGTTCCTTTAGAACTCACCCCGATGACACTGGAGGAGAAACAAAGAAATATTCAAAGATGTAAATGAAGTTTGTGTACATAAAAAAAAAAACAACAGAAAAACTACACAAGAGAAAAATAAGAACCCTAAACTGCAAATGATCAAAATCCGGAGAGGTGGTTTGAAAAAAGTTGAAGTAGTGTAGTAGAAAAGTGTAGTGTGTTCTGGCAGTAGAAAGGTATAGTAGTAGTAGTAATAGAAATAAGTGGTAGTGGTAGTAAGGTAGTTGTAATATTTAAAGTCTTTGCACTTGCGGTGTGCCTGGAACAGGGCAACGGACTAGAATAAACCATTTTCATAATAAAAAAATATAAACTTGAAGACGCAGAGATAAATGATATTAAAATACCGCATGGAGGCTACAAGACACCAATGCAATGTATATTAATCGTTAATAAGACGAATTTACGCCCCAAGCTACAACCAGATCTGCACATACTTGAAAAAAAGTCCAGTACGGTGGAACGAAAATGTATTATTGAAGACCTACATTTGTGTCCTGATCATACGAACGACATTACAAAATAACAGATGTTAACACTAAAAAACTAAAACACAATGAAATAAAATTCAGGTATACTACGAAAAAAAAAAAATGATCAAACGTCCCCTAGCGAGACTTTCTGCAAGGAACATTCAGGACTCCTTATAATACTTACTATTAAACAAGATCACAGTCACCACGTGATACCACAATGTGCAAATAGGCCACAGTGGTAAAAAATTGTGACAGTCCAATTACTTTCGAATTTCTCACATGATCAAGGACTAGTGTGGTACTCATTATGAGCTCGTGTTTCTGCAATGGCCAGGACGCACATGTCAATGTTCGTTAATTACATAAATGGCGAAGGGAAACTAACCTAGCACGACTTGATAGCTTGAATTTAATTCCTTTCAATTAAAATTAATTATTATTTATTATAATCAAGAGGAAGCACTAAACCCAGATTTATACAGCGCGCCTGGCGGGGGATGTGGAAGGCTTTCAGCTTAACTCGGGGACTTGGAAGCTCAGATCCAATTCCCTAAATCAAGAGCCCCTCAACAACATCAAGGAACCTTCCTTGAGGGGGTTTCAGATTAAAAGTAATAAAACGAGAAGTAAGAGAGCTGAGACATATTTGTTAACGTCTGCAGGAGGAGCAGTTCCGGACACTAAGATAAAAATGTAAGAATTAAGATTCCTCCAAACTTCTAAACAAATACCGAGGTAACACTAACATAATGCCAAAAGAAAATGCGAAATAGTTGTAAAGCTTGGGCGCTAAGTTAGTGCAGAAGTGAGGAAGAAGACACAAAGGAATACGCTGGAGCGGAAATCACAAGCCTGAAGAACGAGAGATTATAACAGACAGAAGAACAAGATCACGGGTGCCATGAAAACGAGGAATATGAGACGATATAAAAGCGGATTTCACGACGCAATGAGAGCGAAGAATGTTGACGACAGAAAGACCCGATATCACGGCGTCCTGAGAATGAACGGCCCACAGCTGTTACAAGGAAGTAGATCACAGCGCAAAAATAACGTAGAATAACTAAGCTCGGAGAAAGGAAAAGAGCAAGAAAACACTCATGACGGCAGTATACTCCAAGCAGTACACTACACAAAGATAAAAATTGTTTACCATGAGAGAAGTGAGGAGCACACGTGAAAAACCGAGTTCCCAATTGGCCTGCAGACACAACAAAAGCATTTCACAGCTGTAAGAGCGCAGAGAGATGATAGAGACTAGAGAGACAGGGGCAAACCGTTATACTCTGAAAAAATAACATTCACAGGAGGGCCAACAGCCGATCTCTCTACCGCGAAATAGAACGAATATTATATCAAGTTTATAATAAAATAAAAATATCTACTAGATCTACTATCACTGTAGTATCTACCAAGTTTGGTCCATCACACTCGCTTAGTCCCAAACAGACCAACTGAAAACGGTATAATCTCAGAAACAAAGGGAATGAAAATGGAAAATCAGTTTCACGTACCAAAAATCGTCCTTACAAAAACTCTCAAAGATTATATAGAACAGACAAATGTTTAGGCTGCACATCCTCGACAGCAAAAGTTTTTCCAATAGTGCTGCACAGAAAACTAATTAAAAGACTCTTAATCCAACCCAGTATAACAGAGAATAAAACTACATTGTCTTCATAATGAATTAAATATAATAATGAAATTATAATAGTTGAAATATAATAATAAATTAGAATGAATTAAATTTAATAAGGAAATGCAAAATTATACAGCCTAAGTCTTTGTCACCCACGTTTCACCAATAAAAACTTCCTGCATTTACTGTTTTTCCACTTGTTGGCGTTACCTTTTCATAAACATAGTAAGGAAAGAAATTAATAATAATAAGGCGAATATAGAATAAAGACCCACATGTTGTGTTCCTGGACCTAGACTGCTCACTCACTTAACAAGGAGTCTGCACTGATCAATGTTTACAGAGGATGCTGAATAAATGAGGAGAACTGAAACCCAAGAGGCATGTATGAGAACTTCAGTCTGATAGGATTCATGCACAGGAACAGTGGGAGATCTGTCTTCTGGAATTAAATCCCACCAAAATTTAAGAAAAATTAGACAGGGAATACAGAGTGGCGTAAATCTTGGTAACAGATACCGATTATTTAAGACCAGATAAATAAACAAACACGAGGATATGTTTATAGAAAACATTTCGTCCAGGGACGGTGATCACTTTAAGGTCCCAAACAGATACGTTTTTTTAAATAAATATGGTCCAAGGTTTTTGTTAACGTGTCTTATTAAATAGGGAATACCAACGGGCAATAACATATATGATGGGATATAATCCCACACCACTTGTCACCACAACAACATCAGTGGTAAAACGTCGGTAGCATAACGAATTATGCGACTGTATTAGCGGTAATCGTTTAGAGAAAATTCCAGCAACATCGACTCTGCAAATTTTGAAATACCAGTGATGCGTGGCGAACAAAGAATAAAACAAAGGGAAAAAGAAAAAATGCCCTAATACTTCCTCACAAAGTTGCACCGGAAAAGAGCAAAACAAGATTTAGGGACACGGTAACTGGAACGACAGAAACATGGGGAACCAGATGGAAAGCGACAATAAAGATGAATCGGCAAGAAAACAAGGAAAACTGATGTTTTGTCAGAGTAATACAGAGGTGGAATACACTAGAGAGTTATAAATTGGAATCTAGAACACTCCACTGCTTCAGTTTAAGATGCAATAGATTAAGATAAGGTCAGCTATAGGAATGTTAAAAGTTTGGCTAAAGAGTTGAGTTTTAAAACCCACAATCTCAACTGGGTAGACAATTATCACATCACATCACACTACACCACGTCACACACAACACACATAACATATACATACACACACACACACACACACACACACACACAGAGGGGGATGTTAGGAAGTATTTTTTCAGTCACAGAGTTATCAAGAAGTGGAATAGTCTGGGTAGTGATGTAGTAGAGGCAGGATCCATTCATAGCATTAAGAAGAGGTAAGATAAAGCTCGTGGAGCAGGAAGAGTGACCTAGTAGCGGCCAGTGAAGAGGCGGGGCCAGGAGCTGTGACTCGACCCCTACAACCACAACCAGGTGGTGAGTACAACTAGGTGATTACACATAAACACAGTTAAAGGTGAACTATTCTTCTGGGTAAATTTTACACATTTTTCCCCTCATTCCCGGAGTCAGAAATTTAAAAACCGAGCTCGTCACGGCACTGCGTCTGTAACAAATCTAAATGACAACGTCGTAATGCCTCGCGTGTCCTGTAAATGTTGCTCCCTAATGCAGTTTTGGGGACAATTGTTGAAGGCTGGACAGCGTGCAAAAGGCCAGTACTGCAACTACACAAAAAATAATTTCGCTCATTTTGGGAGGAAAATAGCGTTCTTTGAATACTAACAACTAGATAATTCATTCTCTCTCTCTCTCTCTCTCGTGTGTGTGTGTGTGTGTGTGTGTCTAACTGTTATTCTGTATGTGTGATAATGAGTGTGTGATCCAGCTTCAGAGTCCGCGTCTTCACATTACTTTTACGTGGATTATTTCAAGAGAAATAGTATTTAGGTAAATGCACAGAGTATCACTGCACGGCTCCGGTTGGCGTTTTTCGACTCTTACTCGCGTTCCCTCGCTCTAAAAACTAGATCCTCTTTTGATGTGGAACGTACCATTGTATTTTGATAAGGAACGTGCCTTTTTACTATGTTAAGGAAGCTGCCTTTGTACCTTGTTAAGGAACCTGCCTTTGTACTTAAGGAACCTGCCTTTGTACTTAAGGAACCTGCCTTTGTGATTTAAGGAAGCTGCCTTTGTACTTTGTTAAGGAACCTGCCTTTGTACTTTGTTAAGGAACCTGTCTTTGTGATTTGTTAAGGAACCTGCCTTTGTACTTTGTTAAGGAACCTACCTTTGTACTTTATTAAGGAACCTGCCTTTGTACTTTAAGGAACCTGCCTTTGTACTTAAGGAACCTGCCTTTGTACTTAAGGAACCTGCCTTTGTACTTAAGGAACCTGCCTTTGTACTTAAGGAACCTGCCTTTGTTTTTTAAAACTGTTAGCTTATCGCATTTTTGTTTTATGTTCTTGGAGTAACAAAAGTTACTCTCCTCCTCTAATGGTTTTCTGGCAGTGACTGGAAAGAATAGTTATATCTCCTGGCCTCACTGTTTACCGACCCTTAGCTGACATGGTTCCTTCTTACATCCTTATGCTTTATCATATCTCTTAAATCCGTATATTGTATTTACCTTCTCCTCCTCATTCTCTATTTCGTTTCATTTTTTACACTATTCTTACTCATTAATTCTCCTGGTAACTCAGTCACCATTCATATCTCAGGAATCCGTAATAACACAATTCCATACAAATCTGTGTTTTTTTTTTTCAACCGTGTATTTAAGATTTTGTGATTCATAATGGCGGCTTTGAAGTAATCCCACAGCCAGGCTGGTGTGGGATTACTGATTGAAAACCTGAGTTTGTGGTCACAGTGTGGCCCATGCTAACCTCCTAGTTGACTGAATCTTATTAGAGCCAGCTGGTCCAGTGGTTAACGCACTGGCCTGTGAGTTTTAGGACTCACCTGCCATGAGTTCAAGCCCCACCTGTTCCCTGATGTATTTACTATTCATGTTCTTAATATGTTTCTCCGAATGTCAGTTTCTTCTATGAATCCAGTACAAATCAATATTATATACATTGTGATCATATCACCGACCCGTCACTCCTGTGTTACCGTGAGACTCAGTTCTTTATTTTTTTCTTCATAGTGTCCCTCCTCACCTGGACAAGAGTGACTGTGAACGTTTTGAAAAACATATGAGACAGCAAGTGTAAGCACCAATTTGTTCCCTTGTCCTGGTTCCTACTGTGTGTGTTCCATTTTCTTGGTTCCTCCTATGTGTGTGTCCCTTTGTCTTGGTTCCTCCTATATGTGTCTACTTGTCCTGGTTCCTCCTATGTGTCCTTGTCCTGGTTCCTCCTATGTGTCCTTGTCCTGGTTCCTCCTATGTGTGTCCTTGCCCGGTCCTCCTAGGTGTTCCCCCTTGTCTTGGTTCCTGCCTAGAGTGCTACTGTCCTGGGTCCTCCAATGTGTGCCTTGTCTGGTCCTCCTATGTGTCTCCTTGTCTTGGTCCTCCGGTATGTTTTGCTTGTTCTGGTTCCTCAATGGTGTCCCTTGTCCTGGTTCCTCCTATGTGTGTCCTTGTCCTGGTTTCCTCCCTATGTGTCCTTGTCCTGTTCCTCATATGGTGGGTGTCCTTTTCCTGGCTTCTCCTAATGTGTGCCCCTTGTCCTGCTTCTGCCTATGTGTGTTCACCACGTAGTGGTTCCTCCTACGTGTGACTTTTTGTCCTGGGTTCTCCTTGTGTGCCCCCCTTGTCCTGGTCCTCCTTTGTGGTCCCCTTGTAGTGGGTCAGCCTGTGCCCCCTGGTCTCTGGTCATCCTAAGTGTCCCCCTTGCCCTGGTTCTTCTAGGTATATCCCCTCCCTTTGTCCTGGTTCCTCCAATGTCCCCTCCCGTGTCTGTGGTCCGTCCTAGGTCCCCCTCCCCGTCCGTGGCTCCTCTGGTGTGTCCCCTTCCTCTGTTTCCGCCCATGCTGTTCTCCTTGCCCTCGTTCTTTTCCAGTTGTTTTTCTTTCATCCTGGTCCCTCTAATCTGATCCCTCGCTCTAGTCTCTTCATTGTTGCCCATGGGGTGGTTCCTCTAATGTGGTTCCTTATCCGGTCCCTCTCAATGCGTGCCAAGATTTTAGTTCCTCTCATGTGTACCTAAGTCCTAAGTCCCTGTCAGGTGTGTCCCAAGTCGAGTCCCTCTCAAGGTAGTCCAAGGTCCTAGTCCCTCTCAGGGTGTTTCATGAGTCTGGTCCCTCTCATGTGTGTCAATTCGTCTTTGATACCTCCTTTTCGAAACTTGGGTAAATTACCTCTCACGATGTTCTTATACCCTGTTGTCCCTCTCGGCTGATCCAGTCTCATGTGTATTCCCCCGTATTTTCTCCCCTCTCAAAAAAGTGTCCACTGTTCCACACTGTGGAAGTCCTGGAAGTATTGGCGTCAGTCCGTGTCATATTTCCTCCATAATTCTGGCTTCCAACTCATGCTATATTGTCTACTCGTTACTTAAAAGGGGGGACGTAATCCCTGGTGAAGGCTTCCAGTCCAGTTAATTTGGATCGACTCTCCCCTTCCCGACTCATAACCAGACGCCTTCTAAGTCTCATGATGCCAAGCTCTTTCACTTTAGTCCGCTTCCATAGAATAATAGTAACAATATAACTACTACACTACTACTACTCTTGATAATAATATTAAAAATAAAATAATAATAATAATAAAATAATTTCATATACACCCCAGTTGTCTCCTGCCGAGGCAGGGCAGCTCGACGAGAAGAAAAATACTTACACCATCATTCATTCATTCACCGTCTTGCCAGAAGTGCGCAAACTTCATAGTTCAAAGGAACATCCGATATGCAACATTCTCATCCCTCCTTTAGAGAACAGGCACTTTACTTTCACCTCGAGAACCCAAGTCTGAATTTGCAGTTTCCTTGAATCTATTCATAAATGTTAGCTTACTCACACTAACAATCACTTACCTCCAATCACTTCTGTCTAATACGCTCACATAAGCTTGTTGAATATCCGAGACCCTAGTATTCAAAACCTCCTTACTCCTCCCTTCAGCTTTTCCTAGTAGAGCCCTTACCTATTCTTCCCTTTACCCTAGGTTAACATGCCCTCTTAGTCATCCTGCTTTTCTCCTTTCCCTCTAAATGTCCAAACCATCTCAACAACCCTTCCTCAGCCTGATGAATAATTAGTTTGGAAATTCCGCATCTCAAAGCACCGAATTCGCGCCATAATAATCACACACACCCTTCGAACATACGCCCTCTAGCGCTCTTTCTCGCTCAAATTGAAAACCATGTTTCATTCTCAATAACAGGGTAGGTACCTCTATACTCTTTACTTTCTCAACACTGACTCTATGCGGATTAGGTTCTTTGGTCTCCGCCTATGCCACAGAGTACTCCACCGTTGTTTTCCATCATCAGTAAATTCTATGGTTCACTTCATCTTTTAGAGACCCATCTGAGCACAAGTTCACCACCAAAATATCAGAACGCATTTACCTCCTCCACACCCCCTCCCTTCATTCCGATATCCAATCATTCATTGCCTAGATATATTTTTACTCTCATCACCTTGCTCTTTGATTTTTGGTCCCTTTTAACTTCCTTCCTTTTACATACTCCCCAAGTAAAAGTGTCAAACGACAAGAAGAAACTATGGGGGGGAAAACAACACACACCTTGTTTCAGACTCGTAATCTTTTAATCACACACCTCTCCCCAACACCCTAGCTTTCACATCATCTCCAGTCCCATCTATAAATAGGTTAAATAACCATGGTAACATCACATATCCCTGTCTCAGACCTACTTTTACGGGAAAATATTCTCTTCCACATGCTAACCCGAGGCTCGCTTTTGACATAAAAGTTTTTCACTGTTTTTAGTAACTTACATTTTTCCATATATTTGCAATATCAACCACATTGATTCCCACGCCACCGTATTACAAGACTTCTTAAAATCCATATATATTTGCAAGAAAAGGTTCCTTAGTGATATAGTTGTATGTAAAGCGCTTCCTTTCCCTGCCACTCTTCTCTACCTGACCCTTATATTTTTTAATAATTCTACAATACATTTTATCCAGTGTATTCAAGAGACTTATTCCATTTCTTACATTGCCTTTTATACCTTTTTCCCCTTAAATAAAGGAACTATGAGCGCTCTTTGCCAATCCCTAGGTACCCTTCCCCTTTCATGAATATATTAAACAATGCACCAACAATTCAAAATCCATATCCCACTTGCTTTTAACAATTCTTTCTTGATCCTGTCAATCCCAGCTGCTTCACCACCCTTTCATTCTATCCACTACCTCACGCTGTAGGTAGAATAAAATAATACCACTTTCTGATAAATCATGTTCTTCGTCTACCCTCTGGTGGCGCACCTCCCAGAGTTCTCGGACTTTTATGTTCTTGGGGAAGCGAGGGTTCTATGATGAAGCTGCAGACTCGAGGGAGTGTACGAGTAGTGGTTTGTTCTGAGGTACCGACTAATGATTTTGTATGATGTATGTGATTATTTTGGAGCTATTGGTGCGAATGGGGTTGTGTTGGTCAGATTGGTTATATAATAACCGCCTTTCTCTCTTCTCGCTTTATTTCCAGCGATGAGGTTTGTCAGAATTAGCACAATCTCGGGTTTAATCCCGATATTCGGAGGTATGTCCATCTTGGGGCTTATACTCACTTACGGCTGCCAGTACGTGAGGATATATTCAGTGAGAAGTGAATGTCTTTATACTGTATACACTTTAAGAGTTTGCTTTAATTACTACCGTAAGGAATCAAAGTATTCTTGAACTTCTAGATTGCATTTTATATGCAGCTTTGAAGAGTCCCTCCGTGTAGTCGACAGGTTTAAGCTCTATTAACCAATATTCTGACGGCCACACATCAAAACCCATATATAATATATATATATATATATCTATATATAATATATAATATAATATATTTATATATATATATAGTTACTGTCACGAGGAGGACATGGTTATTAAACAGATAGACAAACTGAAACAAAAATAAGTCCCGGGAGACCCGGGGGTTTAGGACCTTGGGTAGACTTAAAAGAACTGGACAACATATAATGAGTGGGAGGCTGGTTTGATTGGTGTTGGGGGGGTGCAGGAGATGTGTCGTGAGTAGTACTTTAGGTAGATTGTCGTTTTGATAAAGGGGGGAAACCTGCCTCGGATGGGCCAGTAAGGCCTTCGCAGTGTTCCTACATTCTTATGTTCTTATGTGCTTATAATCATATATATATATAGAGATATATATATATAAAATATATATAATATAATAATATAAATATATATATATATATATATATAGATTCCTAGTATAGGTAAACAAAGTAGCTGCTGAAATTGTGATGAAAAAGGTATATACAGCACTATGGACCCTCGTTGAGTAATTAGACATTAAACCCGAATTAACAATAACCAAATCAAAGTAAGTAAATGTCAATTAATATGTGGTTATTGTTACTGTTTATATACCTGTATTTTTGTGCCTATGATTTCAAATATTATGTTCTCTTTTTATTTAATGTAATTATGTGCTTAAGCACACACATTTTATCTCCTCCACACATAAATAATAATAATAATAATAAAAATAATAATAATAGTACAAATAATGGGGATACATGAATTCAAATTTTTAACGTGTTTCGAAAAAGCATCCCGAAATTTAATCCGTCACTCACAATGAAGAGATCATTTAATCCCCAGGAAGACTGAAGTATGGAACACATTCGTACAGCAGTATGAGTCAACGAGAATAAGTCAGTTGATCAAATCAAAATCCTGAGGCCCACAGAGCTCCAACTTCAGCCTGTTCCCTACTTGTATTGTCATAAATAATAAGTGCGTTCAGATTGAGCTGATGTAGGGACAGAGCTCCCTTAGCTTTGTAAATAAAGTTAGGAAATCCTATCTTGTCAGTAAAGCTAAGGATCCTTATCAACCGTGTGTGCATGAAAAAGGAGTACGTAACCTTTAATTCGGAGCTGGTCACATTTTCACATAGGCTAAAACCTCCCAATCAGCATACCTGGTACTAAGGGTCTGACGATTCAGGGGGGCCCATCGTCTATCAGTACCTAGAGCAGGGGGCCATCATAATGTGAATCTGGCAATTGGGAAGGTGACGTGGTACCACTACGTTTTCGGAATCACTCCGTGTCAAAATCAATTCTGCTGGTTGAGCACGTGTCTGTCTTTCGGCGTCTATTGTGCCTATCGCTTATTGTGCGGACACTCACACTGTTGTTGTACATAGTGTATATTGTGTAACATACATCTGGTTTATAACTTGAAGGAAAATATAAATCAAAGAATTATAGCTATTTTATTTTGCTCCATATTCCCTTTACACCCACCATAACAACCTGACTAACAGGATATGTAATATGGGGGCCCGTCCGACCCTGTGTATAAAAACAAAAGAGAGAGAAAAAAAAAAGAGGAAGGGTATGTAAATTAATGAGCGATGGTAAACCAAAGAGGAGATAAATGGAATACGAATGGAAAACAATGGAACTTATACTGGTGCATAGTTAAATTTTCCGAATGTCACAGTTCACAACTCGCGTCCTACTCCTCTCCCCCCCCCTCCCCGTCCCTATCCCTCAACATCTCCCCTTCTTCATCCATTTTCCTCTCCCTCCCCTTTCGCTCTCTCCTCTCTCTCTCTCCTGCTTTCCACTTCCCGGATCAAATCTGATTGTACCCCATTTCCAGAGACTGTTTAATTCCTTTTCGGTTTAGTACTTCTCCCTTTAATTTAATAACAAATAAAATAATAATAATAGCATGTTACAACATAATGGTATAAATACTGTCTGAGGAATTGAGAGATGAGATGTAAATCAAGAGTGATGATCCAAAAGGATAATTATATATAGATATAATAAATATAGTATATATATATATATATATTTATAATATATATATATATATAATGTCGTGCCGGTAATTGCAGAATTTGCGATCTTGGCTTAAATAGCAACGCTCATCTTGCTATATAAGACAAGTGCAAATTTGTGTTTGCAATTATTCGCCAAATCATTCTGAACCTAACGAAAAAACAACACACATGTCACATGTAGATTAGTTTTACACATGTATAGCGATTACACACACAAGCAAATCACAAACACAATATTTAGTTGGGTTAGACTAAAATAAATGTTCTTGACATAATATGGTTAGTTAAGTTGAGTCTCTATGTGCTGGAACATCTGTTGGGCAAAATTAAAAATTTTTACATTACATTAATGAAAAAAAATATATCTTTTAACGTATACACACAATTCAGCGAAGACGAGATAATAGACTTTATTGAGTTCTTGCTAATTGACCAGTTTGACATAGGTCGGCACGACCATATCTATATATATAATATATATATATATATATATAATTATTAGTATATATAGATATATATTATAGTATGGATATATATCCTTTGGATCCATCATTCTTGATTACATCTCACACTCTCACATCCTCAGCACAGGAGCGTTTATAACAATTACTGTTGTAAATGAGATTATTATATTATTATGTTATTAAATTCAAAGGGAAGTACTAAACGAACACAAAGGAGGTGAGGGGCGAAGCATGGGTCGGTGCGGTGGAAATTGGGGGTACAATCGAGATTTGATGCGCGGGAATGGAGAAGCTATGAAGAGAGATGATAAGGATTGGATAGAGGAAAATGGATGAAGAAGGGAGATGTGAGATAGGGACGGGGGGGTGGTGGTGAGGGGGAGAGGTGTGCGTGGGGGTGATACGGGTGGGACTTCGGAAAATTGTATCTACGAGCGATAGAAAAAAAAAGAAAACAAAAAAGCACCAGTATAAGTCCTATTGGTGTTGATCCATTGTAGAGGTCCCATTGATTTTATCCTTGGTACCAATCGCTCCATTAATATTACATACCGTCCTCTTTTTTTCTCTCTCTTTTTGTTTTTTAACATAGGGTCCGGACGGCCCCATATTACAACCCGGTAGTCCAAGGCTTGTTATGGTGGGTGTAAAGGGAACGAGAGTGAGCTAAAATAAATGTGAGGGCTGGAAGGAGTGCGTTGAAATTACACATTCCTTCAAGTATAAACAGATGGTATGTACACGATATACACTAGGTACACCAACAGTGTGATGTACCCACAATAACGAGGCAACAATAGCAGCAGAAAGACAGACACAGTGCGGTCAGCGGCGCAGCCAGAATGATTCTGCGCGCACGCGGTGGGACAGCGAGCGTGAGTGTAACCACTCACCTTCACAATTCCAAATTCACATTATGATCGGCTGCACTCTAGAACTGACAGACGATGGCCCCCCTGAAATCGTCAGACCCTTATTACCTGTTGCTGATTGGTGTGAGCGTGTGTAGCGCGCGAGCGAGAGTGCGCAGGAGGTGACCATGCCACCGATAAAGGTTACGTACTCTTTCACGCCAACACAAGGTTAGATTCAGGATCCTTACTTTTACTGACACAGATAAGGATATCCTAACTTTATTTACAAGCTAAGAGCTGTTACCTACATCAGCTCATCTGAAGCACTTTTTATTATGCGCGCGCGCAGACAAGGGGGAGTGGAACAGGATGGACAGTTGTGCGCCTATCGAGAGGTGTGCCAGCATTTTGATTTATCACTGCTTTATCTCGTTGACATCATAAATTGCTGTACGAATGTGATTGCGGCGGGCGAGGCAGCCAAGAGCGAGTCCTGGGGATAAATGATCTCTTCATTGTGGTGACGGATTAAATTTCGGGATGCGTTGGCATACATATCATACTACTACAGCAACATTGAACTTCATGTCTCCCCATTCTCTTTTACTACATATTTATTTCTTATTATGATATTAATTAGTAATTATTATAGTGTCGTGTAGGAGGTGGTATTATTTGTATTGTTTTGTTGTTGACTTTATCTTCGTGACGTTGTGACACAAAGAGTATAGACTAGAAGAAAAATTGGAGGTGTAGTTAGGAATGTTTCGTCGTGGAGAGAGCGGAGATACAAGTGTTTCCGGAACGCGAGCTTCAGATGGCGGCGGCGCGCTTTGAAGCTTTTGGGTTATCTGACCGAGGTTCTTCCACTGGCTTAGAGTGGTCCCCCGTTAAAACTCGAAACCTGTGTGAGTGCGCGTAAATTTATATTTGGTTAAATATATAGTAATGATTAATTTAGAAAGGGGGGTGTGAGTATGGGTTAATGTGGCTAATTACTTCACACACACACACACACACACACACAACAACACACACACACCACTACAACACACACACACACAGATATACTCAGTGTATTCTGCTCAATAATTTTATTCACCGAGAGTGTACCTGTGTCCTCGATGTATCTAGTGAGCACTAGCGCCGAGAGACACTAGCATCTGACCTTGTAATTTGTGTCACTGACACTACTTACACCACTGAGAGAGTATTGTGTCACCGGAGTAAATTATTGCACTAACAGTGTAACCTCATACTGATTGTGCGTTTAACTGTCAGTGAAATTGTGCCCCTTCAGTAAATTAGCTGACAGTGACATTATTTCACTCTTCGCTTCAGTTCCCTAAGTCTCGGCGGAATATATAATCGTTTTACAAACCACAATGCAATTTTTCTTTCCATATACGCGATCGGCAATATCATTCAGGCGGTTCATTAAAATCTCACGTTTTCACGTGGCATTACTGAGAATAAGGAAGATTAGTTGCACAATGTAGCCCAAGTGTTTCCAGCTTGAGAAAGCTTGCGCCCAAGCCCACAATGCTAAACTAGGCTCATTTGCACTACGTAAATGGTCACGCAGTTTTTCCTGGAAAACCTTGTCGCACAATATCGGCAATCAGATTTGTCGGGGATTGTAATTGAATGAATGTTTATTCCTTGAATCTGTCCTACTTCCGCCCAAACCCCTTCCTCTACCACACACACACACACCAGGAGCTTGACTCGACCCCACAACCACTAATGGGCGAGTACACTCCCTCTCTCAACGAATAAAAAAAGCAGTGAAGTTTTTGAAGAGATGAGGAAGGAAAAACACGGAAAGGAACAAGTGAGCTCAAGATTAATCGATTAAACAGGAGGACCCCAAATAGTAGTTTGGAGATATGCAACCCGCCACCTAATAGGAAGGAACCGAGAAGGGAATATGAATACCTGAGTTACCGGGAGAGGAGTTTCGGTGCAGGGGCTAAACAAAGCGACTTTAGGATGAGTGATTTCAACAAATAGAAACTGAACAGGAGAACCATATAAGGGACAGAAGAGAGAGAGAAGAGAGAGAGAGAGAGAGAGAGAGAGAGATCAGCCAGCAAGGCCTGGACCAAAGTGCATCTGACAAAGTTAAAATAGAAATAATAGCCCCCTGGGCACTAGCACCCTACGACTAAACATCGAGTGCCTTGTGGAGGGAAAAGAGCAGCTGAAGGATGCAATAAGTCAGACTTTAGAAGAGGAAACCAAGAAGATATACGTTTGAATAGTATACATGGAACAGGAACTGTAAGGAAAGCCATGGATGAGATGATGGAAAACCTAGCTGGAGTGCCGGGAGGCAGAGAAATTCTATCAAAGAAGGAAGATACCCAACACAAAGAGGAGCCCGTATATCCAACCGGATAATACACAGAGGCAAATAATAAAAACAAGGACTATGGAAAACTTTAAAAAGCCTATGGAATTACGAGATACAGAGAAGCAAGCAGTTTAGCAGAAACGAAAGTATGAGTTAGAGTGGAGATGTGTTACAATCTGATAATGACATAGCAGCAAGAGCCAAGTATGAAACAAAACTGTTTTTCAACCACTTTACAAGTAAGACCACAGTAATAGACTAGGATATTCGACAGAAGAAAGGAGACCTCACGAAAAACGACTAGGAATTCTATATAGTGGCGAATAAACCATTGAAAGAGCTCTTTTTAGAGGAAGCAGAGACGAGGAGAGCTCACGAAAAACGACAAGTCTACAAAATGGCGAATAAACCATACTAGAAAACCTAGGGTAAAAACGGGTACATCGACATGTAAAGGACTCCATACACACTATATGGAAAGAGGTAAAAGGAAAATGTTTTGATGCATCTGGATATATCAGAGCCAACAAACCTAATAAAGTTTCGCCAAGGGTTCTACAATAGGCAGCGAAACACGATTTGAACCACTATTAAGATCTTACAATAAATCAAACGGACATAGGACAACTGCCAGTGATCTGAGAAACAGCAAATATAATCCTATATTTTAAGAAAGGGAACAGATAGAAAGTTTAACTACATTTATTTCACTGACATACCGTGGCAAGGTAATGGAGAAGATAAACGGAAAAGAGTAGAGGAGCATGTGAGTATAAGTGATTTCTTAAAATTCCAGCATGGATTCAAATATGCCATATTGCTCTTACTAAAGTAACCGATGCGATACAGATAGAGGAGGGGATGATGTAATGCATTGTCCTTTGACATTACAAGGCATTCGATAAAATTACCCTACAAGAGACGGGATAAAGGCTTGAAGCTCAGAAAGAACGACCAGCAAGGCATTCTACTGAATCAAATGGAACCTTAGGGCCTATGAGGCAATTAAGGAGTGTCCTTGAGAGATATCTGAATAGGGGTTTGAAACTACGAGGAGATTCGAACCCGATTTGAATTTAGCGACATTGAGGGCAAAAGAAAGGGAAGACATAAGACATACAGAAAAGCGAGAAAAATTGACTGGATAGTCAGGTAGGGTTATGACGGGTGGGAAACAAGTACTCAAGGCACAGCCTAGAAGTTAATCCACACCACATGAGTCCAGGGGGTTGTCAGAAGGTATCAGTTTCTGAGTGGTCAAGTAGGGTAATGACCTCGACGAATGTGAGGGAGACTTCCCATACATAAGGTCCACTAAGCTATAAACGAAATGGTTCTGTTAAGCATAAAGATGTGAGCGGGACCAGTCTTGACTCCTGCAACCACATATAAGGTTAGTACACAACACACACTCACACACACACCACACACACACACACCCACCACACACACACACACACACACAACACACACACGCACCACATACCTATACATACACAAATATATATTCGATCTGGTCAAGCAAATGTAGAAAATCTGAAAATTCAATGGTTTGCAAACCGGACTAGTTCCTTTAGAACTCACCCCGATGACACTGGAGGAGAAACAAAGAAATATTCAAAGATGTAAATGAAGTTTGTGTACATAAAAAAAAAAACAACAGAAAAACTACACAAGAGAAAAATAAGAACCCTAAACTGCAAATGATCAAAATCCGGAGAGGTGGTTTGAAAAAAGTTGAAGTAGTGTAGTAGAAAAGTGTAGTGTGTTCTGGCAGTAGAAAGGTATAGTAGTAGTAGTAATAGAAATAAGTGGTAGTGGTAGTAAGGTAGTTGTAATATTTAAAGTCTTTGCACTTGCGGTGTGCCTGGAACAGGGCAACGGACTAGAATAAACCATTTTCATAATAAAAAAATATAAACTTGAAGACGCAGAGATAAATGATATTAAAATACCGCATGGAGGCTACAAGACACCAATGCAATGTATATTAATCGTTAATAAGACGAATTTACGCCCCAAGCTACAACCAGATCTGCACATACTTGAAAAAAAGTCCAGTACGGTGGAACGAAAATGTATTATTGAAGACCTACATTTGTGTCCTGATCATACGAACGACATTACAAAATAACAGATGTTAACACTAAAAAACTAAAACACAATGAAATAAAATTCAGGTATACTACGAAAAAAAAAAAATGATCAAACGTCCCCTAGCGAGACTTTCTGCAAGGAACATTCAGGACTCCTTATAATACTTACTATTAAACAAGATCACAGTCACCACGTGATACCACAATGTGCAAATAGGCCACAGTGGTAAAAAATTGTGACAGTCCAATTACTTTCGAATTTCTCACATGATCAAGGACTAGTGTGGTACTCATTATGAGCTCGTGTTTCTGCAATGGCCAGGACGCACATGTCAATGTTCGTTAATTACATAAATGGCGAAGGGAAACTAACCTAGCACGACTTGATAGCTTGAATTTAATTCCTTTCAATTAAAATTAATTATTATTTATTATAATCAAGAGGAAGCACTAAACCCAGATTTATACAGCGCGCCTGGCGGGGGATGTGGAAGGCTTTCAGCTTAACTCGGGGACTTGGAAGCTCAGATCCAATTCCCTAAATCAAGAGCCCCTCAACACCAATCAAACCCAGCCCCTCCGCTCATATATTTGTCCAGTCTCTTCTTAAAGCTACCCAAGGTCCTGCCTCTATCCCCCCACTGGGAAGACTGTTTAACGCATCTACAACTCTGTTAGAAAACCAGTACTTACCTATGTCCTTTCAAATCTAAATTTATCCAACTTAAATCCATTATTCCTGGTTCTTACCTGGTTCGACACCTCAGTACTTTATTAATGTCTCCCTTGTTTATGCCCGTCATCACTTATACATTCAATGATATCTCCCCTCTTCTACGCCTCTCCAGAGAGTGGAGATTTAAGGCTTTAAGTCTATCTTCATACGGGAGGTTCCTTACACAGTAAATCATTTTAGTCATTCTTCTCTGTATGTTCTCTAATGAGTCTATGTCCATCCTGTAGTAAGGGGACCAAAACTGAGCAGCATAATCTAAATGAGGCCTCACTAGTGATGTATAGAGCTGTAAAATAACTTTTGGACTTCTGTTACTTATACTTCTTGAGATAAATCCTAGTAATCTGTTGGCCTTGTTG
Source organism: Cherax quadricarinatus (assembly GCF_026875155.1). Classification (NCBI taxonomy): domain Eukaryota; kingdom Metazoa; phylum Arthropoda; class Malacostraca; order Decapoda; family Parastacidae; genus Cherax; species Cherax quadricarinatus. The sequence goes on along the minus strand of NC_069474.1, from coordinate 12,236,014 downwards.
CGCACACTGAGGCACTGCTGTCTTGGCTTTAGATTTCTGCTTACCATGAATCCCAAGTCTTACAATGAGGTACTGTACCACTTTAATTTTTAAAGAGATGGACCGGTAAGCGAGAGAAGGGTCTTCGTCAGAAGACCCGAAGCTCAAGTTGGGGGTCATCATGTGACCTAGACTCCGCCTCAGGAAACACTTGGGGGTCTTGTAACGAAGACCCCGCCTCAGGAAACACTTGGGGGTCTTGTAACCAAGACCCCGCCTCAGGAAACACTTGGGGGTCTTGTAACCAAGACCCCGCCTCAGAAAACACTTGGGGGTCATCATACGACCAAGACCCCGCCTCAGGAAACACTTGGGGGTCATATAACCAAGACCCCGCCTCAGGAAACAGGGCTTATGTTGAGAGTAAGACACATATGCAACATCTGGGTATCTTTATTGTAGACGTTTCGCAATCCAGTGGCTTTATCAATACAAAATCTAGGACATAACTTGAAGACAGTAGAACTATGTACAGAAGATGAGGTAATCAGTCCCTCAACCTAGGAGTAGGTGCGAACAGCACCCTAGTCGTGGAGATTCTGAAGCAGAAGAAAGAATCCTGGCGCTTATATAGTAACGTCAGGTGAAGCAGACGAGGGCAAATTCACTGGTAGGCGGGATTCCCCAGTGGAAGTAGGTCCTTCCCAAAGAGATGGGTTAGTTGTAGAGGTAGTTGTCGTAGTCGTGAAGGTTATGTACATGTCCTCAGAATTAAGATTCCATGATGTTGCAGTGTCTGACAAGTTGTGTACGAATGGTATATAATACCGACAAGATGAGAGTAAGACACATATGCAACATCTGGGTATCTTTATTGTAGACGTTTCGCCATCCAGTGGCTTTATCAATACAAAATCTAGGACATAACTTGAAGACAGTAGAACTATGTACAGAAGATGAGGTAATCAGTCCCTCAACCTAGGAGTAGGTGCGAACAGCACCCTAGTCGTGGAGATTCTGAAAGCAGAAGAAAGAATCCTGGCGCTTATATAGTAACGTCAGGTGAAGCAGACGAGGGCAAATTCACTGGTAGGCGGGATTCCCCAGTGGAAGTAGGTCCTTCCCAAAGAGATGGGTTAGTTGTAGAGGTAGTTGTCGTAGTCGTGAAGGTTATGTACATGTCCTCAGAATTAAGATTCCATGATGTTGCAGTGTCTGACAAGTTGTGTACGAATGGTATATAATACCGACAAGATGAGAGTAAGACACATATGCAACATCTGGGTATCTTTATTGTAGACGTTTCGCCATCCAGTGGCTTTATCAATACAAAATCTAGGACATAACTTGAAGACAGTAGAACTATGTACAGAAGATGAGGTAATCAGTCCCTCAACCTAGGAGTAGGTGCGAACAGCACCCTAGTCGTGGAGATTCTGAAGCAGAAGAAAGAATCCTGGCGCTTATATAGTAACGTCAGGTGAAGCAGACGAGGGCAAATTCACTGGTAGGCGGGATTCCCCAGTGGAAGTAGGTCTTCCCAAAGAGATGGCGTTAGTTGTAGAGGTAGTTGTCGTAGTCGTGAAGGTTATGTACATGTCCTCAGAATTAAGATTCCATGATGTTGCAGTGTCTGACAAGTTGTGTACGAATGGTATATAATACCGACAAGATGAGAGTAAGACACATATGCAACATCTGGGTATCTTTATTGTAGACGTTTCGCCATCCAGTGGCTTTATCAATACAAAATCTAGGACATAACTTGAAGACAGTAGAACTATGTACAGAAGATGAGGTAATCAGTCCCTCAACCTAGGAGTAGGTGCGAACAGCACCCTAGTCGTGGAGATTCTGAAGCAGAAGAAAGAATCCTGGCGCTTATATAGTAACGTCAGGTGAAGCAGACGAGGGCAAATTCACTGGTAGGCGGGATTCCCCAGTGGAAGTAGTTGGGTTGAGGGACTGATTACCTCATCTTCTGTACATAGTTCTACTGTCTTCAAGTTATGTCCTAGATTTTGTATTGATAAAGCCACTGGATGGCGAAACGTCTACAATAAAGATACTCAGATGTTGCATATGTTGCACTGTGTAGGCGAAACGTTTCACAATAAAGATACCTAACTGTTGCATATGTGTCTTACCTAACAACCTGTCGGTATTTTATACCATTTTAATGTTCAATCTGTCAGACACTGCAACACAAGGGTATCTTGGTACAGACCTGCAATCAACTTCGACAACTTCCACTAGTGAGAGGGGCTGGATTTGAGAGGGACCTGACTTCTCAACATCTGAGTTCTTACCTCTCCTAGTGGCCTACGTCTCACCTCTTGGCGCTATAATAGCTCCATCCTGTCACTTCTTCTCCATATTGTTTCATACTATGGAACAATGCTCTTCTCCAGACTGAGGGACTGACCACCTCAAAACTTTAAGGGTGATGGACTGATTACATCGTCTTCAAGTATCTTCTGCTTCTATCAACTTTTCTGTACTTGACTGAAGAAGCCTACTGTGTAGGCGAAACGTTTCATAATAAAGATACCTAACTGTTGCATATGTGTCTTACCTAACAACCTGTCGGTATTTTATACCATTTTAATGTTCAATCTGTCAGACACTGCAACACAAGGGTATCTTGGTACAGACCTGCAATCAACTTCGACAACTTCCACTAGTGAGAGGGGCTGGATTTGAGAGGGATCTGAGTTCTTACCTCTCCTAGTGGCCTACGTCTCACCTCTTGGCGCTATAAATTGCTCCATCCTGTCACTTCTTCTCCATATTGTTTCATACTATGGAACAATGCTCTTCTCCAGACTGAGGGACTGACCACCTCAAAACTTTAAGGGTGATGGACTGATTACATCGTCTTCAAGTATCTTCTGCTTCTATCAACTTTTCTGTACTTGACTGAAGAAGCCTACTGTGTAGGCGAAACGTTTCACAATAAAGATACCTAACTGTTGCATATGTGTCTTACCTAACAACCTGTCGGTATTTTATACCATTTTAATGTTCAAACAGGGCTTATCATATCCCCAAGACCCCGCCTAAGGAAACACTTGGGGGTCATCATATGACCAAGACCCCACCTCAAGAGACACTTGGGGGTCATCATATGACCAAGACCCCGCCTCAGGAGACACTTGGGGGTCATCATATGACCAAGACCCCGCCTCAGAAAACACTTGGGGGTAATCATGTGACCAAGACCCCGCCTCAGAAAACACTTGGGGGTCTTGTAACGAAGACCCCGCCTCAGGAAACACTTGGGGATCTTGTAACGAAGACCCCGCCTCAGGAAACACTTGGGGGTCATCATATGACCAAGACCCCACCTCAGGAAACACTTGGGGATCTTGTAACGAAGACCCCGCCTCAGGAAACACTTGGGGGTCATCATATGACCAAGACCCCGCCTCAGGAAACACTTGGGGGTCATCATATGACCAAGACCCCGCCTCAGGAAACACTTGGGGGTCATCATATGACCAAGACCCCGCCTCAGAAAACAATTGGGGTCATCAAACGACCAAGACCCCGCCTCAGGAAACACTTTGGGGTCATATAACCAAGACCCCGCCTCAGGAAACACTTTGGGGTCATATAACCAAGACCCCGCCTCAGAAAACACTTGGGGGTCATCATATGACCAAGACCCCGCCTCAGGAAACACTTGGGGATCTTGTAACGAAGACCCCGCCTCAGGAAACACTTGGGGGTCATCATATGACCAAGACCCCGCCTCAGGAAACACTTTGGGGTCATATAACCAAGACCCCGCCTCAGGAAACACTTTGGGGTCATATAACCAAGACCCCGCCTCAGAAAACACTTGGGGGTCATATGACCAAGACCCCGCCTCAGAAAACACTTGGGGGTAATCATATGACCAAGACCCCGCCTCAGAAAACACTTGGGGGTCATCATATGACCAAGACCCCGCCTCAGGAAACACTTGCGGGTCATCATATGACCAAGACCCCGCCTCAGGAAACACTTGGGGGTCATCATATGACCAAGACCCCGCCTCAGGAAACACTTGGGGGTCATCATATGACCAAGACCCCGCCTCAGGAAACACTTGAGGGTCATCATATGACCAAGACCCCACCTCAGGAAACACTTGGGGGTCATATGACCAAGACCCCACCTCAGGAAACACTTGCGGGTCATCATATGACCAAGACCCCGCCTCAGGAAACACTTGGGGGTCATCATATGACCAAGACCCCACCTCAGGAAACACTTGGGGGTCATCATATGACCAAGACCCCGCCTCAGGAAACACTTGCGGGTCATCATATGACCAAGACCTCGCCTCAGGAAACACTTGAGGGTCATCATATGACGAAGACCCCACCTCAGGAAACACTTGGGGGTCATCATATGACCAAGACCCCGCCTCAGGAAACACTTGAGGGTCATATGACCAAGACCCCGCCTCAGGAAACACTTGGGGGTCATCATATGACCAAGACCCCACCTCAGGAAACACTTGGGGGTCATATGACGAAGACCCCGCCTCAGGAAACACTTGGGGGTCATATGACGAAGACCCCGCCTCAGGAAACACTTGGGGGTCATATGACGAAGACCCCGCCTCAGGAAACACTTGGGGGTCATATGACGAAGACCCCACCTCAGGAAACACTTGCGGGTCATCATATGACCAAGACCCCGCCTCAGGAAACACTTGGGGGTCATCATATGACCAAGACCCCACCTCAGGAAACACTTGGGGGTCATCATATGACCAAGACCCCGCCTCAGGAAACACTTGAGGGTCATATGACCAAGACCCCGCCTCAGGAAAACATTTGGGGGGGTCATATGACGAAGACCCCGCCTCAGGAAACACTTGTGGGTCATCATATGACCAAGACCCCACCTCAGGAAACACTTGGGGGTCATATGACGAAGACCCCGCCTCAGGAAACACTTGGGGGTCATATGACGAAGACCCCGCCTCAGGAAACACTTGGGGGTCATATGACGAAGACCCCGCCTCAGGAAACACTTGGGGGTCATATGACGAAGACCCCACCTCAGGAAACACTTGCGGGTCATCATATGACCAAGACCCCGCCTCAGGAAACACTTGGGGGTCATCATATGACCAAGACCCCACCTCAGGAAACACTTGGGGGTCATCATATGACCAAGACCCCGCCTCAGGAAACACTTGAGGGTCATATGACCAAGACCCCACCTCAGGAAACACTTGAGGGTCATATGACCAAGACCCCCCTCAGGAAACCCTTGTCCTTTTTCCTGACAAATCTTACCTAACTTAACCTAACAAATTCTACTGACGTTTAGATCCAACAGAAATCAGCGAACTGCAGTGCATGCGAAAAGGTCCATCCTGTTGAGTATAAGCTGCAAAAAAGGTGACGGCGGATCGCGCTGAATAGAGGTGTCTTGTGCGTCTGAATGTCGACCTGAAAAAGAAAGATTCAATGGAACTTCTCGTTTTAAAGATTGAAACTGTACGTGGCAGAGATAGGAGCCACGCACTCTCACCAGAACGCGTGGCTATGGTGAGAGGAGAGAGTGCGTGGCTTTGGTGAGAGTGTGTGGCTTTGGTGAGAGTGTGTGGCTCTAGTGAGACGAGTGAGCGTGTGGCTCTGGTGAGACGAGTGAGCGTGTGGCTCTGGTGAGACGAGTGAGTGTGTGGCTCTGGTGAGACGAGTGAGTGTGTGGCTCTGGTGAGACGAGTGAGCGTGTGGCTCTGGTGAGACGAGTGAGTGTGTGGCTCTGGTGAGATGAGTGAGTGTGTGGCTCTGGTGAGAGGAGGGAGTGCGTGGCTCTGGTGAGAGGAGGGAGTACGTGGTTTTGGTGAGAGGAAAGAGAGCGTGGCTCTGGTGAGACGAGATTGTGTGGCTCTGGAGACGAGAGTGCGTGGCTCTGGTGCGTGGCACTCTGGTGAGAGGAGGGAGTACGTGGCTCTGGTGGGAGGAAGGTGTGCGTGGCTCTGGTGAGAGGAGGGAGTGCCTGGCTCTGGTGAGAGGAGGGAGTGCGTGGCTCTGGTGAGAGGAGGGAGTACGTGGTTTTGGTGAGAGGAAGGAGAGCGTGGCTCTGGTGAGACGAGTGTGTGTGGCTCTGGTGAGACGAGAGTGCCTGGCTCTGGTGAGAGGAAGAAGAGCGTGGCTCTGGTGAGAGGAGGGAGTACGTGGCTCTGGTGAGAGGAGGGAGTACGTGGCTCTGGTGAGAGGAGGGAGTACGTGGTTCTGGTGAGAGGATGGAGTACGTGGCTCTGGTGAGAGGAAACAGTGCGTGGCTCTGGTGAGAGGAAGGAGTGCGTGGCTCTGGCGAGAGGAAGGAGTGCCTGGCTCTGGTGAGAGGAAGGAGAGCGTGGCTCTGGTGAGAGGATGGAGTACGTGGTTCTGGTGAGAGGATGGAGTGCGTGGCTCTGGTGAGAGGAAGGAGTGCGTGGCTCTGGTGAGAGGAAGGAGTGCGTGGCTCTGGTGAGAGGAAGGAGTGCGTGGCTCTGGTGAGAGGAAGGAGTGCGTGGCTCTGGTGAGAGGAAGGAGTGCGTGGCTCTGGTGAGAGGAAGGAGTGCGTGGCTCTGGTGAGAGGAAGGAGTGCGTGGCTCTGGTGAGAGGAAGGAGTGCGTGGCTCTGGTGAGAGAAGGAGTGCGTGGCTCTGGTGAGAGGAAGGAGTGCGTGGCTCTGGTGAGAGGAAGGAGTGCGTGGCTCTGGTGAGAGGAAGGAGTGCGTGGCTTGGTGAGAGGAAGGAGTGCGTGGCTCTGGTGAGAGGAGGAGTGCGTGGCTTGGTGAGAGGAAGGAGTGCGTGGCTCTGGTGAGAGGAAGGAGTGCGTGGCTTTTGGTGAGAGGAAGGAGTGCGTGGCTCTGGTGAGAGGAAGGAGTGCGTGGCTCTGGTGAGAGGAAGGAGTGCGTGGCTCTGGTGAGAGGAAGGAGTGCGTGGCTCTGGTGAGAGGAAGGAGTGCGTGGCTCTGGTGAGAGGAAGGAGTGCGTGGCTCTGGTGAGAGGAAGGAGTGCGTGGCTCTGGTGAGAGGAAGGAGTGCGTGGCTCTGGTGAGAGGAAGGAGTGCGTGGCTCTGGTGAGAGGAAGGAGTGCGTGGCTCTGGTGAGTGGACAGTTAGAGTGCCTTGATAAAGGTGAGGGGCCTTGATAGCGGTGAGGAGCATTGGTGTTGAGAGGGCCTTGATGCTAATGAGGGGCGTTTATACTGTTGAGGGGTCTTGAGGTTGGTAAAGGGAGTTGATACTGGTGAGGGGCCGTCATGTTAGGGAGAGGTCTTGATACCTGTGAGGGCCCTTGATGCTGGTATGGAGTCTTGATGCTCGTGATGAGCCTTGATACTTGTGACGGGCGTTGATGCTGGTGAGACGCCCTGGCACTGGCGAGAGACCTTGAGGTTGATGAGGGGCTTTGATGCCTGTAAGGAACCTTGATGCCAATGGGGGCCCTGATGATGGTGAGAGACCTTGATACTGTCGAGGAACCTTGATGCTGGCGAAGTGCCTTGATTCTGGTGAGCATTTTGCTGATTAGGGCCTTGATGCTGCGGAGGGACTTTGATGTTGGCGAATGATCTAATAAGGGACGGGCCTTGATACCGGTGAGGGACCTTGATGTTGCTGAAGTGCCTTGATGCTGGTAAGGAAACTTGATATCGGAATGTGGCCTTGATGCCGGTGAGGTGCCTTGATTATGATGAGGAGCCTTGATACTAGTGATAGGCCTTGATGTTGTGACAGGCTTTGATACTGTTGATGGGCTTTTATAGTGGTGACTGTCTTGATGCTTGTGATGGCCTTTGATGCCTGTAAGGAGCCTTGATGCTAGTTAGGGACCTTGATGCTTGTGAGGGACCTTGATGTTGGTGATAGGACTTGATGATGTTGAGGGGTTTTGATGCTGTGAGGGGCAATCGTGACGATGAAGAGCCTTGATACTGGTAAATCGCCTTGATGCTGGTAAACGACTTTGATGCTCGTGAATGGCGTTGATGAAAGTGAGTGGCCTTGATACTGGGAAGGGGTCTTGATACTGGTAAATGTTCTTGATGGTGAATTGCCTTGATGCCAGTGAAGGACCTTGATGCTGATGAAGTGTATTGATGCTGGTGAGGGGCTTTGATGCCAGTGAGAAGTCTTGATGCCAGTGAGGGACCTTAATGCTAATGGGAGGTCTTGATGTTAGTGTGGGGTTTTGATGCCAGCGAGAGGTCTTGATGCTAGTGTGGGGCCTTGATGCTAGTGAGAGATCTTGATGTCAATGTGAGGTCTTGATGCTAGTGAAAGGTCTTGATGCCAATGTGGGGTCTTGATGCCGGTGAGGGACTTTGATGCAAGGGGTCTTGATGCCGGTGAGGTCCCTTGATGCTTGTTAGGGGGTCTTGATACCGGTGAAAGGCTCTTGTTCTAAGGACCTAGGCCTATCCTTCCTTTACCTGGATCGAACCTTATAATATCGGTTTAGCTCTCCTTCAACGCAAAAATCATTTTTCCCCGATAAACCTGTTCTTATATCATTCATGAATGGCGTATTAATTTAAACGTTTGGTGAGGGACCTGAGACACTAAGCTGCCAGACGTATTACATTTCTTTGCGTATTTGTTTTAAAAATTATTTTTCAATACGTTTATGTAACGTATCCTAACGTATTTGTTAGTGTGACTTTGTAAATGGTCCAAGTCGGACCGAAACGTCGTCGAAAGGAGCTTTCGACGACGTTTCGTTTCTATGTGCGGGTTATTTGTGTACTGAGCAGGAAAGTTGCTTTATTCAAATAACCTTTGTCAGAGTGTATCATTTTCTCATGCTAGTGGATTATTATTATCATAATCAAGGGGGAAGCGCTAAACCCGGAGGATTATACAGCGCCTGGGGGGGGGGATGTGGAAGGCATTCAGGCTAAATTCGGGGAACTGGAGCACAGATCCAATTCCCTAAATCAAGAGCCCCTCACCAACATCAAAGAACCTTCCTTGAGGGGTGATGCTAGTGGAGAACCCGCTACTGAGATCCGGAGTCTGTATCTTCACTCACAAACACATCGTCAACTTCATCTTAGAAATTTGAAAGGCAAAGATCTACGAAGTCGTTTTACTTGATTTTTTCTGTGTGTTCGTGTGTGTAAATAACAAAAAGGCACAATATTCGTGTATTCGTGTGTGTGTTCGTGTATGTGTGTGTGTGTGTTAGTTACCATTTGGTCCTAGGCACATGTCGATTAGACACGAGGCCTGTTGTATGTGCAGGCGTGTGTGTGTGTGTGTGTGTGTGTGTGTGTGTGTGTGTGTGTGGTGTGTGTGTGTGTGTGTGTGTGTGTGTGTTGGTGTGTGTGTGTGTGTACTCACCTCACCTAGTTGTACTCACCTAGTTGAGGTTGCGGGGGTCGAGTCCGAGCTCCTGGCCCCGCCTCTTCACTGATCGCTACTAGGTCACTCTCCCTGAGCCGTGAGCTTTATCATATTGGTGTGTGTGTGTTGGTGTGTGTGTGTGTGTGTGTGTGTGTGTCTTTGTCTGTGTGCCTGTCTGTACTCACCTATTTGTGGTTGCAGGGTCGAGTCACAGCTCCTGGCCCCGCCTCTTTGCTGGTTCCTACTAAATACAATCCCTGCTCCAAGAGGTTTACTATACTTCTTCTTAAAGCTGTGTATGGATCCTACCTCTACTACATCACTCTCCAGATTGTTCCACTTCCTGACAACTCTACGACTGAAGAAATACTTCCTAACATCCCGGTCCCTCATCAGCATTTTCAACATCCAGTCCGCGGGGGCGCTGACCCCCTGGAACTCAATCACGGTATACCATGGTACTGCCTTACCTCCTTTATTGTGTCGGTACTAATGAATGGCCTCTCGTACACAACGTTACATATTTCTAAGACCACACGAGGTTTAAATGTCTGGTCACAGACCGGGCCGCGGGGGCGTTGACCCCCGGAACTCTCTCCAGGTAAAACTCCAGGTAAACACTCACAGGTTTAAATGTCCGAGAGGTCCAAATGTCCCAGACTTGCAGAGTTTCAAATGTCCTAGAAGTTCAGATGTCCCAGACTTGCAGAGGTCCAAATGTCCTAGAGGTTCAAATGTCCCAGATTTGCAGGGTTCCAAATGTCCTAAAGTTCAGATGTCCCAGACTTGTAGAGGTCCAAATGTCCTAGAGGTTCAAATGTCCCAGATTTGCAGGGTTCCAAATGTCCTAAAGTTCAGATGTCCCAGACTTGTTGAGGTCCAAATGTCCTAGAGGTTCAAATGCCCCAGACTGGCAGAGGTTCAAATGTCCTAGAGGTTCAAATGTCCCAGGCGTGCAGAGGTTCAAATGTCCCAGAGGTTCGTGTCCCAGACTTGCCTAATTTCAAGTCTCATCAATTAATTACAGTCATCAGGAACAGCTTAACCGGTAATTGCCACACAACTTTCGGGCAGTGGGAGATAATCAAGTTCGATCCACGGAAGTGTAAAACATCTCAAGTTCCTTGAATCAAGAGCCCTTGAAGGGCACATGGACCATCATTCACGCATAGGAGAGCGCTAGACACGTAGGGGTCATACATCGCCTGGTGAAACTGGAGACAGGATGGAACCAGGGAAGTACTTAGAAAGGGGCAGGATAAAGAAAGAGGTACTTAGAAAGGGGCAGGATAAAGAAAGAGGTACTTAGAAAGGGGCAGGATAAAGAAAGAGGTACTTAGAAAGGGGCAGGATAAAGAAAGAGGTACTTAGAAAGGGGCAGGATAAAGAAAGAGGTACTTAGAAAGGGGCAGGATAAAGAAAGAGGTACTTAGAAAGGGGCAGGATAAAGAAAGAGGTACTTAGAAAGGGGCAGGATAAAGAAATAAGTACTTAGATAAAGAAAGAGATACTGAAAAAAAGGGCATGATAAAGAAAGATTTACTTAGAAAGAGGCAGTAGAAAGAAAGAATTAAAAATAAACATGATAGGAGAGAAGTCAGTATAATAATGGATAAAGGATAATAAGCGAAGTATTCCAGAGTATAAGAATAAATTCTTGAAAGAAAGATAATGTGAGAAAACCGATAAAAGAAATGGAGATGTCAACAGTAAAGTGGAAAGAGACTGGGAGTGAGAGACTGGGAGTGGGAGAGACTGGGAGTGGGAGAGACTGGGAGGGGAGAGACTGGGAGTGGGAGAGACTGGGAGTGGGAGAGACTGGGAGTGGGAGAGACTGGGAGTGGGAGAGACTGGGAGTGGGAGAGACTGGGAGTGGGAGAGACTGGGAGTGGGATGGGATGGGAGGAGGGAGAGACTGGGAGTGGGAGAGACTGGGAGGGGAGAGACTGGGAGTGGGAGAGACTGGGAGGGGGGAGAGACTGGGAGTGGGAGAGACTGGGAGTGGGAGAGACTGGGTGGGGGATGGGAGACTGGGAGTGGGAGAGACTGGGAGTGGGAGAGACTGGGAGTGGGAGAGACTGGGAGTGGGAGAGAGGGAGTGGGAGAGACTGGGAGTGGGAGAGACTGGGAGTGGGAGAGACTGGGAGTGGGAGAGACTGGGAGTGGGAGAGACTGGGAGTGGGAGAGACTGGGAGTGGGAGAGACTGGAAGAGGGGGTAGTGGGAGGGAAGAAGGAGATGTGAGAGAAAGGAGGAGTGGGCAGGTGAAAGAGGAGTGGCAAGCTGAATAAGGGGAGAGGGGATGGAATAAGGAGGTAGTGGGAGGCTGAAAAGGGAGGATGGGAGTGAAGAGGACTGGGAGTGGCAGGCTGAATGGCGGTAGTGGCAGGTGGGATAAGGAGGTAGTGGCAGGTGAAGAAGCGGGTAATGGCAGAGCAGGAATAAGGAGATAATGGCAGTGTAGATAAGGGTAGTGGAGGCTGAAAGAGGCAGTGGCAGCTAGACTAGGAGTTTCAGGCAGGCTGAAGAGTGGGAGGACAGGCTGATAGGAAAGCTGGGATGGGAATAAGGGGTAGGACAGGGAATGGAGGATGGCAGGCTGAATAAGGAGGAACTGGGAAGTGGAATAAGGGGTATGGCAGGCTGAAAGGAGGTAGTGGCAGGCTGAAAAAGGAGGTAAGTGGGAATAAGGAGTAGGCAGGCTGAATAAGAGGTATGAGGCTGAATAAGAAGGTAAGTGGAGGCTGAATAAGGAGATGTATAGAAAGGAGTGGCAGGCTGAATAAGGAGGTAGTGGCAGGCTGAATAAGGAGGTTACTGGCAGGCTGAATAAGGAGGCAGTGGCAGGCCGAATAAGGAGGTAGTGGCAAGCTGAATAAGGAGATAGTGGCAGGCTGAATAAGGAGGTAGTGGCAGGCTGAATAAGGAGGTAGTAGCAGGCTGAATAAGGAGGTAATGGCAGGCTGAATAAGGAGGTAGTGGCAGGCTGAATAAGGATGTAGTGGCAGGCTGAATAAGGAGGCAGTGGCAGGCCTGAATAAGGAGGTAGGAGGTGAAAAGGAGGTGGCAGTGGCAGAATAAGGAAGTTATGGCATGTTGAATAAGGAGGTAATGGCAGGCTGAATAATGGAGGCTAGTGGGCTGAATAAGGGGTATGGAGGAATAATGGCAAGTGTCAGCTGAATAGGAGGTAGGCAGGCTGATAGGATATGGCAGGCTGAATAAGGAGGTAGTGGCAGGCTGAATAAGGAGGTAATGGCAGGCTGAATAAGGAGGTAGTGGCAGGCTGAATAAGGAGGTAGTGGCAGGCTGAATAAGGAGGTAATGGCAGGCTGAATAAAGAGGTAGTGAGAGATCGGATAAGTCAAACACAGTGAGGTAGTGAGGAGCTGACATCGACGGTTCAGTCGTGATGGAGGTTTTACTGCCAGGTAACTAATGAAGGGAGCTAGAGAGAATTTTATGAGTGAGATTTGCAGACTCACGACCTCAGTCCAGTTCAATTGCGTAATGCTTTTCATTCGAAGGAGGTAATCGGCTGAAAGGAATTGTATGCAAAGCTTCAGTGCCAGAATGTAAGCCTTTCATATACCGATGGTAGCCTTAATTTTTTAGTAGGGAACAGTCGTAATAGGACGTAAGCTTTGGAATGATCGTTACTTGCAGTAGAAAAGTAGGGTGTTAGATAAGCTCCCTCCAGGATATACACAGTAGTGGATGAATGTTAGCCGTGATGGCCCTCACCTAATAACCAGTAGTGGCTAAATTTAAGAGGTCTGTGGAAGCTGAAATGGAGTTAGTTTGTCAGGAAATAGAGTAGTCCCCCATTCTCATCTTCACTGCAGTTCGCTTACCAGTATAGAAGTTCAAGGTAGTTCACGAGAGGGGTTGGCCACGTAATTTAGGCAGGTCTAGGTGAATAGCGGTTTGCAGGTCTAATATAGCTAGTAGATCATTCACTCCCTTACACTAATACCCCAAGTCACGAGTGTAGTGAACATTACGGTCTAGTCCGTCTTGCTTTACATGGGTACACATAATACATCGTTGCTACCGTAATTTATACTGCCTATTTCCTCTTCCTTAGATCATAGCTGTTGTCATTCTTCTTTACACTCGAATTGCCGTAGTCTCAATGTTGAAATTGTCTGATCAATTTCAGGTATCATTGCGATCATTAACCTTTCTTAACGATATTTCCCTTTAATCTTATATACTTGCCTAACCTGTTATGGCATCCCACATTTCTGGAGATGATCTTGCAAAGAGAACCAATTCATTAAGAATAGTCGTGCTACCAGATCATTCTGTCTTGAGGAAAGGTGCAGCTTATAATTGTTTCCTTTGTGTGTGCTTCGCTGTACTCACTACTCTTCACAATTTTTCCTTTGTTTGGGAAGTCAAATCCTGGCCTTCACATCATGGGACTACTGAGTCCCCTACTCATCTTTACCTAAGCTTATCATCTCTTACCCGTTTAAACTTGTATGGTTCCGAGACGGGGTTTACCCATCCTTTTCCCGTTCTCAGCTTTTGACAACTTGTGACTACAAAATTCCTACATCTCTCTACTATTATCTCTCCATACTTCACAATGTGAACCCTTGTCGCTGTGTCCCTTCTGAAACATTTAGTCTTCTCTTTCTTAACGGGTCCAGGTAACTCCATTACTTGTTCATATCTCACACTGTCCCCAATTTTCAGGTAATTTCAGTAATCACCTGCTCTGGAATGTCATTATCTGCGGACCAAGTCTCTGAGAGAAATTGCCGTCATAATGTTCCAAATGGATCCATTGCTCTCAATTATAGCGATTAAAAATTTTAACTCTGAATCCTTCACTGTTATGCATCTCCCACCAGTGTGGCGGGAGATGCATCTGTCAAAGATCTCCAATTCATTAAAGAATAGTCGTGCTCCAGGATCAAGTTATGTCTTGGAGGGAGAAGGTGCCAGCTGTGTATGTGTTTGCATGTTTGTGTGTGTGTGTGTGTCGGTGTATACTCGCCTAATTCTACTCACCTAATTGTCGTTACAGGGGTAGAGTCAAGCTCCTGGCCTCACATCACTGGTGGCTACTAGGTCACTACTCGCTGTACCGTAAGCTTTATCATACCTCTTCTTAAAGCTATGTATGGATCCTGCCTCCTCCACCACCTCACTTTCCAGACTATTCCACTTTCTGACAACTCTGTGACTGAAGAAAAACTTCCTAACATCTCTCTTACTCATCTGAGTCTTCAACTTCCAACTGTGACCCCTTGTCGCTGTGTCCCATCTCTGAAACATCTTATCTCTGTGCACCTTGTCGATTCTTCTCGGTATTTTATATGTTGTTATCATGTCCTCCCCCTGTCCTCCAAGTCAGGTAAATTTCCATTAATCCCTCCTCGTAGGAAATGTCCCTTAGCTATGGGACAAGTCTCATTGCAGAGAAGTGCCTGCTCAGGTAAGGGTTCCAAACTGGTACTGCATACTCCAATATAGGCCTGAAGTACACAGTGTAGAAAGCCCTGAACGACTCATTACTGAGGTGTCGGAAAGCTATTCTCAGGTTTGCTAGTCACTCATATGCTGCAGCAGTTATTTGGTTGATGTGCGTCTCAGGAGATGTGTTCGGTATTATACTCACCTCAAAGGTGTGTGTGTGTGTGTACTCACCTAATTGTACTCGCCTAATTGTGGTTGCAGGGGTCGAGACTCAGCTCCTGGCCCCGCCTCTTCACTGATCGCTACTGGATCCTCTCTCTCTCTGCTTCCTGAGCTTTGTCATGCCTCTTCTTAAAACTATGTATGGTTCCTGCCTCCACTACTTCACTTGCTAGGCTATTCCACTTGCTGACAACTCTATGACTGAAGAAATACTTCCTAACGTCCCTGTGACTCGTCTGAGTCGTCAGCTTCCAGTTGTGACCCCTTGTCCCTGTGTCCCCTCTCTGGAACATCCTATCTCTGTCCACCTTGTCTATTCCCCGCAGTATCTTGTATGTCGTTATCATGTCTCCCCTGACCCTTCTGTCCTCCAGTGTCGTCAGTCCGATTTCCCTTAACCTTTCCTCGTACGACATTCCCTTGAGCTCTGGGACTAGCCTTGTTGCAAACCTTTGTACTTTCTCTAACTTCTTGACGTGCTTGACCAGGTGTGGGTTCCAGACTGGTGCTGCATACTCCAGTATGGGCCTAACATACACAGTGTACAGTGTCTTGAACGATTCCTTATTAAGGTATCGGAACGCTATTCTCAGGTTTGCCAGGCGCCCGTATGCTGCAGCGGTTATTTGGTTGATGTGTGCCTCCGGTGATGTGCTCGGTGTTATGGTCACCCCAAGGTCTTTCTCCCTGAGTGAGGTCTGTAGTCTTTGTCCACCTAGCCTATACTCTGTCTGCGGTCTTCTTTGCCCCTCCCCAATCTTCATGACTTTGCATTTGGCTGGATTGAATTCGAGAAGCCAGTTACTGGACCACATGTCCAGCCTCTCCAGGTCTCTTTGCAGTCCTGCCTCATCCTCGTCCGATTTAATTCTCATCAACTTCACGTCATCTGCGAACAGGGACACTTCAGAGTCTATTCCTTCCATCATGTCGTTCACATATATCAAAAATAGCACTGGTCCTAGAACTGACCCCTGTGGGACCCCGCTCGTAACAGGCGCCCACTGTGATACCTCTTCACGTACCATGACTCGTTGCTGCCTCCCTGTCAGGTATTCCCTTATCCATTGCAGTGCCCTTCCTTTTACGTGTGCCTGATCCTCCAGCTTCTGCACTAATCTCTTGTGGGGAACTGTGTCAAAGGCCTTCCTGCAGTCTAGGAAAACGCAATCTACCCAACCCTCTCTCTCTCGTGTGTGTGTGTGTGTGTGTGTGTGTGTGTGTGTGTGTGTGTGTGTGTGTGTGTGTGTGTGTGCGTGTCTTTGATATAAAAATGTACAACACTGAAGGTAATGCACCGCCCAACAATATTTCCCATTATATTTGCACTTTGCATGCAGTCACGTCTACCTCAACACCAATATCTGCGATATTAATTCCCTCAAAGTTCAAGGATTAATTTTTTTTTAGTGGAGTGCGCATCTGCAGATTTTCCATATCAGGTTCAGATATATTTTTTAAAAAATTATATCATAATTGAAGTTACCTTTCCCTTCCTCGGATCAAGCTTTATTATCTGTTGGAAATATAAACACAAATGCAGTATAATGTGATCCTTTATTGACTACGTTTCGCCCACACAGTGGGCTTTTTCAAGTCACAAACAGAACTACCTTGGGTGGAAGGAACGCGAGTATTTATAGTCAGGTTCAGAATGCTGAGGTCAGGTGAAGAATGCTGCATCTGATGATGTACCGAGTGGGGTTATAGAATCTAAAAACTTGGGTAGCTTGGAAAGGAGATTGGATAAGTTTGTGAGCAGACCTTCTACAGTGTTCTTATGTGGGATAGCGATGAAGTTTCTTGGCAAGTGGTTCAGCTATGTTATAGAAGCCACTATTCTGGTTGAAGTTGTCGGATATAGAAATAAGTGATGATTCCAGGATTCTTCGGTATTGAGTGTTGTCTTCTGTGGCGATAAGTCTTGAGTTTCTGTAGTTTATCAAGTGGTTGTGTGAATTACGGTGTTGTTCTCTGTTATTCTCCAGACGTAATATAACCCCTAGATATTCCTATGATTACATTAATATTGATGAGTATGCTATTCTTGGATATTGTCTTCTGAAAATAATTGAAAAATTAATAACAACAGACTCATGTTGTTAATTAACATATATCTATAACCAATCATTTTTTTAGTATATCTGACGTAAATTTAATACACGAAAACGCATGTAAAGTAATTGTCGACATAATTTACAGGCCACCATCTTCGTCACCTGAAACTGACTGATATCAGAGTGCACGATCAAATATAGGAAATGTGCACCGGGCGTGACGTGATTAGAGTCAGTGATTTTTATTTGCCAATATCAAAGTGGTGCGAGCTGCCATCTACTAACTCGGGCCAAGTTTGTATATAAATTTGTTGGAAAGTGCGACGTGTCAGTTCCTGGAGGAACCAACTCACAATGTAAATATATATCTTTTTCGTTATTACAAATGAGAATTCAGTGAAAAAAAAGGCAGGGGGGATCTAATTTAGCTAAATTGCCATCAAACTATGAAAATGAATATTTTGTTTTGACAAGTGAACGAAAGTTAGAAAAAAAATTAGTAGGACGTATAAATGAACGTTTTCTTTTTAGTCAATCAGTATCACTAGATCAATCTTATACAAGGGGTCGGAAGGTGAGTTAACTGATCTATTTTTACTAGGAATCTTGTAGTTTATATTCTGTCTGTGACAGGCGACACCCGTAACACTATCATCTCCCTCAAGCGTTCACGACGCAGGGCAACTGTTAAAACAGTCCTATGTGCCTCACTTTTATTTTTTTACTAGATGTGATGTATAGCAAGTCAATGGATAAGATACTCGCAACTGAATGTATGCAGGCTCGACTTTCTGCTAGGGTGAGACTTGCATGTGTGTCTGTTTACCTGGGTGCAAACAGGTACTTCAGTTGAAGACGCAGTTGGTCCAAGTCTCATTACATCAGCAGCCCTAGTTTACGCAGGAATAACTTACAAATAATCCACATTCTGGAGAGAAATTTTTAAACAACGTTTCAGACTATAACATGGGACAATGGTCCGTTCTGGGCCATTTTTCCATGTTAATAAATAATGACCCAGTAGTTGCCACCACCAGCCCTCTTTCAGAGTGCAGGAACTATACTTTCCACCTCCACCCCTCATTAGAGTCGAGGCACTGTACTTCCCACCTCCACAATGCAGCCACTATTATTCTGTCTGTTGCAAATTGATAAAGGTCCAAGACGAAGCATTCATTCTTAAATATAGGGACAATACTCACTGTCTTCCAGATCTCTGCAACTATCCTCTCATTAGAGTCAAGGCCCAGTACTTTCCACCTCTACCCCTCATTAGAGTCAAGGCACTGTACTTTCCACCTCTACCCCTCATTAGAGTCAAGGCACTGTACTTTCCACCTCTACCCCTCATTAGAGTCAAGGCACTGTACTTTCCACCTCCACCCCTCATTAGAGTCAAGGCCCAGTACTTTCCACCTCTACCCCTCATTAGAGTCAAGGCACTGTACTTTCCGCCTCTACCCCTCATTAGAGTAAAGGCACTGTACTTCTCCAGCCCTCTTTGAGAGTGTGGGCATTGTACTTCCCACCTCCAGCCCTCCTCCACAATGCTGGCATTATTATTCTGTATTAATATTGGTAGAATTACCGACAATATGTTTAGTAAAAGAACACAAATGCAACTAATGTGACATTTTATTGTGGAAACGTTTCGCTTTCGCTCCTGGAGAGCGAAATGTTGCCACAATAAAATGTCTCATTAGTTGTAATTGTGTCCATTTGCATTCACTATTATTCTGTCTGTTGTAAGTTGATAACAGTCCAAGACGAGGCATTATTTCTTAAATATATGGACAACACTCACTGTCTTCCAGATCTCTGCAACTGTCCGGAATCCCTTGACTTGTTGTAGACCTTAGCTAGTAAAAAATAAGTGAGAGTCGTAGGCGTATGTTTTAACAAGTATCCTGGAACGTAAACGCTTCAGCGAGATTAGTGTTGCATATACCGCCTCTCATAGACAGGATAAAAACTAGAAGATTCCTAGAAAAATAGATCAGTTAAGTAACCTTTTGTACAATTCACAAGATCTTGCACTTAGAAAAGAAACTTTTTGACGACTTTTGGGCCGTCCTGGGCCATTGTCAAGTCACAACTTGGGTGGGAAAAGTAGAAAAGGCCTAAAACAATACGCTAAGGAGTGGTTGAAGAAGGAATTTTTTATAATAGTAGTATTAGTAATAATAGTAATCGTAGTAGTAGTAGAAGAAGACGAAATAGCAAAATTAGCGGCAGTGACAGTACAAATGAAGAGGTAGTAGAAGCATTACCTTCAGACCTTCTCTAATTTTCTTTCCCTAATTGTGGCATGACAATAGTTCAGGACGGACCGTAACATCGTCATGAGGTTGCTTTCCTAAGAGCGAGTTTCTTGGTAAATTGATCCCGTCACGGTATTGTGATTTAATTCTTTAACCTTCATGTAGTTGTTAAACTGCTGAAAGTGTCACGCGATATCATACTGCCTGACATTAACAGTCTCAGTAAATAATGAAAATACTTTCAGTTCGGCTTCTATATTTTCTGAAGCTTTAGAGACGTTCAGTAAACTATATATATATATATATATATATATATATATATATATATATATATATATATATATATATATATATATATATATATATATAATATATTATATATATATATATATATAATATATATATATAATATATATAAATATAATGTCGTGCCAAATAGGCAGAACTTGCCATCTTCGCTTAAATAGCAACACTCATCTTGCCATATAGGACAAGCGAAAATTTGTGTATGCAATAATTTCGCCAAAATCATTCTGAACCTAACGAAAAAAATATATTTCACTGAGTTTGTTTAGTATTAAATTATTGTAAACAAATCTAATATATATTTAGTTGGGTTAGGCTAAAATAAATTGCGCTTGTTATAATAAGGTTAGGTAAGTTTTCAAAGATTCTTTTGGTGCAAAATTAAAAATTTTTACATTAACATTAATGAAAAAAATATATCTTTAAACGTATAAGAGAAAATTTCAGAAAGGACTTAATTTTAAATGAGTTCTTGCTAATTGACCAGTTTTACATATTCGGCACGACATATATTATATATAAACACACACACACACACACACACAGAGGTACGTACGAACGCACGTTTCGACCACACAGTGGTCGTTGTCAATAAGGGATAGCATTAAATTGCATTCGTCTTTTTTCCATCGTGTCGGTATTTTATAACATTTGTCTGTAAACAAACAGTGCGAGAACTCACCAGCAATTTTAATGAAGCCGCAAATATCGGCGGACAGGACATGACGAAATGAAAATGATGAAGAGTGTTCTCTTCTTTTGATCACCCTTTCCTGGTTGGAAATAAAAGATATTCTGTAAAACAAAACAAAAAAAGGTATATATCAATTTTCCGATCATTTTTTTTTATTTTTTTCGAAGGTTCTTCATCGGATGCTCATTGGAAATGTAAAGGCAGATTATCCAGAGGATTAGATAAATGTGCACCTAAGCGGCTTAAAAACTTTTATCTGGAGGAGAACGACAGGTAGCAATTATCCTGGGACCAGCAACAGGCAGCAATGTTCTGTCGGCAAACAACAGGTAGCAATTTACTGCTGGCAAACATATAACAACAGTCTGTTAGTCTCTAGAAAATTGGTACACGTTGTATACTATCAGCAGATGGTAATTATATAGAAGGCAGTAACTAGAATTTAAGGGACATGTCCCAGAATTACAGCTGAAGCTTGTGGCGTGTCACAAGGGGCAGTTTTAGAGCCACTTCTACTTCTGATATTCTTAAATCACTTCCATAGTAAGTTAGGGTGTTTGCCCTTAGCAAGGAACTAGTGAGAAACCCCACGCCAGCACCTGTGTGCTAAACAAATAAAAATATGACATAAGAACTGTTCTGAAGCACTGTGTGATAAGTTTACTTGCGTATTTTAACCAGGTCCACAGCATAAGAACTGAAGCACTGTGTAATAAGCTTACTTGTTAACCAGGTCCACAGCATAAGAACTGAAGCACTGTGTAATAAGCTTACTTGTTAACCAGGTCCACAGCATAAGAACTGAAGCACTGTGTAATAAGCTTACTTGCTAACCAGGTCCACAGCATAAGAACTGAAGCACTGTGTAATAAGCTTACTTGCTAACCAGGTCCACAGAATAAGAACTGAAGCACTGTGTAATAAGCTTACTTGCTAACCAGGTCCACAGCGTAAGAACTGAAGCACTGTGTAATAAGCTTACTTTCGTGTTTTAACCAGGTCCACAGCATAAGAACTGAAGCACTGTGTAATAAGCTTACTTGCTAACCAGGTCCACAACATAACTGAAGCGCTGTGCATAAGCTTACTTGGGTGCTTTAACCAGGTCCACAGCATAAGAACTGAAGCACTGTGTAATAAGCTTACTTGCTAACCAGGTCCACAGCATAACTGAAGCGCTGTGCATAAGCTTACTTGGGTGCTTTAACTAGGTCCACAGCATAATAACTGAAGCACTTTGCAAAGAGCTTACTTGCCAATGCTGAGCAGGTCCTTCTCACACCCATTAATTCCCACTCACATATAAAACTACCAAAGAAAATGCCTCTCGTTTCAACTTGGAACTAGATACAAAGTGCACAGCAGAACTCTACGTGGAGAACTGTTTCCGAAAACAAAAAAGTTTGCCGTAAAAAACAAGTTTGGAAAAGGATGCATAAAATACACAAAAAGTTTAATGAGTTTTACCATGGAAGTTAGAAAATACAAAACATTATCATCTGGTCACTTTACGTTAGCTTAGTGTTTTTTTAATTCTTTCTGTTTGGTTTACACTCGACAGTAAGCTTATTTCCTTATTTTTTTTTTTTGGGGGGGGGGGGAGAAACGGTGTTTCCCAAGCAATCCATAAAATTCCTCACGTAAACAACTAGGATAGTCCTCTTCTGAGACTTTTATTTTCGCCCAACTTATTTTTAAAGCTGCCCGAAGGTGCTAGTTTCTACCACTGTACTAAGCAGATCTTTCAGTTCATCTGCATCATTATCATGATTATGGGAGAGCGGTAAACCCGTAGGATTATACAGCGCCTTGAGGGGGGGGGGGAATGGAAGGCATTCAAGCTCAATTCAGGGAACCGGAGCACAGATCCAATTCCCTAGATCAAGAGCCACTCACCATCGTCAAGGAACCTTCCTTGAGGGGACCTCATCTACAAGTTTACCGCCGGATTAGCACCTTCCTATGTCCTTTCTAATTGTTTCGAGGTCTGTCGCCATTAGATATTCTCTGTACCGTAGTTATAATTTACAAGTGACCTTCACTATTAAAAACACTGTTTTCTGAGCACAGTAAATCAAATGATTTACCAGCTTTATCAAATTAGTAAATTGAAGAGATCTGTATGTAAATAAAACACATGTGTAGTACAAGGATATTTATTGAGACGTTTCTCTCACGGGGATTATTTTAATGCATTTTCAAAAATAAATTATTTGTTATTTACACGTATATATGTATTTAATATATATCTCACTCAATCGTTCATGTGTATAATTTATTTATATTTTATGTTTTCTTGTATAAATGTTCATAAGCAAAATTTATATAGAAAAGTCATAAAATATAAATGTTGTATTATGTTAACTTTCACTTAAATAAGAGTCGTGTGTGTGTGTGTGTATATATATATATATATATATATATATATTTTATATATATATATATATATATATATATATATATATATATATATTATATCAACGTTCTCATGCATAGGTATTTTCAAATAAAAATTGCAATATTGCAGTATAATGTCTCATCTTGTTAATCATATTTTACTCCAGTTACATCATTGAATATCCATATGAATTGTGTTGTTTACTTTATACACAGTTTACTCTAGTCTCTCTGTTAGGAAATAAAACATTGATGACTGGTGGTATACAGGTCACATACAGCCTTAAGTCAAGATGGCTTAACCTCAATAAACCAAATGTTGATAAGAATAAGTAATTTCTAATTAAATATGGTGTAGAGAGACGAAGCTAAATTTGTGTCTCGTAACTCACGAAATCGTAATGGCACGATTGTTAACAAACCATACCACGGGTGGGGTTAGAGCCTGCGATCAGAGAGTCATAAAACTCCATACCGTCGCCTTAACCACTGGGCCAGCTGGCTACAATAAGATTCATCCAACTGGGTATGAATCTTATTGTAGCCAGCTGTCCCAGTGGCTAATACGACGGTCTGAAGTTTTATGACTCTCTGATCGCGGGTTCTATCCCACCCGTGGTATGGTTTGTGTCTCGTGCAATTGAACTCTGAACCTTCTAAGTGAATAAGACACGTGTACATCAGTCAGGTATCTTTATTTCCAAAATATTTCTCTTGCTACACAGTAGGCAACAAAAGTAGTGGAAAAGTAAGATGTCATCAGTCCATCAGCCTTGAAGTGGTTTCGAGGTGGTCAGTCCCTCCATAGTCTTGAACAAAGTCACCATATAGAGTAACCTGTATATCCCACTGAAGAAGTCCAGTATGTAAGCGAAACATTTCATGAATACAGATGCCTAACTGCTGCACCTGTGACTTATTCATCTGTTTGTCTGTATTGCATACCATTAGTATAATGATACTCTGAACCATGCGATGCAGCTACGCTGCGACCCGGGCAGCTACTGACAGTAATGGAGTGTACTCAGCACTGAAAGATGACTCAGCTGACGGCGTCCAGCTAAGATAAACCCGTGAAGGATTTTCCATGCGGAAAATTAGTGATGGTGATGATGATATTCTACTATTACTACCACTACTGTTGCTATTTCTCCTACTACTTCTGATGATACTACTACTACTTTCGCAAGTAAGAAAAATAATAATAATAATAATATTGACAATTTGTGAGGGGATAAGTAAATAAATATTTTTCTTAAGCTAATTTCCAGAATTCTCGAGATTCCCAGCAAATTTCACCCTAACTGATAGGCCCAGCAAAAATATAAGTAATGCCATCTGTTGGGCAGATATATAGTTACAGGTGTCTCCTGGTCTCTCTAGTATGGGTTATATTACTTGCTGGAAGCATTACGTTTGCCTGGTGTTTGGCTGGAGCGAGGTAGAACACTTTCTGCCTAACTAACGTTTTGCGTAGACCACCTCGTAACCTCCGTGTGTCTGTATCAGCTCTAGCTGTAGTTTTGGTCAGTTTTGGTCAGACGATGCTGTGATCTGAAGCAAATTAGAGACTAGTTGATTCATTACTGAAGCAGTCTCGAGAGTGACAAGAAGACACCAGCCAAATCCTCTCGTCCCTACCTATGGGACTCGGCACTGACTCACAATAATCATAATAACGCAACTTCAAACAAATCATAGAACGGGTGGGTTTTAAACTTATGGTAAGTGCAACTAACACAAATTCTGTTAAGAAAAGCTAGTGCTTTTTTCCGGGCAAGTCATGTCAACGCCGACCCAAGCCGCTCTGTCCTGTTTTTATTGTATGTGTCACATTTCCGTTGTCTTTATTTTAATGATTTTGATAATATTTTTATTTTTATTTTTCCATGACTAGTAAATTAGACATATGATTCTTAAATAATAAAAAATAATAATTATATCAATAATAAAAACAAGAATAATTATAGTAATAATGAAAATAATTATCAATAAAATAGCATTAATAATAATAAATAATAATAATAATAAATCATACAAGTAAAACCAAACAAATAAAACAATATCAATGCTGCTTGCTTCCATGAGTTTCTACCATTGCTCAAACTAGTTTCAACTCTGACCTTCGCTCGACTCCACTATATCTGAACTCTGGCATTTTGACCTCTCATAACTCTCCTTGGAGCTCCCGCCGCCTGCATACCTTGCCCGGCTCTCTCACTCACTCTAATATCTCAGAGCGTCGGCGCCTCCATCTTTACTAAAGTGTTCCCTGGGATATTTGACGTCTAAACCCTTACCCCCAGTCTCCAGTCATCCATTTTTCAGTCATTTTTCTGTTCGGTGCTGTCTTGGAACTTTTGTGTTCTCGGACATGATGATAGTCTTAGGAAAAAAATGTGATATTAGGGTGGCCGGAACAATTGGCTCTTAACAAAGGATTTGCACGGGATATTTCGGACGATGTTTCGGTCTCACCTGGATGCGTCATTGTGCCTGATTCAGACAGGACCGATATATACGTCATCCGAGTTTTTCTCTGCAGATTGTGTCATAATAATGAAATGAGATTCACACTTTTTCTGGGACTGACGCACGTAATTGTAATAACACGATTGCAAACTAGTCAGGGAACGGGTGGGATTTAAACCCATGGCAAGTGTGTCCTATCACACACAACAACACACACACACACACACACACGCACACACACACACACACACACACACACACACACACACACACACACACACACACACACACACACACACACACACACACACACACACAACACACACACACACAATATATATATATATATATATATATATATATATATATATATATATATATATATATACACACAGTGACCCAAAAAAGAGGAAATGCATTCACCATCATTCTTTCAATCACTGTACTCATCTCCGAACTACCGCATCCTCACCCCTCATCTACGATGTAGGCACAGTACCTTCCACCTCCAGGTCTCACATCCGGCTGGCCAGTTTCCCTGAAACCATTCATAAAAGTAACACTGGTCACACCTCGGTAGCACTTGCCTCCGCTCACTCCAATCTAATGTACTCGCACAAGCTTTTTGAAAATTCATAGCCCGAGCACTAGAAATCTCTTTTACTCTGTCTCTCCAACCCTTCTTTGGGTGACCCCTACCCTTTCTACTTTCTAGATTTATTTATCCTCTGTATTCACCCTACTTCGCCCTATTCTAAGTGCCCAACCAGCCTCAACAACCCCTCTTTAGCCCTCACGGCTGAAAAGGTGACCAGTCAGTTCGCTCCGAACTGACGGGTCACCATCTAGCAAAGACCCACGTCAGGACATCCCTCCTGGTGAATATATTAATCATCATCATCTCCCAAAATTCTCTGCCCATTATTTAGACCATACATCACCTTCAAACACATCTTCCTCTGCCTTCAACCTCCTCGCTGCATCGTTCATATAACATTATTTGTAGTACTGTTCACTGGCACATTCCCAATTTTGCCTCCATGGATGCCTCGACTCACTACACAACTTTTTCGGCTATACTGTTCAGTGATTTTTTACATCCTCTTCCACAGACCGTCCGCCAACATATTAACTCACAAATATCTGAATGCATTTACTTCCTCCAGTCTATTTCCTTCCAGGCGTATATCCAATCTTTCATTATTTAGTTATTTTTTTAATATTCTCATTAACATGCTCTTTCTATGTTTTCTTTTAATTTCCTTCTTTTACACACACTCCAAAATTCCGTTGCCAAACATTGCAACATTTATTCAGAGCTTCCCAATACCACCGTGTCATCAACAAATTGCAAATGTGACATCCGCCTCGTTATATCTAAAACTAGCTACATCACTATTTAACTAACACAAAGAACTAGCGTAATATTTATGTCATCTGATCATATCCAAGGACTTCAAGCCATAATTTTCTATTTGAATTAGTAGTCAAGACATCTATTTTAAGTATTTATTATGAAAAATTTATTAAACTCGAGGATATTAATCGCATAAATTATCCTAGCATGAGCTTTTCTGAATTTCACAATATATATTCCTTTCTCTGCTCCACATTTCATATTTTAACGAACTGATAAATGTCAAGGTCTGACCTTCCCGTCGGTAACAAGATATATAAACCGAAAGATATACCTGGAGGGCGCTCCGGGGGTCATCGCCCCCGGTAGGGCTCAATTCTCTCAATTAGGAATGTATACTGCCACCACCTCTTCTAGTAGTAGCAGAGGTAAAAGGAGGCAGAGTTAAAACGGAAGAGTGAGGGACAGAGAGAGAGAGAGAGAGAGAGAGAGAGAGAGAGAGAGAAGAGAGAGAGAGAGAGAGAGAGAGAGAGAAAGAGAAATGGCTCCAACTTCATCCTGTTGCCTACTTGTATGTCTCATAACAATAAAAATGCTTTCAAATGAGCTGATGTAGATAACAGCTCTTAGCTTGCCAATAAAGTTAGGAATCCTTAACCTGTAAATAGCTTGTCAATAAAGCTAGGGATCCTTAACATTGTCAAATCCTGTGTAAAAAAAAAAGAAAAAAGAGAGATGGAATTTAGGTTAAAGCTGGAAAACCCAATGAGAATAATATAGGAAAGTTAAGGCTTAAGGTATAATGGCTCTTAAGGTAGCGTGGTCTTAAAATATTCTTGAATGGTGGTGAACAGATATCATGTAGCCTTAACGACCTTCATGCAGGCGATGGGCTGGCTTTATGACCAGTTAACCGCCTAAGTAACCTCATCATATGGTGGACTAGTTGTGAGTTGTTCCAGTCAAGATGGGTGTGGGTTAGTTATGAGTTTTTCCTACTACAATGGGTAGTGCCTAATTGGCAATTGTTCCTGAGAGGATGTGTGTAGCCTAATTATGAGTTGTTTCATTAAAGACGGATGAGGATAGTAGTGATTTGTTCCAGCCAGGATGGGTGTGGGTTAATTATGAGTTGTTTCAGCCGGGATAATTATGGGTTAATTGTGAGTTGTTACAGCCGGGATAATTGTGGGTTTAATGTGAGTTGTTCCAGGTAAGATAGGTGTAGATTAATGATGACTCGTTCCAGGTAAGATAGGTGTAGGTTAATGATGACTCGTTCCAGGTAAGATGGGTGTAGGTTAATGATGACTCGTTCCAGGTAAGATGGGTGTAAGTTAATGATGACTCGTTCCAGGTAAGATGGGTGTAAGTTAATGATGACTCGTTCCAGGTAAGATGGGTGTAGGTTAATGATGACTTGTTCCAGGTAAGATGGATGTAGGTTAATGATGACTCGTTCCAGGTAAGATAGGTGTAGGTTAATGATGACTCGTTCCAGGTAAGATGGGTGCAGGTTAATGATGACTTGTTCCAGGTAAGATGGATGTAGGTTAATGAATCGTTCCAGGTAAGATAGGTGTAGGTTAATGATGACTCGTTCCAGGTAAGATGGGTGTAGGTTAATGATGACTCGTTCCAGATAAGATGGGTGCAGGCTAATGATGACTCGTTCCAGGTAAGATGGGTGTACGTTAATGATGACTTGTTCCAGGTAAGATGGATGTAGGTTAATGATGACTTGTTCCAGGTAAGATGGGTGCAGGTTAATGATGACTCGTTCCAGGTAAGATGGGTGTAGGTTAATGATGACTTGTTCCAGGTAAGATGGATGTAGGTTAATGATGACTTGTTCCAGGTAAGATGGATGTAGGTTAATGATGAATCGTTCCAGGTAAGATGGGTGTAGGTTAATAATGACTCGTTCCAGGTAAGATAGGTATAGGTTAATGATGATTCGTTCCAGGTAAGACAGGTGTAGGTTAATGATGACTCGTTCCAGGTAAGATGGATGTAGGTTAATGATGACTTGTTCCAGGTAAGATGGATGTAGGTTAATGACTTGTTCCAGGTAAGATAGGTGCAGGTTAATGATGACTAGTTCCAGGTAAGATGGGTATAGGTTAATGATGACTTGTTCCAGGTAAGATGGATGTAGGTTAATGATGACTCGTTCCAGGTAAGATGGGTGTAAGTTAATAATGACTCGTTCCAGGTAATATAGGTATAGGTTAATGATGACTCGTTCCAGGTAAGACAGGTGTAGGTTAATGATGAGTCGTTCCAGGTAAGATAGGTGTAGGTTAATGATGACTCGTTCCAGGTAAGATAGGTATAGAACATTAAAATGGTATAAAATACCGACAGGTTGTTAGGTAAGACACATATGCAACAGTTAGGTATCTTTATAGTGAAACGTTTCGCCTACACAGTAGGCTTCTTCAGTCAAGTACAGAAAAGTTGATAGAAGCAGAAGATACTTGAAGACGATGTAATCAGTCCATCACCCTTAAAGTTTTGAGGTGGTCAGTCCCTCAGTCTGGAGAAGAGCATTGTTCCATAGTATGAAACAATATGGAGAAGAATTGACAGGATGGAGCTTTTTATAGCGCCAAGAGGTGAGACGTAGGCCACTAGGAGAGGTAAGAACTCAGATGTTGAGAAGTCCGGTCCCTCTCAAATCCAGCCCCTCTCACTAGTGGAAGTTGTCGAAGTTGATTGCAGGTCTGTACCAAGATACCCTTGTGTTGCAGTGTCTGACAGATTGAACATTAAAATGGTATAAAATACCGACAGGTTGTTAGGTAAGACACATATGCAACAGTTAGGTATCTTTATTGTGAAACGTTTCGCCTACACAGTAGGTTTCTTCAGTCAAGTACAGAAAAGTTGATAGAAGCAGAAGATACTTGAAGACGATGTAATCAGTCCATCACCCTTAAAGTTTTGAGGTGGTCAGTCCCTCAGTCTGGAGAAGAGCATTGTTCCATAGTATGAAACAATATGGAGAAGAAGTGACAGGATGGAGCTTTTTATAGAGCCAAGAGGTGAGACGTAGGCCACTAGGAGAGGTAAGAACTCAGATGTTGAGAAGTCAGGTCCCTCTCAAATCCAGCCCCTCTCACTAGTGGAAGTTGTCGAAGTTGATTGCAGGTCTGTACCAAGATACCCTTGTGTTGCAGTGTCTGACAGATTGAACATTAAAATGGTATAAAATACCGACAGGTTGTTAGGTAAGACACATATGCAACAGTTAGGTATCTTTATTGTGAAACGTTTCGCCTACACAGTTGCTCTTCTCATACTTCTCTCAGCTGTTACGTCAGTAACAAAGGTATTAAACACACACACACACACACACACACACACACACACACACACACACAAACAGCAGCGAGTCATGGTACGTGGCGAGGTGTCAGAGTGGGCACCTGTGACCAGCGGGGTCCCGCAGGGGTCAGTCCTAGGACCAGTGCTGTTTCTGGTATTTGTGAATGACATGACGGAAGGAATAGACTCTGAGGTGTCCCTGTTTGCAGATGACGTGAAGTTGATGAGAAGAATTCACTCGATCGAAGACCAGGCAGAACTACAAAGGGATCTGGACAGGCTGCAGACCTGGTCCAGCAATTGGCTCCTGGAGTTCAATCCCACCAAGTGCAAAGTCATGAAGATTGGGGAAGGGCAAAGAAGGCCGCAGACGGAGTACAGTCTAGGGGGTCAGAGACTACAAACCTCACTCAAGGAAAAAGATCTTGGGGTGAGTATAACACCAGGCACATCTCCTGAAGCGCACATCAACCAAATAACTGCTGCAGCATATGGGCGCCTAGCAAACCTCAGAACAGCATTCCGACATCTTAATAAGGAATCATTCAGGACCCTGTACACCGTGTACGTTAGGCCCATATTGGAGTATGCGGCGCCAGTTTGGAACTCACACCTAGCCAAGCACGTGAAGAAACTAGAGAAAGAGCAAAGGTTTGCAACAAGACTAGTCCCAGAGCTAAGAGGTATGTCCGACGAGGAGAGGTTAAGGGAAATCAACCTGACGACACTGGAGGACAGGAGAGATAGGGGGGACATGATAACGACATACAAAATACTGAGAGGAATTGACAAGGTGGACAAAGACAGGATGTTCCAGAGATTGGACACAGTAACAAGGGGACACAGTTGGAAGCTGAAGACACAGATGAATCACAGGGATGTTAGGAAGTATTTCTTCAGCCACAGAGTAGTCAGTAAGTGGAATAGTTTGGGAAGCGATGTAGTGGAGGCAGGATCCATACATAGCTTTAAGCAGAGGTATGATAAAGCTCACGGCTCAGGGAGAGTGACCTAGTAGCGATCAGTGAAGAGGCGGGGCCAGGAGCTCGGACCCGACCCCCGCAACCTCAACTAGGTGAGTACAACTAGGTGAGTACACACACACACACACATAATGCAGTATTTCCCTTAGTTCTTACTATTATATCTATCGTAATTTCCAGTCTTATAATGGTTGTCTCTCTCTCTCTCTCTCTCTCTCTCTCTCTCTCCTCTCTCTCTCTCTCGCTCTCTCTCTTATATTCTATATTTCCCTGCCAAGGAATTCGAGAAACTTCTTTAGAGAAAACTTTAATTTTCCTAAACTATGATGACTTTCCTATTCTTTCGCTTCCATATTATCTTGCGTCTGTGACGTTTTCTCAGTTTATTATATCTCTCTTCCTCTTTCCCTTTCTCTCTCTCTGTCTCTCTCTCTTCTCTCTTCTCTCTCTCTCTCTCTCTCTCTCTCTCTCTCTCTCTCTCTCTCTCTCTCTCTCTCTCTCTCTCTCTCTCTCTCTGTCTTACATTTGTTATTATTATTATTATTATTATTTTATTAATTTTATTGTTACTTTTATTATTATTATTATTAATTTTATTATTATTATTAATTTAATTATTATTATTATTATTATTATTATTATTATTATTATTATTATTATTATCATTATTATTATTAGGGGAACTTAATAAGCTAGTAAAGAGCCTCGGGAATGGCAAGTAAACAGGTTTGATCTCAGGAAGGGAAGGACATCTGCAGATCCTTGTATGCAGAGTCCTTCCCGGGCTTCAAGGAACTCCTTGAAGCCATTTTTATTAATAAAGTAAAATGATGCTCTATGCTTTGTCTTTCCTTTTTTATTACGCTTAACTTAAGCGTTTTAAAATCCCCGCCTGTGTTTAAGCTTTATTTCAAGCTTCAAGCGAGATTCTTATGAGCGAATGGACAAAGGAAGGGACAGGGTTCAACCCCAGTGCACGTGGAAACGTTAGATAGGTTTACATGTCAGTTTACCTAGAGGTAAGTAGGTAGCAGGGCGTTAGTTTACTGTTTGAGTGTGGCATTATGGGGTAGAGCATCAGGGTAAACTTGTGGAGATAAGCTGGATACAGTGTCTTTATTGGGTTATCCTTGATTATTACTTTTATAAGTTTATCTGAATAATTTTTTTTTACTCTTAATCTTCTTCCTTCTTCTTCTCATTGTTGTTGTCCTTTTTTTCTTCATTTTCTTTTTCTTTTTCCTTTCTTCTTTTCCCTCTTTTTTCTTCCTCTGCTTCTTCTACGCTCACTTGCTCTTGGAACAATATCAATCAATAGTCTCTTCAGCAAGCTTGACAGTTCACCTTTGTATTCAAGCTGGATGCAGCTCTACACTCATCCACTCTACACTCAAACTCCTCAAACATTCACTCAAGAGTCGAATACATTCAACATTCACTGTATACTCAAACATTCACGTTTCAGTCCAACTCCAACTCTTCTCTCTAACATTCATGCAACATTCAAATATATCTAACATTTACTATGCACTCTTACACCTCTCACTTTTCACCTCTTCTCACCTCTCAGTACCCGCGAACGGTATTGATCAATAACAAAAGTGAGACTAGCCAAGGAGTCGAACCCGTGCTGCTTTGGCCTGCCTCATGGTGAGCGAAATGACAGACGACGCTCTAGTCAACGGGACCACACAATTCTCAATAAAGACGTATCCAGCCAAGCTAGGTGTCGTACCCGTCATCCGAGGACATACGGTGGTGTGATGCCTCTGAGCTAATTTCATTCTACTCCCTAGTTGGTGTACTAGCCCAACGAGCAGTAGTTTATATTATTATACCCACGAACGAGTGGTATTGATCAATAATAACACTGCGACTAGCCAAGGAGTCGAATGAAATTAGCTCAGAGACATCCAAACCAACGAATGTCCTCGGATGACGGTACAACATCTAGCTTGGCTGGATGTGTCATTCTTCAGAATTGTGTGGTCCGTGGACTAAAACGTCATCTGTCATCGGGCCAAAGCAGCATGGGTTCGACTCCTCGGCTAGCTGCAGTGTTGTTATTGATCAATACCACTCGTTCGCGGGTACAGTAATATATATGTAGTGCCGAATATGTAAAACTTGCGATCTTGGCTTAAATAGCAACGCTCATCTTGCCATATAAGACAAGCGAAAATTTGTGTATGCAATAATTCGCAAAAATCATTCTGAACCTAACGAAAAAAATATATTTCACTGTGTTTGTTTAGTATTAAATTATTGTAAACAAATATAAAATATATTTAGTTGGGTTAGGCTAAAATAAATTGTTCTTGTTATAATAAGGTTAGGTAAGTTTTTTAAGTTACTTTTGGTGCAAAATTATAAATTTTTGCATGAACATTAATGAAAAAAATATATCTTTAAACGTATGAGAGAAATTTTAGAAAGGACTTAATTTTAAATGAGTTCTTGCTAAATGACCAGTTTTTACATATCGGCACGACATATATATATATATATATATTATATATATATATATATAATATATATATATATTATATTATATATATATATATATATATATATATATCAATAAGATCACAGTAAATAGGTGATTTCAAAATATGCAAAACAACCACTGTGAAAGAGCAGTGAAATTCTAAGCGTTTTCGTAACTACTCACATTGTCAAGTTCCTTGACAATGTAAGTAGTCACGAAAGTGCTTGGAATTTTACTACTCTTTCACAGTGGTTGTTTTGCATATATGCAAACAATCGCAGACAGGCTATCCTAACAATGCAGAACAAACCATATGGAATAATTTTACCCAAGTGGAAAATACATCCCTAAAAACAAACTTTATGTAACATTGCATTATTATTCAGATTCACTTGTTGTCAAACAAGCTTGAGTTAGGAGGAGTATTAGCCACTTAGGTAAAATAGATCAGTTATTAATTAGATGCCGACTACTGTGTTTCCTTAATATTCTGTAACTTGTTTCCTGTAAACCTTTGAGGTTCTCCACCTCCACTTACCCCGGAATAGTGTGAGGGGACGGACGGACGTAGGTGTTTGGGTCGGTGACAGACCTCACTCTGTCAGGGGCTGCCACTGATACCATCTGCCCTGCCTCAGAGAATTTCCCTTCGTATCTGTTGCTGTCTTACAACATTGCATAGTTCCTGATAAAATATATAGAGGTAGAGGTCTCCATTCCGATTTTGTATGTTCTGCATGCATTCATGCATAGAATATATATATAAAAATATAATATATAAATATATATATATATATATATATATATATATATATATATATATATATATATATTTGGGGTCCACCTCTGGTGTAAATTGTGGGACCCATAGCCTCGGAGAAGTGGATAAAAAGGCTTCAAGGAAAAATATTTGGACTTCTTCCTGAAGCCGTTTGAATATTCCACTTCCCCTACCACCCCATCTTTTCATATTTATTTTTTTTTTACTAATAGGAATATTTTATTACATAATATGGTCTCGTGCCGAATATGTAAAACTGGTCAATTAGCAAGAACTCATTTAAAATTAAGTCCTTTCTAAAAATTTCTCTTATACGTTTAAAGATATATTTTTTCATTTTTAATTTTGCTCCAAAAGAATCTTAGAAAACTTACCTAACATTATTATAACAAGAACAATTTATTTTAGCCTAACCCAACTAAATATATTTTAGATTTGCAATAATTTAATACTAAAGAAAGACAGTGAAATATTTTTTTTCGTTAGGTACAGAATGATTTTGGCGAAATTATTGTATACACAAATTTTTGCTTTTCCTATATGGCAAGATGAGCGTTGCTATTTAAGCCAAGATCGCAAGTTCTGCCTATTCGGCACGACCTACCTACCTATATATATATATATTATATATATATATATATAATATATATTTTATATATATATATATATATATATATATATATTATATTATATTATCACACCGGCCGATTCCCACCAAGGCAGGGTGGCCCGAAAAAGAAAAACTTTCACCATCATTCACATCCATCACTGTCTTGCCAGAAGGGTGCTTTAAAACTACAGTTTTTAAACTGCAACATTAACACCCCTCCTTCAGAGTGCAGGCACTGTACTTCCCATCTCCAGGACTCAAGTCCGGCCTGCCGGTTTCCCTGAATCCCTTCATAAATGTTTCTTTGCTCACACTCAACAGCACGTAAAGTATTAAAAACCATTTGTCTCCATTCACTCCTATCAAACACGCTCACGCATGCCTGCTGGAAGTCCAAGCCCTCGCACAAAAAACCCTTTCCTTTACCCCCTCCCCCCAAAACCCTTCCTAGGCCGACCCTCCCCCCGCCTTCCTTCCACTACAGACTGTTTTACACTCTTGAAGCCCATTCTGTTTCGCTCCATTCTCTCTACATTCCGAACCACCTCAACACCCTTCCTCAGCCCTCTGGACAACGTTTTAGTAATCCCGCACCTCCTCCTAACTTCCAAAACTACGAATTCTCTGCATTATATTCACACCACACATTGCCCTCAGACATGACATCTCCACTGCCTCCAGCCTTCTCCTCGCTGCAACATTCATCACCCACGCTTCACACCCATTAAGAGCGTTGGTAAAACTATACTCTCATACATTCCCCTCTTTGCCTCCAAGGACAAAGTTCTTTGTCTCCACAGACTCCTAAGTGCACCACTCACTCTTTTCCCTCATCAATTCTATGATTCACCCTCATCTTTCATAGACCCATCCGCTGCACGTCCACTCCAAATTTTCTGAATACGTTCACCTCCCCATAAAATCTTTCCCCCCAATCTGATATTCAATCTTTCATCACCTAATCTTTTTGTTATCCTCTAACCTTACTCTTTCCTGTATTCACCTTTAATTTTCTTCTTTTGCACACCCTACCAAATTCATCCACCAATCTCTGCAACTTCTCTTCAGAATCTTCCAAGAGCACAGTGTCATCGGCAAAGAGCAGCTGTGACAACTCCCACTTTGTGTTGATTCTTTATCTTTTAACTCCACGCCTCTTGCCCAAACCCTCGCATTTTCTTCTCTTTTCAACCCCATCTATAAATATATTAAAAAAACCACGGTGACATCACACATCCTTGTCTAAGGCCTACTTTTACTGGGAAAAAAAATTTCCCTTTTCCTACATACTCTAACTTGAGCCTCCCCTATCCTCGTAAAAACCTTCACTGCTTTCAGTAACCTACCTCCTACACCATACACTTGCAACATCTGCCACATTGCCCCCCTAACCACCTGTCATACGCCTTTTCCAAATCCATAAATGCCACAAAGACCTCTTTAGCCTTATCAAAATTTACTGTTCACTTATATGTTTCACTGTAAACACCTGGTCCACACACCCCCTACCTTTCCTAAAGCCTCCTTGTTCATCTGCTATCCTATTCTCCGTCTTACTCTTAATTCTTTCAATTATAACTCTACCATACACTTACCAGGTACACTCAACAGACTTATCCCCCTATAATTTTTGCACTCCTCTTTTATCCCCTTTGCCTTTATACAAAGGAACTATGCATGCTTTTCTGCCAATCCCTAGGTACCTTACCCTCTTCCATACATTTATTAAATAATTGCACCAACCCCCTCCAAAACTATATCCCCACCTGCTTTTAACATTTCTATCTTATCCCATCAATCCCGGCTGCCTTACCCCCTTTCATTTTTCCTACTGCCTCACGAACTTCCCCCCCACTCACATATATATATAATATATATATTTATATATATATTTATATATATAGCAATTGAGGTCCAACGTGGGAGACGAATACGACTTTTAAATTATATCCGATTTCTTTATTAAAGTCTCGGATGTTTCTTCATCCAGCACCAAATTATAGAAGTTCTAAACTGAGAATACAAAAACATAAAAATTACTGATGAGGTCCAGAAGGAGGATATCTCTTCATTCCTGAATATTTTCATTTCAAACAAGATTAATGATTTTGAGATCTGTTTATCGTAAACCATCTTTTACTAGTCTAGGTTTTAAATTTTTTATCTTTGGTTCTAAATCTGTTTAT
>NC_069474.1:12186620-12194120 GCF_026875155.1 Cherax quadricarinatus | reverse complement strand
CAGTTTTGGTAATCCCGCACCTCCTCCTAACTTCCAAACTACGAATTCTCTGCATTATATTCACACCACACATTGCCTCAGACATGACATCTCCACTGCCTCCAGCCTTCTCCTCGCTGCAACATTCATCATCCATGCTTCACACCCATATAAGAGTGTTGGTAAAACATATACTCTCATACATTCCCCTCTTTGCCTCCAAGGACAAAGTTCTTTGTCTCTACAGACTCCTAAGTGCAACCACTCACCCTTTTCTCCCTCATAATTCTATGATTCACCTCATCCTTCATAGACCCATCCGCTGACACGTCCACTCCCAAATATCTGAATACATTCACCTCCTCCATACTCTCTCCCTCCAATCTGATATCCAATCTTTCATCACCTAATATTTTTGTTATCCTCATAGCCTTACTCTTTCCTGTATTCACTTATAATTTTCTTCTTTTGCACACCCTACCAAATTCATCCATCAATCTCTGCAACTTCTCTTCAGAATCTCCCAAGAGCACAGTGTCATCAGCAAAGAGCAACTGTGACAACTCCCACTTTATGCGTGATTCTTTATCTTCTAACTCCACGCCTCTTGTCAAGACCCTCGCATTTACTTCTCTTACAACCCCATCTATAAATATATTAAACAACCACGGTGACATCACACATCCTTGTCTAAGGCCTACTTTTACTGGGAAATAATTTCCCTCTTTCCTATGTACTCTAACTTGAGCCTCACTATCCTCGTAAAAACTCTTCACTGCTTTAAGTAACCTACCTCCTACACCATACACCTGCAACATCTGCCACATTGCCCCCCTATCCACCCTGTCATATGCCTTTTCCAAATCCATAAATGCCACAAAGACCTCTTTAGCCTTATCTAAATACTGTTCACTTATATGTTTCACTATAAACACCTGGTCCACACACCCCCTACCTTTCCTAAAGCCTCTTTGTTCATCTGCTATCCTATTCTAATATATATATATATATATATATATATATATATATATATATATATATATATATATATATATATATATATATATATATATATATATACTACAATTCCAGTTCGAACCCAAACGTCGTCTTAAATTTTGTTCTCACAACTAAAAGTCATTTGTGATTTTTTTTGTGTGTAGTATTATGGGTCACTATTGAATTGTATTAGGTATGAGTGCGCGCGTCACATTTGAATTGTTCCAGTTACGGTATTGTGGGTGAGCTTATTTTTTCCCTAGTACGAATTGTAGGTCACTGCAAATTGTTCCATGTATGAAATTTTAGGTTACTTATGAATTGTTTCAGGTAAGGAATTGCGAGTCATTTTTTAATTTAGTTATACCCGAAATTGTAGGTTATTGTGAACTGTTCCTGCTAACTGTATTGTGGGTTACTTGTGAATTGTACCTGGTACGGAATTATTGGTCACTTGTGAATTGTTATTGGAACAATAATGTGGTCAATTGTGAGTTGTTCCTGGGGCAATGTGAGTCACTTGTGAATTGTTCCTGGAATAATAATGTGAATTGCTCCTGGAACAATAATGTGAATTGTTCCTTGAACAATTTGAATTGTTCCTGGAACAATAATGTGAATTGTTCCTGGAACAATAATGTGAATTGTTCCTGGAACAATAATGTGAATTGTTCCTGGAACAATAATGTGAATTGCTCCTGGAACAATAATGTGAATTGCTCCTGGAACAATAATGTGAATTGCTCCTGGAACAATAATGTGAATTGTTCCTGGAACAATAATGTGAATTGTTCCTGGAACAATAATGTGAATTGTTCCTGGAACAATAATGTGAATTGTTCCTGGAACAATAATGTGAATTGTTCCTGGAACAATAATGTGAATTGCTCCTGGAACAATAATGTGAATTGCTCCTGGAACAATAATGTGAATTGTTCCTGGAACAATAATGTGAATTGTTCCTGGAACAATAATGTGAATTGTTCCTGGAACAATAATGTGAGTTCTTGATGGTATTAAGACATGTGCAACGGTTGGTATTAAGACAATAAACCTCTTTGTATTAATTTTGACAGATGTTACTGTTAATGTTAAGGCAAGTGTTACTGTTGGCGTGAAGACAGGTGTTGCTGTTGGAGTCAGTACAGGTGTTGGTGAGTAAGAAAGATGTTGCAAGTGTCAAGACAGGTGTTACTGTTGTAATGACAAGTGTTAATTTGGCATTAGGACAGGTGTTACTTCTGATATTAAGGCAGGTGTTACTGCTGATGTTAAGATAGGTGTTACTGCTGATGTTAAGGCAGGTGTTAAGACGAGTGCTACTCTTGATATTAGGATATAGATTATTATTAGTTGCATGGCAGTTGTTACTGTTGTTGGTAAAACAGATGTTATTGTGGGTCATAAGAAAGGTTTTCTCTAAAAGCATTTGTTAATAAGACAGGTGTTACTGTTTGTAAAAAATAACGGTAATACTATTGTTATTAAGAAAGGTATTACTGTTTGTATTAAAGGAGGAATTACTCTTGGTATTAGGACAGGTGTTACTGTGGGTCCCAGGACATGTCTGACCTAAACAGGTGTTTCTGTTGGCACTAAAAACATATGTCATATGATGTTTTGTTGTTATCAAAGCAATTACTGTTATCTACGAGACATGTGTTATTCATCACAAACAGCTGTTATTCATAAAAAACATGTTATTGTTCGTTCCAAAACAGCTGTTGCTATTCATCACAAAACAGCTGTTGTTATTCATCACAAAACAGCTGTTACTATTCATCACAAAACAGCTGTTACTATTCATCACAAAACAGCTGTTACTATTCATCACAAAACAGCTGTTACTATTCATCACAAAACAGCTGTTACTATTCATCACAAAACAGCTGTTGCTATTCATCACAAAACAGCTGTTGCTATTCATCACAAAACAGCTGTTACTATTCATCACAAAACAGCTGTTACTATTCATCACAAAACAGCTGTTGCTATTCATCACAAAACAGCTGTTGCTATTCATCACAAAACAGCTGTTACTATTCACAAAACAGCTGTTACTGTTCATCACAAAACAGCTGTTGCTATTCATCACAAAACAGCTGTTGCTATTCATCACAAAACAGCTGTTACTATTCATCACAAAACAGCTGTTGCTATTCATCACAAAACAGCTGTTACTATTCATCACAAAACAGCTGTTACTATTCATCACAAAACAGCTGTTACTATTCATCACAAAACAGCTGTTGCTATTCATCACAAAACAGCTGTTACTATTCATCACGAAACAGCTGTTACTGTTCATCACAAAACAGCTGTTACTATTCATCACGAAACAGCTGTTACTATTCATCACAAAACAGCTGTTGCTATTCATCACAAAACAGCTGTTACTATTCATCACGAAACAGCTGTTACTGTTCATCACAAAACAGCTGTTACTATTCATCACGAAACAGCTGTTACTGTTCATCACAAAACAGCTGTTACTATTCATCACAAAACAGCTGTTACTATTCACAAAACAGCTGTTACTATTCATCACAAAACAGCTGTTACGTTTCGTCACAAAATAGCTGTTACGTTTCGTCACAAAACAGCTGTTACGTTTCGTCACAAAACAGCTGTTACGTTTCGTCACAAAACACCTGTTATGATTATTAGTCATAAAACAGCTGTTTTTTTGTCACAGAAGTGTTATAATTATTAGTCACAAAACAGTTCTCTGTCTCATAACAGCTGTTATTCTTAATATTACAGCTGTTATTAGTCACATAACAGTTGTTATTAGTCACATAACTGTTATTCCTGACACAACTGTTATCATTATT
Organism: Cherax quadricarinatus; assembly: GCF_026875155.1. NCBI lineage: Eukaryota > Metazoa > Arthropoda > Malacostraca > Decapoda > Parastacidae > Cherax > Cherax quadricarinatus. Next base: position 12,190,308 of record NC_069474.1, on the reverse strand, counting down.
CTACTGACAAATTTAAAGTAGAAAGAATAAAAAAATTAGAATTCTAAATCTATAATCCATGACAGCATTGTATAATCCATCTGTATATTTGACTTGGAGACCTGGAGAGAGTTCCGGGGGTCAACGCCCCCGCGGCCCGGTCTGTGACCAGGCCTCCTTAGGTCAGTGTCCCAGGATGCCACCCACACCAGTCGACTAACACCCAGGTACCCATTTTACTGATGGGGAACATAGACAACAGGTGGAAAGAAACACGTCCAATGTTTCTACTCTGGCTGGGAATCGAACCCAGGCCCTCACCGTGTGAAGCGAGAGCGTTAACCACCAGGCCACCATAATCTATGAAAAATTATTTTTCTGCGTATAATCTATAAGAATATTAAAAATGTGTTAAATCACACTAAATCTCTATTGACGTGAACAAATGGTAAAGAATATATTTCAAGGTATATCAAATATTTATGAAAACAGAATTGTGCATATCATCACAGGATATATACATAGAGTGGTATATTTCTTTCAGTGTATATATGCTGAGTGTGTGTTTTAATCCATGTTTTAGGGTTTAAAGTATTATTATGTGGTGCATAGGTTAATGTGTAGCTTTAATTACTCATCATATAGGGTTTAAGTATTCTTATGTGGTGGACAGGTTAATATGTAGCTTTAATTACTCATCATATAGGGTTTAAGTATTATTATGTGGTGGACAGGTTAATATGTAGCTTTAATTACTCATCATATAGGGTTTAAGTATTCTTATGTGGTGGACAGGTTAATATGTAGCTTTAATTACTCACCATATAGGGTTTAAGTATTCTTGTGTGGTGGACAGGTTAATATGTAGCTTTAATTACTCATCATATCGGGTTTAGGTATTCTTGTGTGATGGACAGGTTAATATGTAGCTTTAATTACTCATCATATAGGGTTTAAGTATTCTTGTGTGATGGACAGGTTAATATGTAGCTTTAATTACTCATCATATAGGGTTTAAGTATTCTTGTGTGATGGACAGGTTAATATGTAGCTTTAATTACTCATCATATAGGTGTTTAAGTATTCTTGTGTGATGGACAGGTTAATATGTAGCTTTAATTACTCATCATATAGGGTTTAAGTATTCTTGTGTGATGGACAGGTTAATATGTAGCTTTAATTACTCATCATATAGGGTTTAAGTATTCTTGTGTGATGGACAGGTTAATATGTAGCTTTAATTACTCATCATATAGGGTTTAAGTATTCTTGTGTGATGGACAGGTTAATATGTAGCTTTAATTACTCATCATATAGGGTTTAAGTATTCTTGTGTGATGGACAGGTTAATATGTAGCTTTAATTACTCATCATATAGGGTTTAAGTATTCTTGTGTGATGGACAGGTTAATATGTAGCTTTAATTACTCATCATACAGGGTTTAAGTATTCTTGTGTGATGGACAGGTTAATATGTAGCTTTAATTACTCATCATATAGGGTTTAAAGTATTCTTATGTGGTGGACAGGTTAATATGTAGCTTTAATTACTCATCATATAGGATTTAAGTATTCTTATGTGGTGGACAGGTTAATATGTAGCTTTAATTACTCATCATATTTACCGCATAGAACAAAAAAGGCACAAAAATAATAACTTCTACTACTATTGCCTCCCTTCTCTCCCCTTTCTATTTCTTGTGACAGAAACTACTCTCCCTACTCCCTACTTCCACTACTTTAATTACGTCTACCACTGCTTCTTTTTCTTACTCTCTTTCTCCCATTTCTGTCTCCTTCGCCTATATATATACTGACTCATTCTCTTCTCTCATTGTAACTTGCAAATGGTCCAAACCGGACCGAAACATCGTTCATAAACTTTTCTCTCCCCAATGTGCGGGGTTTTTTTTTGTATATATATCATACCGTCTCATAATATATACCAAAATACACGTGAAACCATAGTGTATTTGCATTTGTTAATGTATATAAAACACGTTAAAGACGCAGATTAAATAACAAACTGCTCTAGGGAACACCTCATGTGCAGTGTAGATTTTTATCACGATGACTTGATAAGGCACTACACAGAGCGAAACGTTGCCTTAACCACAGCTTAGTATTCTTACGAACGCCTCGTTTCAGCTATCTCGATCACTATAAATATTTCCGTCAAGGAATTGAGGATCTCACTACATAGTGATAGAAAAGAATTGTGTGGAGAGCACTGGCGATCTTTCAATTACAGGTAAACTTAAAACAGACAGTTACAGGTAAACTTAAAACAGACAATTACAGGTAAACTTAAAACAGACAATTACAGGTAAACTTAAAATAGACAATTACAGGTAAACTTAAAACAGACAATCACAGGTAAACTTAAAACAGACAATTACAGGTAAACTTAAAACAGACAATTACAGGTAAACTTAAAACAGACAATTACAGGTAAACTTAAAACAGACAATTACAGGTAAACTTAAAACAGACAATCACAGGTAAACTTAAAACAGACAATTACAGGTAAACTTAAACAGACAATTACAGGTAAACTTAAAACAGACAATTACAGGTAAACTTAAAATAGACAATTACAGGTAAACTTAAAACAGACAATCACAGGTAAACTTAAAACAGACAATCACAGGTAAACTTAAAATAGACAATTACAGGTAAACTTAAAACAGACAATCACAGGTAAACTTAAAATAGACAATTACAGGTAAACTTAAAACAGACAATTACAGGTAAACTTAAAACAGACAATTACAGGTAAACTTAAAACAGACAATTACAGGTAAACTTAAAACAGACATACTTTGCCAAAACCACCAACAAATAAACCCAGAATGTGCTGTTTAGATTTACATGAAATAATTGAAGGAGAACCAACTCAACAAATCATAAGAGCGGTTTAGCAAATTACTTAATTTCCAATGTTGTGGGAAATAATATCCGTGTACACACTCTCTTTAATCTCTAATTACCGTGTACATACTCTCTCTAATCTACGATTCTACCGCTGGATTCCACTTAAGCATAAGGAATGGTGTTAATAATTGTGCCAGGGGTTGTAGCTGGTACCTGGAGTTTACCTGGAGAGAGTTCCGGGGGTCAACGCCCCCGCGGCCCGGTCTGTGACCAGGCCTCCTTAGGTCAGTGTCCCAGGATGCGACCCACACCAGTCGACTAACACCCAGGTACCCATTTTACTGATGGGGAACATAGACAACAAGTTGAAAGAAACACGTCCAATGTTTCTACTCTGGCTGGGAATCGAACCCAGGCCCTCGCCGTGTGAAGCGAGAGCGTTAACCACCAGGCCACCAGAGCACCAGCTCAACTTTATTAATAGAGATAGTATGTTATGAAACATATGTATTAAGTCATACTTGGTAAACACAGGAGCCAGGGCAAGGATAAATTACCTCCCTACATCACCCCACTTATCCACACCATCTATCTGCTCACACCGATCTATCATATCATAGTTACCTGCCGAAGGTAAACTATTTGCCCACACTAATCTACCTGCCCACACTAGCTTCCCTATCAACATTAATCGATACAATTAGACTAATCCACCTATCCACCTATCCACACTAACCCACCTGCCCATACTAATCCACTTGCATTCAATAAGCTACCTGATCATACTCATCTACCTTCCCACACTAACCCACCTGCACTCACTAACCCACCAACA
>NC_069474.1:12166620-12181620 GCF_026875155.1 Cherax quadricarinatus | reverse complement strand
GATTTCAGTATGACCCTCCAGTGTTTAGCGCCACATATAATTATTATTGCTGCTGAAAGTTATTATAGTTATTCTTAATATCAGCATCACTATAACATCATTATTATTAATATTTTAATGTTGATAATCAGGAAAACGTACAGAGGAGGATGACAAAGTTGATCCCATGTATCAGAAATCTTCGCTATGAGGATAGACTGAGGGTCCTGAACCTGCACTCTCTCGAAAGGCGTAGAATTAGGGGGATATGATCGAGGTGTATAAATGGAAAACAGGAATAAATAGAGGGGATGTAAATAGCGTGCTGAAAATTTCAAGCCAGGACTCGCAGCAATGGTTTCAAGTTGGAAAAATTCAGATTCAGGAAGGATATAAGAAAGCACTGGTTTGGTAATAGAGTTGTGGATGAGTGGAACAAACTCCCGAGTACAGTTATTCAGGCTAAAACGTTGTGTAGTTTTAAAAATAAGTTAGATAAATACATGAGTGGGTGTGGGTGGGTGTGAGTTGGACCTGACTAGCTTGTGCTGCTGGATCTGGTGCCGTGCTCCTTCCTTGAGTGGAAGTGACCAGACTGGATGGGTCATTGGGCTAATCCGGGGGGGGGGTCATTGGGCTAATCCAGGGCAGGGGAGACATGGACCTGCTCCGCCTGGGTCAGTAGGCCTGTTGCAGTGTTTCTTCTTTCTTATGTTATGTTCTTATAATCTAAAACAACAATAATAATTTTAATACGCTTTAATACTGTAATAGTTTTTATTTATTATAATATCAAAACTAATATTAATTATTTTTACACTAGATATACATAATGAGAATTGTATATCTCTCAATATACACAGAGGTGTATATCTCTCAATATACACTGAAAGGTGTATATCTCCCAATATACACTGAGGTGTATCTCTCTCAAATAATATATAATGAGAGGTGTATCTCACAAAGTATATATACTATGAGGTGAATATCTCTTAGTTTACACAATGAAAAAAAATACACACTCAAAGCCGTATATTTCTCAAAATAATACAATGAGAGGTGTAAATCTCTCAAAATAATCCAATGAAAGGCGTATATACCCAAAATAATACAATGAGAGGCGTATATATCTCAAAATAGTACAATGAGAGGTGTAAATCTCTCAAAATAATAAAATGAGAGGTGTAAATCTCTCAAAATAATACAATGAGAGGTGTAAATCTCTCAAAATAAAATGAGAGGTGTAAATCTCTCAAAATAATACAATGAGAGGTGTAAATCTCTCAAAATAATACAATGAGAGGTGTAAATCTCTCAAAATAATACAATGAGAGGTGTAAATCTCTCAAAATAATACAATGAGAGGTGCAAATCTCTCAAAATAATAAAATGAGAGGTGTAAATCTCTCAAAATAATACAATGAGAGGTGTAAATCTCTCAAAATAATACAATGAGAAATGTAAATCTCTCAAAATAATAAAATGAGAGGTGTAAATCTCTGAAAATAATAAAATGAGAGGTGTAAATCTCTCAAAATAATACAATGAGAGGTGTAAATCTCTCAAAATAATACAATGAGAAATGTAAATCTCTCAAAATAATAAAATGAGAGGTGTAAATCTCTGAAAATAATAAAATGAGAGGTGTAAATCTCTCAAAATAATACAATGAGAGGTGTAAATCTCTCAAAATAAAATAAGAGGTGTAAATCTCTCAAAATAATACAATGAGAGGCGTAAATCTCTCAAAATACTACAATGAAAGGCGTATATATCTCAAAATAATACAATGAGAAGTGTAAATATCTCAAAATAATACAATCAGAGGTGTAAATCTCTCAAAATAATACAATGATAGGTGCAAATCTCTCAAAATAATACAATAAGAGGGGTAAATCTCTCAAAATAATACAATGAGAGGTGTAAATCTCTCAAAATAATACAATAAGAGGCGTAAATCTCTCAAAATAATACAACGAAACACGCATATATCTCAAAATAATACAATGAGAGGTGTAAATCTCTCAAAATAATACAATAAGAGGTGTAAATCTCTCAAAATAATACAATGAGAGGTGTAAATCTCTCAAAATAATAACATGAGAGGTGTAAATCTCTCAAAATAATACAATGAGAGGCGTACATCTCTTAAAATAATACAATGAGAGGTATAAATCTCTCACAATAATACAATGAGAGGTGTAAGTTTCTCAAAATAATACAATGAGAGGAGTAAATCTCTCAAAATAATAGAATGAGAGGTGTAAATCACTCAAAATAATACAATAAGAAGATTGAATCTCACAAAGTAATACAATGAAAGGCGTATATCTCTCAAAATAATACAATGAGAGGTGTATATCTCTCAGACTTCATTCACTGAGAGTTTTCTCAAATCCTTGTTTTAGTTATTAAAGTGATCTTCGCAGACGGTAAAAAGGTGACACGCAGCATTAATTGGCCCATTGATTAGTTAATAGGACTTAAACCAATTTAACCAATTACACGTGTTACTATTGGTCGGTCTGTCTGGTTAAATATAAGATACAGGACATTCGTTCCAGTCGCGTTCCTCCTGTACAGAAAGGTTAGGTTAGGTAAGGTTCGTCAGGAAACAGGACAAATGTTTCCTGACGCGGGTCTTAGTCAGATGATGACCCGCCTTTGGAGCTTTTGGTCATCTGACCGAGGCCTTCCGCTGGCTTACCGGTTCACCCCTTTAAAAATTATGGTCATTTATAACCAGTCTGTCTATATGAAAGGATTCAAAACAGAAAGATGTGTATCTCGGTGTATACGCTGAGTTGCATGCACCCTTAATGACCTTAATGTAGTCCACAGTCTTTAAATCCAATTAAGCCTCCAACATATACACCAACATTAAAATACAGTATATTTACGTTTAGAAATACACGTATTTCAGTGTATATGTGGAGTGACAGATAAGCAGATTTTAGTATATGCTTGTGTGTGTGTGTGTGTGTGTGTGTGTGTGTGTGTGTGTGTGTGTGTGTGTGTGTGTGTGTGTGTGCGTGCGTGCGTATGTATTTAAAAATATATATATGTATGTCGTGCCGAATATGCAAAACTGGTCACTTAGGAAGAACTCGTTTAAAATTAAGTTCTTTCTAAAATTTTCTCTTATACGTTTAAAGATAGATTTTTTTCATTGATGTTAATGTAAAAATTTATAATTTTGCACCAAAAGAATCTTTGAAAACTTTCCTAACCTTATTATAACAAGCGCAATTTAATTTAGCCTAACCCAACTAAATATATTTTAGATTTGTTTACAATAATTTAATACTAAACAAACACAGTGAAATAAATTTTTTTCGTCAGGTTCAGAATGATTTTTGTGAAATTATTGCATACACAAATTTTCACTTGTCCTATATGGCAAGATGAACGTTGCTATTTAAGCCAAGATCGCAAGCTTTACATAATCGGCACCACACACACACACCACACATATATATATATATATATATATATATATATTATATATATATATATATATATATATATAAATATATATATATATATATATATTATATATATATATATATATATTATATATTATATATATATATGTCGTGCCGAATAGGTAAAACTGGTCACTTTGCAGGAACTCATTCAAAATTAAGTCCTTTCTAAAATTTTCTCTTATACATTTAAAGATATATTTTTTTCAATCATGTTACTGTAAAAAATAATAAGTTTGTACCAAATGAACCTTAGAAAACTTACCTAACCTTATTATAACAAGCGCAATTGAATTTAGCCTGATCCAACTTAATATATGTTAGGTAAGTTTACAACAATTTAATAATAAACAAACACCATGAAATATATATTTTTTAGTTAGGTTCAGAATATTTTTTGCGAAATTATTACATACACAAATTTTCTCTTGTCTTATTCGGCAAGAAAAGGGTTGCTATTTCAGCCAAAATCGCAAGTTTTACCTATTACTCACGATATATATATATATATGTATATATATATATAATATATATATATATATATATATATATATACATAGGTAGTAGGTTGGTAGACAGCAACCACCCAGGGAAGTACTACCGTCCTGCCAGATGACTGTGAAACAAAAACCTGTAACTGTTTTGCATGATGGTAGGATTGCTGGTTTCTTTTTCTGTCTCATAAACACGCTAAGATAACAGGGATATCTTGCTACTCCTACTTACACTTTGGTCACACTTCACAGACACGCACATGCATATATATATATACATACATCTAGGTTTTTCTCCTTTTTCTAAATAGCTCTTGTTCTTTTTTATTTCTTCTATTGTCCATGGGGAAGTGGAAAAGAATCTTTCCTCCGTAAGCCATGCGTGTCGTATGAGGCGACTAAAATGCCGGGAGCAATGGGCTAGTAACCCCTTCTCCTGTATACAATTACTAAAAAAGAGAAGAAGAAAAACTTTATAAAACTGGGTTGCTTAAATGTGCGTGGATGTAGTGCGGATGACAAGAAACAGATGATTGCTGATGTTATGAATGAAAAGAAGTTGGATGTCCTGGCCCTAAGCGAAACAAAGCTGAAGGGGGTAGGAGAGTTTCAGTGGGGGGAAATAAATGGGATTAAATCTGGAGTATCTGAGAGAGTTAGAGCAAAGGAAGGGGTAGCAGTAATGTTAAATGATCAGTTATGGAAGGAGAAAAGAGAATATGAATGTGTAAATTCAAGAATTATGTGGATTAAAGTAAAGGTTGGATGCGAGAAGTGGGTCATAATAAGCGTGTATGCACCTGGAGAAGAGAGGAATGCAGAGGAGAGAGAGAGATTTTGGGAGATGTTAAGTGAATGTATAGGAGCCTTTGAACCAAGTGAGAGAGTAATTGTGGTAGGGGACTTGAATGCTAAAGTAGGAGAAACTTTTAGAGAGGGTGTGGTAGGTAAGTTTGGGGTGCCAGGTGTAAATGATAATGGGAGCCCTTTGATTGAACTTTGTATAGAAAGGGGTTTAGTTATAGGTAATACATATTTTAAGAAAAAGAGGATAAATAAGTATACACGATATGATGTAGGGCGAAATGACAGTAGTTTGTTGGATTATGTATTGGTAGATAAAAGACTGTTGAGTAGACTTCAGGATGTACATGTTTATAGAGGGGCCACAGATATATCAGATCACTTTCTAGTTGTAGCTACACTGAGAGTAAAAGGTAGATGGGATACAAGGAGAATAGAAGCATCAGGGAAGAGAGAGGTGAAGGTTTATAAACTAAAAGAGGAGGCAGTTAGGGTAAGATATAAACAGCTATTGGAGGATAGATGGGCTAATGAGAGCATAGGCAATGGGGTCGAAGAGGTATGGGGTAGGTTTAAAAATGTAGTGTTAGAGTGTTCAGCAGAAGTTTGTGGTTACAGGAAAGTGGGTGCAGGAGGGAAGAGGAGCGATTGGTGGAATGATGATGTAAAGAGAGTAGTAAGGGAGAAAAAGTTAGCATATGAGAAGTTTTTTACAAAGTAGAAGTGATGCAAGGAGGGAAGAGTATATGGAGAAAAAGAGAGAAGTTAAGAGAGTGGTGAAGCAATGTAAAAAGAGAGCAAATGAGAGAGTGGGTGAGATGTTATCAACAAATTTTGTTGAAAATAAGAAAAAGTTTTGGAGTGAGATTAACAAGTTAAGAAAGCCTAGAGAACAAATGGATTTGTCAGTTAAAAATAGGAGAGGAGAGTTATTAAATGGAGAGGTAGAGGTATTGGGAAGATGGAAGGAATATTTTGAGGAATTGTTAAATGTTGATGAAGATAGGAAGCTGTGATTTCGTGTATAGGGCAAGGAGGAATAACATCTTGTAGGAGTGAGGAAGAGCCAGTTGTGAGTGTGGGGGAAGTTCGTGAGGCAGTAGGTAAAATGAAAGGGGGTAAGGCAGCCGGGATTGATGGGATAAAGATAGAAATGTTAAAAGCAGGTGGGGATATAGTTTTGGAGTGGTTGGTGCAATTATTTAATAAATGTATGGAAGAGGGTAAGGTACCTAGGGATTGGCAGAGAGCATGCATAGTTCCTTTGTATAAAGGCAAAGGGGATAAAAGAGAGTGCAAAAATTATAGGGGGATAAGTCTGTTGAGTGTACCTGGTAAAGTGTATGGTAGAGTTATAATTGAAAGAATTAAGAGTAAGACGGAGAATAGGATAGCAGATGAACAAGGAGGCTTTAGGAAAGGTAGGGGTGTGTGGACCAGGTGTTTACAGTGAAACATATAAGTGAACAGTATTTAGATAAGGCTAAAGAGGTCTTTGTGGCATTTATGGATTTGGAAAAGGCGTATGACAGGGTGGATAGGGGGGCAATGTGGCAGATGTTGCAAGTGTATGGTGTAGGAGGTAGGTTACTGAAAGCAGTGAAGAGTTTTTACGAGGATAGTGAGGCTCAAGTTAGAGTATGTAGGAAAGAGGGAAATTTTTTCCCAGTAAAAGTAGGCCTTAGACAAGGATGTGTGATGTCACCGTGGTTGTTTAATATATTTATAGATGGGGTTGTAAGAGAAGTAAATGCGAGGGTCTTGGCAAGAGGCGTGGAGTTAAAAGATAAAGAATCACACACAAAGTGGGAGTTGTCACAGCTGCTCTTTGCCGATGACACTGTGCTCTTGGGAGATTCTGAAGAGAAGTTGCAGAGATTGGTGGATGAATTTGGTAGGGTGTGCAAAAGAAGAAAATTAAAGGTGAATACAGGAAAGAGTAAGGTTATGAGGATAACAAAAAGATTAGGTGATGAAAGATTGAATATCAGATTGGAGGGAGAGAGTATGGAGGAGGTGAACGTATTCAGATATTTGGGAGTGGACGTGTCAGCGGATGGGTCTATGAAAGATGAGGTGAATCATAGAATTGATGAGGGAAAAAGAGTGAGTGGTGCACTTAGGAGTCTGTGGAGACAAAGAACTTTGTCCTTGGAGGCAAAGAGGGGAATGTATGAGAGTATAGTTTTACCAACGCTCTTATATGGGTGTGAAGCGTGGGTGATGAATGTTGCAGCGAGGAGAAGGCTGGAGGCAGTGGAGATGTCATGTCTGAGGGCAATGTGTGGTGTGAATATAATGCAGAGAATTCGTAGTTTGGAAGTTAGGAGGAGTGTGGGATTACCAAAACTGTTGTCCAGAGGGCTGAGAAGGGTTGTTGAGGTGGTTCGGACATGTAGAGAGAATGGAGCGAAACAGAATGACTTCAAGAGTGTATCAGTCTGTAGTGGAAGGAAGGCGGGGTAGGGGTCGGCCTAGGAAGGGTTGGAGGGAGGGGGTAAAGGAGGTTTTGTGTGCGAGGGGCTTGGACTTCCAGCAGGCATGCGTGAGCGTGTTTGATAGGAGTGAATGGAGACAAATGGTTTTTAATACTTGACGTGCTGTTGGAGTGTGAGCAAAGTAACATTTATGAAGGGATTCAGGGAAACCGGCAGGCCGGACTGGAGTCCTGGAGATGGGAAGTACAGTGCCTGCACTCTGAAGGAGGGGTGTTAATGTTGCAGTTTAAAAACTGTAGTGTAAAGCACCCTTGCTGGCAAGACAGTGATGGAGTGAATGATGGTGAAAGTTTTTCTTTTTCGGGCCACCCTGCCTTGGTGGGAATCGGCCGGTGTGATAATAAAAAAAAAAATAATATATATATATATATATATATATATATATATATATATATATATATATATTATATATATATATATATATATATATATTATACACACACACACACACACACTTTATCTCTACGTCCACTGCCGCACTTACAAGCTATCACACAGCAACACCTGAATGAATACACGAAGAGCTTACTATTCATAAGACGCCGCATCTGTTGTAGTTACATCCTGGGTTAGAAATTTCTATGCAAAACTCAAACTCACCAGGTTATATGGACTCCTATATATGACTCACGAAACCGTAATGACACTATTGCAAACAAACCACACCACGGGCGGGAATAGAACCCGCGATCAGAGTTTTGAGACTGATCGCGGGTTCTATCCCCGCCCGTGGTACGGTTTGACTCCTATCCATGTTCAAATCTGCCTGGTTAGATAGACAGACAGACAGACAGATAGACAGACAGACAAAGAGAACATGAGAGCGAACAAGAGCAAGCAGCAATAAGTGAACGGAGGATCAAGCCTCCACCACCACTTCTTGCTCTGTAGATGTCCAAGAAGCTGGGCTTTTCTGATATTATCCCTCGCTAATTGTGAAGCGCTAAGCCAGTAAGGGGTCACACAACGCCTGGTGAAATGGAAGGTAATCAGATTTGATCCAAGAAAGGAAAGGGTAGCTGCAAATCCTTGGATCAAGAGCTATACACCAGCATCGGGTACTGAGAAAGGAAGTCCAAAACTCAAGAAATGGCAACAGATTGGATGTGTCCAATTCTTTAACTAATTTTGTCCGTCGTTCTTCATGGTAGCAGCTGTTTGTTGTCGTGGGCAGGTGTTTGTCGTGGTGAACAACTGTTGTGGTAAACAGCTGTTAGTGGTGGTGCACAGCTGTTTGTCGTGATGGACAGCTGTCTGTAGTGTTACCACCTGTTTATCGTGTTTGCCAACAGTTTGGTATATTAACAGATTGTCGTGTTATCCAGCTGTTTGTCGTGTTATCCAGCTGTTTGTCGTGTTATCCAGCTGTTTGTCGTGTTAACCAGCTTGTCGTGTTAGCCAGCTGTTTGTCGTGTTAGCCAGCTGTTTGTCGTGTTAACCAGCTTGTCGTGTTAGCCAGCTGTTCGTCGTGCTAGCCAGCTGTTCGTCGTGCTAGCCAGCTGTTCGCCGTGGTGGGCAGCAACTGTTTGCTTGATTTTATTTGACCTTTCTTAATTATCCTCTGACAGGAAACTGTTGGCTGCTAATCTTGGATGAAAAAGAAATTTGATTTTAAATTCCGCTCTCGATTAGCAGTAAATTGACCAACAATTTAGATAGTCCGGCTTATTTTCCAGCAGTTTCTTGCGACTTGCTTACGATAGTTGCTTTGTGTGTGTGTGTGAGAGAGAGAGAGAGAGAGAGAGAGAGAGAGGGAACAATAGGAAAAAGATTGAAAAGAAAAGGGAGAAGATATGAAGAAAGAGAAGAAAGCTGAAATTAATAAGCGAAAAGAGAAATGACCTGCTAAACAGAATATATACATTACTGTAAAGAGAACACGAAAAAAACTTTCATATAAACTTGGAAATACACACATACATACACACCTATACCTACAGATACACACAAATACACACATACACGCGCGCACACACGCACACATACACGCACACATACGCACAAAAATACACACACGCACGCACGTACACACACAAACATACACACACACCACACACACACACACACACACACACACACACACACACACACACACACACACACACACACACACGCATAAGGGGGCACAATTGGAAGTTGAAGACTCAGATAAATCACAGGGATGTTAGGAAGTATTTCGTCAGTCACAGAGTTGTCAGGAAGTGGAATAGTCTGGGAAGTGATATAGTGGAGGCAGGATCCATACATAGCTTTAAAAAGAGGTATGATACAGCTCATGGAGCAGGAAGAGTGACCTAGAAGCGACCAGTGAATAGGTGAGGCCAGAAGCTGTGACTCGACCCCTGCAACCATAACTAGGTAAGTACAGGTGAGTACACACACACACACACACACACACACACACACACACACACACACACACACACACAAGGGGTCACAATGGAAACTGAAGACTCAGATGAATCACAAGGATGTTAGGAAGTATTTCTTCAGTCACAGAGTTGTCAGGAAGTGGAATAGTCTGGAAAGGGAGGTGGTGGAGGCAAAATCCATACATAGCCTTTAAGAAAAGGTATGATAAATCTCACCGAGTAGGGAGGGAGTGACCTAGTAGCGACCAGTGAAGAGGCGGGGTCAGGAGCCATGATTCGACCCCTGAAACCACAATTAGGTGAATACAATTAGGTGAGTACTCACAAAAAAACACTCACGCACATACACAAACATATACACGTACATATATACACACATACACATACACGTACATATATACACACATACACATACTAACACATACACACATATAAACACACATACTCGTACACACACCTCTCATTGCAAACTTTTTCGTTGTATCAACAAGTATTCCCTAGGTATCCTTGCAACGCCTCCTCATATCAGGCAACACTATCCTTTCTTCAATCTCTGCAACTCGCGACAGTCTGCACGAGACACACAGCTTAATGCAAAATGTAAACAATAGAACTATCAGAAGTAACACCTGTTAACCTCTGTTAATCCTACTTCACATCACAATTCTACAAAAGTTCTGTCAAGTTTGTCAAGTGATGCATTTCCAAGACTGTTTCTGCCTGTTTTTTCTTTCAATAATTACTATTATTAGTTATTATTATTTTTGTTATTGTTTCATTATTAATATTAACTTTCCATTACCCAAGGAATGGAAAGGGAAGATTATATAAATGTATATATAGAGTCTCCAGTGGGAAGTGGAACAGAATTCTTTCTCCGTAAGTCGTCATGCGTGTCATAAGAGGTGACCAAAATGCCAGGAGCAAGGGGCTAGTAACCCCTTCTTCTGTATAAATTACTAAAAATTTAAAAAGAAAAACTTTCGTTATAGGTCACCCTGCCTCGGTGGGCTACGGCTGGTGTGTTGACAAAAAAGTATGAATAATATATATACTATTTACTCATTTTTTATATGGAACAGTCTTAGACTCTGCCTTCGTATCATTTTGGCAGCATTTTTAGAACCCTAACGTTTTTTTCTTAATTCTGTAGCATTGTTGACAAATTTAGTTGCATCTTCTTGCTGGTGTCAGATGTCATACGTAGTGTTTTTTTTCAGTCATTGACTTCATGACCCATAGAAACAAACAGTAAATGGAAATTGGAGGAATTCACTTTCCATGTAAATAGAGGGAGAATAACTGAAGATTCTTAGACTGACAGCCCCTCACAGTCAGTATGACACTTCACTTGAGAGACCGTGCTTACAGTAAATACCGAATTACACTCAGAGTATACTAGGAGCCAGTGGCTGTGACTCGACATCTACAACCACATATAGGTGAGTACGTCTTTAATTCTCTGTCTCTTTTTTTTTTAGAGAGATCATGAAAAACCTAAGCCTCCCAGCATTTCAAAATTATGCTATTGCTTGTTAATATACGTAAATATATTAAAAAAAAGAACATTATATAAACTTATATAAGCTAATCTAACTTTGGCGAGAAAAAACAGTTTGCGTGTGTGTTAGACCAGACAGATGAACGAATGGCAATTTAGAGAAAACTGCAATGGGAAATGTGAATGCAGATTGCTGTACAGGTCAGTGATCTGTCATCGATCATATTTCAGTCGTTGCAGTACAGGTCAGTGATCTGTAATCGATCATATTTCAGTCGTTGCAGTACAGGTCAGTGATCTGTAATCGATCATATTTCAGTCGTTGCAGTACAGGTCAGTGATCTGTAATCGATCATATTTCAGTCGTTGCAGTACAGGTCAGTGATCTGTCATCGATCATATTTCAGTCCGATTTTGTACCCTCTAATTTAGGGAATAAAATTCACAACTGTACCACATTTCAGAGAGGAATCCATTATGAAGTCCCTTTAGATGAAGATCCACTTGCCCCCTCTCAGAGAATTGTGGCATTTATTCTTCCCCAACCGTGATATACCTTCCAAGAACTAGCGTTCTAGCTCTTATGGAAATGTTAGAAACATTATGAACGGTAGATAAACTAGAAACTTTATTGCTAGTTGACACTCATCACGCATTTATACGGACGAAAATAAAATACTGCTTTCCTCTAGAAAGTTAATAGATAGTTGACAGCCCTCAACGATTGTACACGGAAGCAATTATAACCAATGTTTTCACTAAGAACTATTGGTAATGTACACCAATATATATATATAATATATATATATATAATATATATATATATATATATATATATATATGTCGTGCCGAATATGTAAAACTGGTCAATTAGCAAGAACTCATTTAAAATTAGGTCCTTTCTAAAATTTTCTCTTATACGTTTAAAGATATATTTTTTTCATTAATGTTGATGTGAAAATTTTTAATTTTGCACCAAAAGGAACTTAGAAAACTTACCTAACCTTATTATAACAAGAGCAATTTATTTTAGCCTAACCCAACTAAATATATTTTAGATTTGTTTACAGTAATTTAATACTAAACAAACACAGTGAAATATATTTTTTTCGTTAGGTTCAGAATGATTTTGGCGAAATTATTGCATACACAAATTTTCACTTGTCCTATATGGCAAGATGAGCGTTGCTATTTAAGCCAAGATCGCAAGTTCTGCCTATTCGGCACGACAAAATATATATATATATATATATATATATATAATATATATATAATATATATATATATATATATATACATGTATGTATGTGGGTGTGTGTGTGTATACCGAGAGGTGCATATCACTAAATGGCTGATACTCAGAGAGGTATATATCTGTCAGTGTATTTACACAGAGAAACATATGGCTCAAACAGTATATACCGCGTTATTAATATACATAGGCACTGCGGCCTTAAGGATTGCTATGCACATGATAGTCCACAAATCTAAAAAAAAAAAATTGACTAATTTAATAACGATGACTGGTCCATGATTAACAGTGATCCCGTCAAATTCAATAGCCTTTTATTTTCTGCAAGTGTCTCAAACTGTGTCTCAAACATTATTTCAAAGGTAATTCTGATTATCTTTGTTAATTAATAATAAATTTTTGAAAATTCCATGTAGTCTCACTTATGAAGTGTTTGTTCCTGGAAACTTGAGATCTGAACTGTTGTCACCAATAATGAGAGATAAAAATAAAAGGATTTTTCATAATGTTATCAGTTTCACTGTATTCTTCTCTAGTATAAAGCCAATGAACCACCAGTTTCCCTGAGCTATAAGGTCAATAGACCACCAATTCCCGTGTAGTATAAGGCCAATGAACCACCAATTCCTCTGTAGTATAAGGCCAATGGACCCAATTCCTCTGTAGTATAAGGCCAATGGACCACCAATTCCTCTGTAGTATAAGGCCAATGGATCACAAATTCCTCTGTAGTATAAGGCCAATGGACCCCCAATTCCTCTCTAGTATCAAGCCAATGGACCACCAATTCCTCTAGTATAAGGCCAATGGACACCAATTCTTCTGCAGTATAAAGCCAATGAACCAATTCCTCTGTAGTATAAGGCCAATAGACCATCAATTCTTCTGCAGTATAAGGCCACTGAACCACCAATTTCTCTGCAGTATAAGGCAAATGGACCAACAATTCCTCTGTAGTATAAGGTTAATGGACCACCAATTCCTCTGTAGGATAATGTCAATGGACCCCCAATTCCTGTGTAGGATAATGTTAATGGACCACCAATACCTGTGTAGGATAATGTCAATGAACCACCAATTCCTGTGTAGGATAATGTCAATGGACCCACAATTCCTGTGTAGGATAATGTCAATGAACCACTAATTCCTGTATAGGATAATGTCAATGGACCCCCACCTCCACTGTAGTATAAGGTTAATGGACCGGAAAATTCTTGTGTAGGATAAGGTCAATGGTCCACCAATTCCTTTACAGTATAAGGTCATTGGACCACCAATTCTTCTGTATTATAAGATCACTGGACCACCAAATCCTGTGAAGGATAAGGTCAATGATCCACAAAGTTTCTGTAGGTTTCAGTAGGCACTTCCTGTCGGCAGTTAAAAATTCCCATATGATTTACGAAATTCCTTTCGATAATACGTCATTTCTCTCGGCATTATGCCTATTCTGTCGGTAGTAAGTCCCTCCTGTCGGTAGTATACTATCCTGTTGGTAGTACGCCATTCCTGTGGATGGTATGCCCTTCCTGTGGATGACATGCCCTTCCTGTGGATGGTATGCCCTTCCTGTGGATGGTATGCCCTTCCTGTGGATGGTATGCCCTTCCTGTCGATGGTATGCCCTTCCTGTTGATGGTATGCCCTTCCTGTGGATGGTACGCCCTTCCTGTGGATGGTATGCCCTTCCTGTGGACGGTATGCCCTTCCTGTGGATGGTACTGCCCTTCCTGTGGATGGTATGCCCTTCCTGTGGTATGGCCTTCCTGAGTGCCCTTCCTGTGGACGGTATGCCCTTCCTGTCGATGGTATGCCCTTCCTTTCGATGGTATGCCCTTCCTGTCGATTGTATGCCCTTCCTGTGGATGGTATGCCCTTTCTGTAGATGGTACGCCCTTCCTGTCTACGGTACGCCCATCCTATGGAAGGTACGCCCTTCC
The DNA here is from genome assembly GCF_026875155.1 of Cherax quadricarinatus. Classification (NCBI taxonomy): domain Eukaryota; kingdom Metazoa; phylum Arthropoda; class Malacostraca; order Decapoda; family Parastacidae; genus Cherax; species Cherax quadricarinatus. The sequence goes on along the minus strand of NC_069474.1, from coordinate 12,167,295 downwards.
TATGGCTGGTACGCCCTTCCTATGGCTGGTACGCCCTTCCTATGGCTGGTACGCCCTTCCTGTCGGCGGTATACCATTCAACCGAAAATAAATTGCTTCTCGGGTGGCATTCTTTACGTGTGGCGCGATTGATCCATGAGCAGCAAAAACGACAATGATGGGAGGTATAGATAAGGCTGGAGATGTGTGCTCGGCTGCCCCACCTCACTCTATTATCTATTTACGCTCTGTAAACCCACTAACAAGTCGCTTGTATACCAAGGCATTGAGATCGATTAACCATTAGTACAGTATTCATTTCAAATACTGTACTTGATATAATATATATATATATATATATATATATATATATATATATATATATATATATATATATATATATATATATATATATATATATATTGTCGTGCCGAATAGGTAAAATTTGTCACTTAGCAAAAACTCATTTAAAATTAAGTCCTTTTTAAAATTTTCTCTCATACGTTTAAATATATATATTTTTTTTCATTTATGGTAATGTAAAAATTAATAATTATGCACCAAAAGAATCTTAGAAAGCTTACCTAACTTTATTGTAACAAGCGAAATTTAATTTTAGCCTAATCCAACTAAATATATTTTAGATAACTTTGCAATAATTTAATAATAAACAAACAGAAAGAAATGTACTTTTTT
>NC_069474.1:12029120-12161620 GCF_026875155.1 Cherax quadricarinatus | reverse complement strand
GGCCCCGCTCTTCACTGATCGCTACTTGGTTTTACTCTCCCCGCTCCGTGAGCTTTATCGAACCTCGTCTCAAAACTACGTATGGTTCCTGCCTCCACTACGTCACTTCCCAGACTATTCCACTTCCTGGCAACTACATGACTGAAGAAATACTTCCTAATATCCCTTTGACTCTTCTAAGTCTTCAGCTTCCGATTGTGACCCCTTATTTCTTTGTCCCATATCTGGAACATCCTGTCTTTGTCCTTCTTATCATTCCTCGTAGTACTTTATATGTCGTTATCATGTCTCCCCTGACCCTCCTGTTGTCCAGTGTTGTCTAGCCGATTTCTCTTAACCTTTCTAGTCTTGTTGCAAATCTAGTTTCTTGACGTGCTTGAACAGGTGTGGGTTCCAAACTGGCGCTTCATACTCCAATATGGGCCTGACGTACACTGTGTACAGAGTTTTGAACGATTCCTTGTTGAGATATCGGAACGCTATTCTTAGGTTTGCCAGACACCCATTTGCTGCAGCAGTTATCTGGTTGATGTGCACCTCAGGATGTGCTCGGTATTATACTCATCCAAAGATCCTTTTCCTTGAATGGGGTTTGTAGTCTTTGTCTGCGGTCTTCTTTTCCCTTCCCCGATCTTCATAACTTTGTATTTGGCCTGCTCCAGTTGCTGGACGAAGCTTCCAGCCTGTCCAGGTCTCTTTGTTGTCCTGCCTGAACCTCATCCGAATTTAATTCTCCTGGTTAACTTCACATCATCTGCACACAGGGATATTTCTGAGTCTATCCTTCTGTCATGTTATTCACATATACCAAAAACAGCACTGGTCCTAGGAGTGATCCCTGTGGAACCCGCTCGTCACAGGCGCCCACTTACACCTCGTCACCTTCTGTGACTCGTTGTTGCCTCCCTGTCAGGTATTCTCTGATTCATTGCAGTGCCTTTCCTGTGATGCGTGCCTGATCCTCCTAGTTTTTGCACTATCTTCTTGTGAGGAACTGTGTTGAAGGCCTTATTGCAGTCCAAGAAGATGCAATCTACCCACCCCTCTCTCTAGTGTCCAACTTCTGCTACCTTGTCATAAAACTCCAGTAGGCTTGTGACACAGGATTTCCCTTCCTTGAAACCATGCTGATTATCGTTTATAAGCTTGTCCCTTTCTAGGTGCTCCACCGCTTTCCTCCTGAAAATCTTCTCCATGATTTTGCATACTATACACATCATTGACACTGGTCTGTAGTTTAATGCCTCGTGTCTGTCACCTTTCTTAAAAATTGGGACTACATTTCCCACCTTCCATACCTCACGTAGTTGTCCATCTTTAATGGATGTGCTGAAGATTTTTGTTAGTGGCACACACAGCATCTATGCCCCTCTCTAAGGACCCACAGAGAGATGTCCAGTCCCACAGCCTTGAGGTATCAAGTTCACATAGCAGCTTCTTCACCTTCTCCTCGGTTGTGCGCCGAGGAACTATGGCGGGTTGCTGTGAAGGAGGAGTTGTGTTGAGGGGGCTGGAGACAATGGGTACAGCATGTGGATTGTGGTTAGATTGTTGGGGTGCACTGGGATTGTCGGGGTTGATGGCCTTCTGTAGGTGGTTCTGAGGGAGGTTGTATTTGTTTCTTCTCCTGAGTCTGGGTTCTCCTGCCCATCTCAGTTTTTGCCTCTCTTTCCTCCTTGCGTCTTTGTACCCTCTCTTTCAGTTTCTGTCTTCTCGTGTTCTGTCACAGTCGAGGTACACCCTTCTGATATGTCCCTTAGTCATGCTTTCTCCTGCAGGATCCTGTTTCGTGCAGATTCTGCCTTGAAAATCACTTTGATTAGCCGGCTTTTTCCTCTTGCAAACCCCTCTATTCTCAATAAATTTGTCAGCTGGGTCATGTCATCCTCTCCTATTGTTTTCATGATACTTTCAATTGCTTTACTCTCCCCCTGTCTTCATACTTCATAAGTTTTTCCTTCAACTTCCTAGAGACCAAAAACAAAGATTGACCTCTCCCTTTCATTTTACCACTGCAGTTCCTTTTGTATCCCCTGATTCGATTTAGTTGCCTCTATTGCAGCTTTCTTCTCTTCAATCTCTTCTCCGTCTCTTGTCCCTGTGCCCAGTTGGTCTGTGTGTTAGTGTGTGTGCGTACTCGCTTAGTTGTACTCACCTAGTTGAGGTTTCAGGGGTCGAGTCCAAGCTCCTGGCCCCACCTCTTTAATGGTCGCTACTAGGTCACTCTTCCTGAACCGTGAGCTTTATCATATCTCTGCGTAAAGCTATGTATGGATCCTGCCTCTACTACATCGCTTCCCAAACTATTCCACTTCCTGACTACTCTGTGGCTGAAGAAATACTTCCTAACATCCCTGTGATTCATCTGTGTCTTCAACTTCCAACTGTGTCCCCTTGTTGCTGTGTCCCATCTCTGGAACATCCTGTCTTTGTCCACCTTGTCAATTCCTCTCAGTATTTTGTATGTCGTTATCATGTCCCCCCTATCTCTCCTGTCCTCCAGTGTCCTCAGGTTGATTTCCCTTAACCTGTCCTCGTAGGACATTCCTGGGACTAGTCTTGTTGCAAACCTTTGCACTTTCTCTAGTTTCTTTACGTGCTTGGCTGGGTGTGGATTCCAGACTGGTGCCGCATACTCCAATATGGGCCTACCGTACACGGTGTTCAGGGTCTTGAACGATTCCTTATTAAGATGTCGGAATACTGTTCTGAGGTTTGCCAGGCGCCCATATGCAGCAGCAGTTATTTGGTTGATGTGCGCTTCAGGAGATGTGCCTGGTGTTATACTCACCCCAAGATCTTTTTCCTTGAGTGAGGTTTTAGTCTCTGGCCCCCCTAGACTGTATTCCGTCTGCAGTCTTCTTTGCCCTTCCCCAATCTTCATGACTTTGCACTTGGTGGGGTTGAACTCCAGGAGCCAATTGCTGGACCAGGTCTGCAGCCTGTCCAGATACCTTTGTAGTTCTGCCTGGTCTTCGATAAAATGAATTCTTCTCATCAACTTCATGTCACCTGCAAACAGGGACACTTCGGAGTCTATTCCTTCCGTCATGTCGTTCACAAATACCAGGAACAGCACTGGTCCTAGGACTGACCCCTGTGGGACCCCGCTGGTCACAGGTGCCCCTCTGACACCTCACCACGTACCATGGCTCGCTGCTGTCTTCCTGACAAGTATTCCCTGATCCATTGTAGTGCCTTCCCTGTTATCCCTGCTTGGTCCTCCAGTTTTTGTACTAATCTCTTGTGTGGAACTGTGTCAAACGCCTTCTTGCAGTCCAAGAAAATGTGTGTGTGTATGTGTGTATGTGTGTGTGTGTATGTGTGTGTGTGTGTGTGTGTGTGTGTGTGTGTGTGTTTGTGTGTGTGTGTTAGTGTACTCATCTATCAGTGATTGCAGAGTTTCTGCTTCAGTTCCTAGCTATTCCGCTTAACTTAATGCTTGCTAGATTAACTTCCTCCTATTCTTTTGGGCCATATCACACATTTTCTTAAAACTTTGTAAGGAGCATGCGTCATCCCCTGCTTCTTCATTCATCTGTGCCTGAAGGCACCCATTACCTGTCTTCTTAAGAGTCTATCCCTGTCTACTCTGACACGTTTTCTGAGTATTGTGCATTTCATTATGTCCACTCTTGTAATTCTATCCTTTAATACCATGAGGTTCAGTTTCTTTAGCCTCTCCTCATGGTTCATCACTCTTAGCTCTAAGACTAGCTTAGTAGAATTCCCCTACACATTTTCCAGTTTCTTAGCATATCCTATTTAGTGAGCATTCCATGCTGGTGTTATATATTTCAAGGTAGGCCTAACATATTTAATGAGTATTCCATGCTTGTGTTATATATTCCATGGTAGGCCTAACATATTCAGTGAGTATTCCATGCTGGTGCTGTATATTCCATGGTAGGCCTAACATATTTAATGAGTATTCCATGCTGGTGCTATATATTCCATAATAGGCCTAACATATTTAATGAGTATTCCATGCTGGTGCTGTATATTCCAAGGTAGGCCTAACGTAAGGCTGTGAAGAACTTTTTGGTGAGATTCCTGAGAACTGCTCTTTCATTTGCGAAATGAGAATTTGCTGTTTTTTTATTTTTTTTTTTGGGGGGGGGGAAGGGGGGTTGATGTGTTCTGGTGTTATGCCCACGACTATACTCAGTCCAAGGTCCTTTTCCATATGTGCTGATTGCGGCCACGGTCCCCTGAGACTAAACTCAGTTTGAAATCTTCTTGCCACTTCGTTAATTTTCAAAATCCTGCATTGCTGGGATTAAATTTAAGTATCCTGTTACTACGCAGGTGGGTATAATACAGTGGTTATAAATATGACCATAGTTTTTAAAGGGGTGGATCGGTAAGCCAGCGGAAGGCCTCGGCCAGATGACCAAAAGTCTAGCGGCTGGTCATCATATGACTAAGACCAGCGTCGAGAAATACTTGCCCTGTTTCTAAGCAACCGCTTCTCTAGTCAATATTTCAGTTAGTCCACATCCATTTATGGTTTTTCCTTGTTATTATCTGTTTTCATTCTCTTTCTTAATTTGTTATCAGACAATCGAATACATATGAATCTCTCTCTCTCTCTCTCTCTCTCTCTCTCTCTCTCTCTCTCTCTCTCTCTCTCTCTCTCTCTCTCTCTCTCTCTCTCTCTCTCTCTCTCTCTCTCTCTCTCCTGGTATGCTTATCACATATATCAGAAACAAAATTGGTCCTAATACATATCCCTTTTATATTTCCCATTATGACATCTCTTTTCGAGGAAACACTCTTCGTCTCCCTCCCTCTTTTACTTACTGTGGCTCACTCCTCTGTTATTCCTGCAAGCTTATCAAAATTTTGTCCGTCTCTTGTGAGGTATGGTTTACCTGGAGTTTACCTGGAGAGAGTTCCGGGGGTCAACGCCCCCGCGGCCCGGTCTGTGACCAGGCCTCCTTAGGTCAGTGTCCCAGGATGCGACCCACACCAGTCGACTAACACCCTGGTACCCATTTTACTGATGGGGAACATAGACAACAGGTGGAAAGAAACACGTCCAATGTTTCTACTCTGGCTGGGAATCGAACCCAGGCCCTCACCGTGTGAAGCGAGAGCGTTAACCACCAGGCCACCAGAGCCATGGTATCAATTGTCTTCTCATAACTGCATTAATAGTAGACATTATCGACTTGTGCTACATCTGGGTAAGTTTACTGATGAGACGTTTCACCAATCAGTGATTTTTTTCAATGCAATATATAGAATAAAGAAAACTTTCGTTTTTCATTTTTAGGTTACCCTGCCTCGGTGGGATACGGTCGGTTTAAAAAATAGAATAAAAATTGAAGACGTTGGTAGAATTGGGGAGGGTATTTTAAGGTTTCTAGTTTCTCATCTTAGAAGGTGTTGAGTTCCTTTGCCTTAACACCTACTATGAAGGTTGAGTGACTGAAATTTCTAAAATTTCCTCTCCACTTTATTCCCCATCTTTAGTATATAATTTGCATATTGGATTGAAAAAAAATAACTGGCTGGCAAAATATATCATAATTGAAGATACCCAGGTGGGGCACATTTGTCTTTTTCATCAAATGATTTCTTACAGTCCAAGAATATGCAATCTGCCCATATCATTCTCTCCTGCCTCACTTATGTTACTCTATCCTAGACCTTCAATAGGTTGTGAGGCACGGTTTACCATCTCTAAACCAATACTGATGAATATTTAGGAAACCACTTTTCTCCAGGCACTGCACTCCTCTTCATCAGATTATACTCGCCATTACCTTACGTAATATCCATGTTTCCGGATGTCTGCTTACCAGTCTTTCTTGGCCTTTATACAGAAAATGATAGAGGTAGCGTGGTAAGATTGCAGAGTGGGATGGAGGCAGACACAACTGGCTTTTATTATTTATTTGGTTAATGGATTTCAGATGTTTGAAGGCCAGGCCAATGGGGAGATCTTTGTAGCTTGGCGAGTCATCCCAGGTGTATCCACCAGGTGTATCCACCTGGGGTGATCCAGGTGGGCGTACTCTGTGCTATGCTTACCTCAACGGTCTCAACTAGACAGTGCTCGGGGCATGGAGCAGTGTCGTGCGTTATGTAAAGCTGCGAAGAACAGACTTACATTTCCTCATCCACACACCTCAGATTATCCCAGTCTGACAAATATTAGCAAAGAACAAATAAGAACAGAGAAAAACAAAGAACGTGGCAATATTTTTTTTTCTATACAAAAAACTGTCTTTCAAGGAGGCAGACAAGACAGTGATTGGAATTCCTGACAGAGGTGATGACGGAGAGGATGAGGGTGATATGTCTGTCACAGTCCAGCAATTGTAACTGTCTCAACAGGTGTGTGCTCTCCGAGGCTGCATCTGACATCAGACATTGTCCTCACATCGAGGGATGCTAGTTCATTCCTGATGGATGACAAGTAACACACAGGCTTGTTGCCCTGACCTTCAATACAGGACTTACAGCTACTAAGCTAAGTGGAGGTGATAACTTACACCAGACTAATCTTACAAGAATACAATGAAACCCTTGGAATATGTTCATGAATATATATATATATATATATATATATATATATTATATATATATATATATATATAATATGTATGCAGAACAACCACTGTGGAAAAAAACAGTGAACTTCCAAGCGTTTTATGAGTTCTCACATTATCAAGGAACTATATAAACAATAAACAGAAGAAGGCTTATAAGGCTGAGATTATACCCCTCCCAGTATGATGCGCGTGATAGTTTCAAGGACCTGTCATGCATAGCTTAAATTCTTTCCAAATCTTATTAATTACCAAATGAATCTAATGTGTATAACCCTAAACTAATATTCATCTTAAAATCAATACTATTTTTATGGAACTTGATTCAATTATATTTCTCTCAACCATAGACTTGCTTGATACAACTTCCTTGGCCTTTCAGAAATAATTTGTGTGGTTAAACTCTCTCACATGAATAAACAGAACAGACTCTTGTCCAGTGTTAATGCTATGTTTATGTTATTGTAATATTAGTTCAAAGGTTTTTCAGTTTTATTGTAATAAACTTTGTTACTTTTTTTTTTACCGGGAATCTTGTAGATACAGCCATCAGCAGTTTTGGCAGAAGTTTTAATCAGATTGTTTTTTTCACTGTATCAAGATTTTTAAGTACAACTTACTTGCAAAAACCTGGAAAACCCCACAATTCTTCACTATACCTTCCAGCAAGAACACCGTGTTCCTCAAAGAGCCCCACTCACGACTCTGTAATGGAACTGTCAAATGCACCTCCGTTGCCCCATATAACTTTACGCCATGGGAAGTCCAAGATTTTGTGCAACAATTCATTGAAGACTTGGACAACTATGTGCAACTCACGTGCCTAACAAAATAAGTGTTTTAAAGTTTTTTAGAATGGGTCTTTCCAAATAAAACAGTAAACTGAACTGCTGAACTTAAGCGCCTTCCTGCTGTCTCCAGCCTGAACGTTGCAACTTTTCGCCATCAAGCGTTCTGCTGCTGCGTTAAGCTCTGGGTCTGTGTCTACGACGTCATGAAGACACTTCTCTAAGGCGCTATTCATCGCTTATCCTCGCTTTCTCACTCCTTATCTTTGAGTTTTTTAGTTGTTTCACATCAAGACTGTAGCTGTGCACTTCTTAGGGACTGATTACCTCAAAACTACTACTACGAGGCTAAGAGAGTGATTATTTAATCTATATCCACTACTTCCGCTCTCTCTCTCTCTCCAATATTTAGCGCAGCGCTGTATAACCCTGATGGGTTTAACGACTAGTTTTGATTATTATTATAATAATCCAATACATAGTCTCCACTGTATCTGGCTGAAGGAGCCTGCTCAGCAGGAGAATAGTTTACAGAATAAGGATATCAGCTGTAATAATGATTTCCATAGCGCGTGTCACTGTCCTCAATCGAGCCAGAGCTAGTAAATAAAAAGGCTCACTTTCCACTTTAGTAAATGTGTAGTGTTTTATGATGCTTATTAAATATATATTAGCATAAACATTTACTTATTTTTCTTATTGGAATGACATATATTATTATTTCACAAATTCATAAAATTTTCCCAGTCATCTCTTTTTAGTGTACGTTGGTTGACAACCTTCAGATCTCTGACACACTGGAAAACAAATTCCTGGTTCGCCCATCAGAAAGTTTAAGAAGCACTGTCCTAGAGAACTTGGGTTACATGTAGAGAGAGTCCAAGGTGACTCCGTATCAAAACATTGAGCCCAAATGTAGGAATTTCAGTAGAAAAACAACTTCCTAAAATGTCCTAAAGTGAAGGAGTACAGAGTGAAGAGTAATTGTTGTGTAGTCGTGGATGATAGCGCTGTTGACCGATACTACACTCTGGTTAGCACAGTAACTGGGACTCCTCGCTGGCGTATACCTTCCCGCATGTCTCCTGGCTTATCCTGGTTGGCCGTCATACAGAAAACAATAGAGTTAACATGGTAAGAGTGCCGAAGGGGTTGTAAACACAACTAGCTTTTGTAGTTTATTAGGTTGTTGTATACTAGGCTACAGTGCTATTGATGAACCAGTGTAGGAAGCCTTCAAGAGAAAACTGGACAAGTATCTTCACCTGGTGCTAGATCAACCAGGGTGTGATGGATATGTGGGGCAGCGGGCCAACAGCAGCAACAGCCTGGTTGACCAGGCAAGCACCAGACGAGCCTGGCCCATGGCCGGGCTCAGAGAGTAGATAAACTCTTGAAACTCTTCAAAGGCATATCAAAGGTAAGGTAAGGTCCTGGAGTTCTAGGGCAAAGATCTTATGAAATTGTAGGTCAGTCAGAGAATGAGTGATGATGCAGGAAGGGAAACTGTGCAACGTTCAGTGCAGTAAGCTTACATACATGTCAGTGTTATAGGTCAGAATATTAAAGCTGCCTGTCTGTTTCTTTTCGTTAATATTCGTTGTGTTCTAGATATTTGGCAACAGACCTGCATCCATTACCTTGTAGATTTAACCTAGTGCTTTTGCTCCGTCTAACAGAATTCATTGTGTGTGTGTGTGTGTGTGTGTGTGTGTGTGTGTGTGTGTGTGTGTGTGTGTGTGAGCGTGTGTGTGTGAGCGTGTGTGTGTGAGCGTGTGTGTGAGCGTGTGTGTGAGCGTGCGTGTGTGTGTGTACTCACCTAGGGTGTGTGTGCGTGTGTGTGTGTGTGTGGTGTGTGTGTGTGTGTGTGTGTGTGAACGTGTCAGCGTGTGTGTGTGTGTGTGTGTCAGCGTGTGTGTGTGTGTGAGCGTGTGTGTGTGAGCGTGTGTGTGTGTGAGCATGTGTGTGTGTGTGTGTGTGTGTGTGTGTGTGTGTGTGTGTGTGTGTGTGTGTGTGTGTGTGTGTGTGTGTGTTAGTTACCATTTTGTCCTAGGCACATGCCGTGTGTGTGTGTGTACTCACCTAGTTGAGGTTGCAGGGGTTGAGTCCAAACTCCTGGCCCCGCCTCTTCACTGGTCGCTACTAGGTCACTCTCCCTGAACCGTGAGCTTTATCGTACCTCTGCTTAATGCTATGTATGGATCCTGCCTCCACTACATCGCTTCCTAAACTATTCCACTTCCTGACTACTCTGTGGCTGAAGAAATACTTCCTAACATCCCTGTGATTCATCTTTGTCTTCAGCTTCCAACTGTCCCCGTGTTGCTGTGTCCAGTCTCTGGAACATCCTGTCTTTGTCCACCTTGTCGATTCCTCTCAGTATTTTGTAAGTCGTTATCATGTCCCCCCTATCTCTCCTGTCCTCCAGTGTCGTCAGGTTAATTTCCCTTAACCTCTCCTCGTAAGACATACTTAGCTCTGGGACTAGTCTTGTTGCAAACCTTTGCACTTTCTCTAGTTTCTTTACATGCTTGGCTAGGTGTGGGTTCCAAACTGGTGCCGCATACACCAATATGGGCCTAACGTACACGGTGTACAGGGTCCTGAACGATTCCTTGTGTGTGTGTGTGCGTGTGCGTGTGCGTGTGCACTCATGTATGGTAGCAGAGGTAGAATCTCAGCTACTGAACTGGCGCTTCCGCTGGGTGTTCAGATCTCTCTGTCCTCTCTCATTCCACAAGCTCCATCATACCTAGCAAAAAGGCCCAATACCGTGACTGAAACTATGTGCGGGTTATTTGTGTATCTATCATTCTACTGCAGAGAGGAAGTTTATTGAGACGTTTCGTCTGTGGAACAGACTTCTTCAGTCACTGAAGACTAAAGAAGCCTGTTCAATAGTTGTGTTTTATTCGCGACTAGTCAGCTTTGCATCATTTGACTCCATCTATCATACTTATTCATAAAGCTCTGTATGGATTCTCCTTCGATCACTTCGTCTCTGTCGATTCACTTCCTAGCCACTAAGACTGAAGAAATATTTCCTAACATTCCTGTAACTTACCTAGCATTTTAACTTCCAACTGTGCCCTAGTGTTCCTGTTTCACGCCTCTCGATCACTCTCTCCATCCCATAGATTATCCCCCCCCCCTCCTCTTTTTTTTTTTTTTACCTTATATTGTTACTGTGAGTTAAGTGCCGCACATTTACAACCAATGGTACCGTTTCTCTTTGACCATTGCAGTCTTCCCAGACAGTCATAATACGCAGTATTTTCAGCTTAAATCATACGAAGCTTAAAACTCCCAGCAGCTGAGGTAAGCCCTGATTTTTGTTCTTCCTTAGTGACACTACTCTCGCATTAACCTATTCTTCTTAATCTATCCCGTATTCTATACCCAACTCTCAAAAGAGCTTTTTCTTTACATAAAAACATGCAAGTATCATTCTTTCTGGTTTAGCTAGTTTATTCTCTCCTCATAGCTCGAACCTCTTAGCTCCAAGTTTAACTGGACTGTAACAAAAGTCTGATCTGCAATAAGGGTTTTTCTACCATATCAAGTCTACGCTTTTGTTTTTATTACACTGGGCACCAAAAAAATACGTTCTGTCTGCTGCTTTGATAAATTCAGGTGTTATGTAATATGTGTCTGGTTAGGTTAGGTTAGATATGATTCCTCAGGAAACTGGACAAGTGTTACCTAACGAGGATTTTACGTAGTAATGTGATGACCCGCCAATGGAGCTCTTGGTCATCTGACCGAAGCCTTTCACTGGCTTGTAGGTCAACCCCCTTTAAAAATTAAAGTTTTCTAAGGCTTATATATGAGCATGATGATTCCAAATCTGAAATCGAAATTGAGCTAGCCCTTCAGGATTTTTAGTTACTGGAAAAAATATTATTTCATGAATTGCTTAATTATAAATCATGTTCTGTCAAAATTTACAGCTCATTTAATATAATGAATCCTTGAAAACTTATAACCTATTATAAACTAACTGCTAAAAATACTTCAGTGACATAAAACAAAATATTCTCACTGGAAACAAGATATTAAAAAATTTCTTTTAAGAATTTGGCGCTCATGACTAACAGTGTTGTTACTCTCAAGAAACCCACAGCAGCCTCCCATCCTGTTGTGACTAACAGTGTTGTTACTCTCAAGAAACCCACAGCAGCCTCCCATCCTGTTGTGACTAACAGTGTTGTTACTCTCAAGAAACCCACAGCAGCCTCCCATCCTGTTGTGACTAACAGTGTTGTTACTCTCAAGAAACCCACAGCAGCCTCCCATCCTGTTGTGACTAACAGTGTTGTTACTCTCAAGAAACCCACAGCAGCCTCCCATCCTGTTGTGACTAACAGTGTTGTTACTCTCAAGAAACCCACAGCAGCCTCCCATCCTGTTGTGACTAACAGTGTTGTTTCTCTCAAGAAACCCACAGCAGCCTCCCATCCTGTTGTGACTAACAGTGTTGTTTCTCTCAAGAAACCCACAGCAGCCTCCCATCCTGTTGTGACTGAGACACCCTTATGGCTTACCTCCATTGTACTGATATCCTGACGAAACCTTTCACTGTATTCATCACTAACAGCCCCAAGATTGGATGGAAGAAGTACAAATAGGAATGAAGTGACATGTGTCAACCCAGTGCTCTATAGACTTCTATTATGTTTTGAACTAATTAGGAAGTTCTGGACAACCTGTCTGAAAACTTCCTATGCAGCTGGCTCCATTGGGGTCAGTTTTGATAGACTGGGTCGGATAACAGTTCACCTATTTATGACCCAACAAATATTTCGGACTTAAATTTTGTCTTAATTCAGACTCCCAAATTTGTTCTTAAGGTAAATAAATCCTCAGCCTTTACCATCCATAGCCTGACGAAGTTTCATTAGGCCAACTTTATATGCAATATGAAAGAAATATCTTTTGAGGACGCAACAGTGCCATATGCTGTATATAGAATTCTCGAGGAATACCGTCTTATCATGAGGCCATTCTCGTTGTAGCTAGCATCGTCACGACAGTGCCATAAACAAAGGAAACGCATGTGTTTTGTGTAACCAAGTTGGAGACCAAGTAATAATTCTATCACTTTTAGGTCCCCACATATGTTTCACTTGTGGTCGTTGTATTTTGCAAATCTGAGAAGCATTTAAATGGAATCACATGTCTCTTTCCATCTCACAACATGAACCACTGGCACAGATGACTTTTCACTGGCCTTGCTGGAATCGATGAATAGTCTTCATTAACAATAATAATAATAATAATGATAATAAGGATAGTAATAATAATAATTATTATTATTATTATAGTGATAATGATAATAATGATTAAAATCTTTACTTCTACAAATACATGATTCAGCTTTAACAGGCCTAGCTGACTTTAGTGACATGCTATATGGAAAGCCCCTGCTTATGCAGAGCATTCAGGGCAACTTAGGTTAATCTTGTTTCCCGGAATGCGACCCACAACAGTCGTCTAATACCCAGGTACCTACTTACTGCTAGATGAGCAGGGACATCAGGTGTATGGAAATATGCTCCCGTGTTTCACCTGTGCAAGGATCGATCCCCGATTTTTAGTGCGTGAACTAAGGACGCTATTTACCATGTCAGAATGGTGTCCGTAGACCAGTTATTCTTATATAATGACCATTCATATTATTGCATAAACATACAACATTCTCCACTTGATAAAATACGACCAAACTAGGATGATGTGCACGAAAACAAGGTAATTTAGTTCCTTCAATTTTAAGTTTCACTCTTGCAAGCGAATTCCAAGCACTTCTGGCTGTTGTTTGATAGGTCAAGCTGACGTGATCATTTGACTCTCGTTAACTGATTATGTGATGTTTCAAAATCTCAGATTATAGTAGTTTACAAAGATCCTTAATATCAGTTTCTTCAGTAGTATCATGTTCATTGCCATTAGGTACGGGTGGAGCAGGTACTGGAATGCCCTCACTATGTGACTCAGGGTTTCCTGCTGACTCATAATTTGGATATCTTATCTTGTTTTTGTTTGAGATACTAACCATATTAAATACAGAAGTAACTGTCATTCAGGAGATTCTTAGGTTCTCGCCACGTCATTGGAACTACAAATGGCATTGATGTGCGTTTCCCTTTCAGCTACAGTGTCTGTCCAGAGGTATAAACAGTACAGCATATACGTATAGTCCTTGTTTAATCTAGATTATCTCCTTTGCAACCAAAGTAATGCTTGTATACAATTTTGACATTATTTGTTGTCTTTTTCGTTGATCACGTGGCGTACATTGCCACATAAAAGAAAGCAAATCCTGTCTCCACTCTTCAGGAATCCTTGTTTGTTCAAGTTAATCTGAAATAGAGATCTCTTTTAATAAAGCAGAGAAAAATTGAATGTAAATATGGATCTGTGCATATGTCAGTGAAACACAATTTAAGCAGAATAAACACCAATATACACAATGAATAGTAACCTTTTATAAACAAGACTGAACACCGGGACGACCAGAGTACAACTTATGCTCTCTGACGTCCAGACAAGAAGATATGATGTCCAGGATTCCTGTTTATCCAGCTTCAAGATTTTCCTCAGAGGTGTATTTAGGTTTATACAAGTAATGTAAAATCACATGTGTTGCTAATATCTTATGTGATGAGTTAATTCTGATTTCAGATTCAGTTTTGCCATTATAACAATAAACTAAAAAGCTTTTATTTATAAAGTACCATGTTTAAAGAGCGAACATTTTAATTGTAGTTAAATTTTGCTCTAATTTTTTTGAGTTGTAAGATTTCCTACGCAGGATATTGATTTATTTCTGCGATTTTATTTTATGTTACTTCACGTGTTCACATTGCACAGTCATTGCATATTCCAACATTTATCCAATATTTATTGTCAGAATCTTTTATTTAACACTTCACTAGCAATACATCTGATAACAATTTCAACGTTTGCCAATAGAATTCATGAGTTTCTCAATACATTGTCTCGGTATTTTTTTCTGGCGACAATTGAGGACTAATAATATTTTAAATCCGACATTTTTTTCTAAGGTTATCACTCACTTCATGTTGATTTTTCATTTCTGTTATGCTGCACTTATCTACGTAAGAATTTCTTCAACCTTCTGTCCATCCATTTAACCACTTTATGTAAATCATATTATTTGGATTTACAGTCGTTTCGGGTTACTATCGTAATTTTTTTGCTTCTGCGAACATGTTTTTATGTTTTTCAGAAAACTCAAAATTTATTTAAACCTTTGAATGTGAAAATTCCTACCCTGGGTTAATTATTAACACTAACAGTCCTAGAGTTGTGATCGCAGTGCAATGATCTCGACTTAGGGATCCTAGTACAGGGATCCCAGTGAATGGGTCTCAGTGTAGAGATTAGAGTGTACGAACCTCAGTGTAGGGATCCTAGTGTAGGGATCCCAGTGTGGGAATTCCAGTGTATATATCCCGGTGTAGGGATTCCAGCATAGGGATCCTAGTTTAGGGATCTTAGCACATAAATCCAAGTAAATAGATAGCTGTATAGGGATCCAAACATAGGGATCTCGCTGTGGGGATTCCAGGATAAAGACCTCACTGTAAGGATTCAAATGTGCGAATCCCACTTTAGAGTTCCCAGTATAAGGATCCCAGTGAATGGATCTCTGTGTAGGGATCCCAAAATAGGAAGTCTAGGGATACCACTGTTGGGATCCGAATCAAGGAATCCAAGTGTAAGAAATCCCAGTGAAGGGATACCAGTGTAGGGACCCAAGTTTGGGGTCTCCATGTAAAGGTCTCGGTGTAGGACTTCCAGAACTGGAATCCCGGTATCGGGATTCCAGTTTAAGATTTCGTTTTAGGGAAGCTGAAAAATCTCAGAGAAGCGATTGTAATATTCAACTTGTTTATGTTCCCTTCAAAAATTAATTTTTCTGTGATTTTTCCTTCTTAACCAAGTAAATAATTTATATAAATTAAAAATTTGTAAGGTGTGAATGCTTATTATAGTTGTAGGAAAGCAGTGGGGTGTCGTTCCTACTTGGATCTTCTTGTAGACCTTCGTAGCACACAAAGCTCCCTGTAGTATCTCTTTGTGGGATCTATACTGGAGATATCCTAGTGGGTCTCATTAGGATCTCTGTGGGACCCCCACTGGTGAAAATGTTCCCAATAAGATATCTGTAGGACTCCCCACTGGTGATAATGTTCCCAATAAGATATCTGTTGGACTCCCCACTGGTGATAATGCTCCCAATAAGATATCTGTTGGACTCCCCACTGGTGATAATGCTCCCAATAAGATATCTGTTGGACTCCCCATTGGTGATAATGTTCCCAATAAGATATCTGTTGGACTCCCCACTGGTGATAATGTTCCCAATAAGATATCTGTTGGACTCCCCATTGGTGATAATGTTCCCACATTTAAATCGCATCATGAAATATCACCTGTATTATTTAATAATAGCCTCTCAAATTCTTCTTCGGTTGGTATGGGATTCACATCAACTAGCAGTTGAGGCTTCATAGCTTCTTTAAAGTTTTCTCTGCGTAAACACATTCTAGAGCATCATGTTTAGTGTCCCACACTGATCCTTCTCTGGTCTGGCAGTTTACTGTTATCCCTCTGGTTTAATATTAAGCACTTTAGATTCAGTTTGTTTTAAAGAAACTTTTACAAGAGATTTGGCTCTAATGTCTTCCTGTCTAATGATCCTTGCTTTAAAGTTGCTTATTCCTCTTTACTTAAATTGGATTGTTATTCTCTCAGGTTTTGCACTTGGTTCTTAGTTGTTTCTTTCTTGTTTTATTCAATCATTCTATTTTCTTATATTTAGAACTGATTAATTCCGTTTTTGCACATTATTAAGAGTTCTTAAGACATTTGCTATGAATCTCTTCGGTGCAATATTTTTTTTTTAAATGCATTTTGCCTGAAGAAATTCTCTAGGATAAGCATATATTTTTTTATGGAATGAAATCATTCCTCTGCCTACTGCAAGAGTCTTGCGATTACCTGATGTAGGATCGAGCCTTCACCTCTCCCTGGGATGAAAGATACAGGTACCTGATGTAATATCTGTTGCTGCATTAAGTCACACCTCGCAATATATTTGATCACTCTTTGTTAGATAAATTCAGATAATTTATAGAATAGGATATCTATTTTTAACATATTAATTCTAATATTTCTTCTGCCTCATTTGCTAGTAAATACTAGGTATAGTATTGATGATGTGTTGTTTAGATTTACTCATTAGTAAATACTTGATCTTGTATTGATGATGTGTTGTTCAATCTCACTCACTAGTGAACTATAGGTCTAGTATTGATCGTGTGTTGTTTGTCACTCACTCTAGTAAATTCTAGGTCTGGTATTCAGAGAATGTCGCCTTCTCTTACTTGTAAATTCTCAGTCTAGTATTGATCGGTGTTGCCTTCCCTCTCACTCTACTAAATTTGGTCTCATGTTTCCATCTCTCACTCTTGAGCAAATTTTAGGTTTAGGACTGATTCCTCAGTTCTCGACTCTGTCAAGCAGTCGCAGAAGAGATGGGGGGCAGGCAGACCAAGAAAGTGGAGCATACTCAAGGTGTGAACGTACTTGTGCCTCATACTCTCATATTCATACTCTCTCTCTTATATATATATATATATATATATATATATATATATATATATATATATATATAATATATATATATATATATATATATATTGTGCCGAATAGGTAAAATTGGTCAATATTTTTATATTTTATTTAAAAGCTGTATATACCAAAACCAAAATAAAACAGTGTGAACATAACACATGCACAGTATTCCTCTCTATACATGAGAAAAAAAAACCTCATTACTAAACATCCAAGAAAACCAATACATAATGTTACATCACAATATAGAGATTCTAACACATAATAACAATATATAAATGAAAACAAAACACATAACTTAAATCGTAACACAACGAAACATATAGTTTAACATGTGTTTCACAGAGACGCAGGATAAAACAGAAGCTTATGGAAGCCTAGAAATGAAACATTATAACAACCCGGATGCAACAACCCTGTGCAACCCATTACTATAAGAATACAGCACACACTGCAACCCCCCCCTCCCCTCGTATTCCCAACAGCGGTATCTGCCGTCACCATCATAACCAAAACTATAAATAACATTAATTAACATATTTGAATATAGAAACATCCGTAAACACGCTTCATACATAACCACATCTCTGCAAAACAGAGGAAGTTCAATTACCAATGATAATTACATTAGGCACAATATGAACCTGCTCAATCATACTTCACGCAAGAGATTCACTGTCACAAAGTACAAGAAAGCATACATGTTGAAAGATAAAGCTTCATTGTACTCAAACCCATGAGTACAATGAGGCTTTATCTTTCCTGAATGGAGTCTTGATGCCTCATCTCCCCCCTCAATTGGTCAATTAGCAAGAACTCATTTAAAATTGTCTTTCTGAAATTTTCTCTTGTACGTTTAAAAATATATTTTTTCCACTTATGTTAATGTAAAAAAATAATAATATTGTACCGAAGGAACCTTAAAAATCTTATCTAACCTTATTATAACAAGAGGAATTTAATTGAGCCTAATGCAACTAAATATATTTTAGATAAATTTACAATAATTTAATAAACACAATGAAATACTTTTTTTACGTTAGGTTCAGAATGATTTTTGCAAAATTATTGCATACACAAATTTTGGTTTACCTTAAGATTAGATCCTGTGACACATTCTCCCGCCTCAAGAGACAGAACAACGTTCACATTACCTTAACCACTTAACCAGCAATCCTCCAAAGATCATGCACCCAGCAGACCTAAGTGTTATTCATGATCCGAGGACGGTGCATGATCTTTGAAGGATTACTGGTTAAGGGGTTAAGGCAATGTGAATGTTGTTCTGTCTCTTGAGGCGGGAGAATCTGTCGCAGGATCTAATCCCGGTTGGTAGCAGTTTGGTAAATATATATGTATGCATATATGCATACGTATTTGTTCCCATAGGCTTAGACACCTTTGGTCCATGTGAAAAGAGGATTTCTAAGTATCTTAATGAGGAAGGTAAAACACTCAACAGAAGAACTAATGTTCCCAGGACAGATAATTTTCTGTTCCAGCTACTCAGTACTGCAGTTGAAAAGGGTAATGCTTGTTATATCCTGGTTACGCCCCAGCTATAGGCTAGGTCAGGTCAGGTCAGGTCAGGCCAGGCCAGGTCAGGTCAGGTCAGGTCAGGCTAGGTGAGGAGTTGGATGAGATTTTTATTATGTAATTTTTGACCAACACGTAGCAAAATGTACTTGTAATGTATCCTTCAAACCTCATGTATTACAAATGCCATCTTGCACCATCAATGTATCTTTTAAGACTTGTATAACGTATTATGTAATAAATTTTACCTGTTGGCGAAATAAGAAAAAGATGGGGTAGTATGGGAAGTGGAATATTCAAATGGCTCTTGAAAGAAATCCAAATATTTTTCCTCGAAGTCATTTTATCAGTTTTTTTGATGCTATGAGTCCCCATAATTTGCACTTCATGCGGACCCCATCCAGAAATGTATATTATTTTTTTAATAAAAATACCAATCCACCTCCCTTACTCCTTCCCTGCTTCATTTTAAGAAATTTATCAAAATCCTTATTCCCTCTGCTTCTTCAGCGATTTATACTCCCTTCGTCTATTTATATTTATGCTCTTATAACGCATTACCTCAGCCTCAGGAAGACCACATATCATTAGTGATCTTCTTCTCTCCACCCATTAGATTTCCATCCAGATTGTCTTGTCTGCTATCACTAATGTTGTTTGATGGGAAATTGTAGACCTGTAGGGGTTATACGTCACCTGTGGAATAGGCAATGGGCGGCCATCATGTTTGTTCCGAGGAAGTGAATGGTAGCTCAGTTGCGCTTCACAGGTATCAAGGACAGTTGTTACAAATTCGCAACTGGTGTCTCTTATTTACTGAAATATTTCCTCATAATTATTCACCTCTGCCTTCCCTTCTGGATTTCTCCAAATCTTTTGCATATCAAGGCATTCTCTATTTTTTTTTTCTTTTCCAATTTTCTTTTCCAATCTTTGGGGCTCTCACTTTTCTCCATTTTCCACGCTCTCACAATCTTTTTCTTATTTCTTCTCTTGCTCTCTGAAGATTTCCCTTTCCTTGAGGCGAATATTAAATTTCAAATCCCATTCTTTATTCCTTTTGTTCGTTAATTTGACAATATTAGATATATTTGATGTGAGTCTCCTTTTTCTTATCTTTTTCTGTTTCACTGACCTTGGAGAATGCACCGCCATGAGCTTCCTTCTATTGTTGTATTTTCGGGTGAGTGTAAACCGAGTGCAGAGTCAAGAGTATGAATATTAGTTATGAGGTCTGTATGACTATTGCATAAGTGAGTATGAGACTGTTTGATGTATGAGAGTATGCGGATGTTTGTTCACGTTTGTGAAATACACACATCGATAGACACTTGGCCCTTTTTTGGGGGTGTACATTTCCCTGAATGTGAGTGTACGAAAGCCTATGTTAAAGTTGGATTACATGTGTGTGTGTGTGCACACTAGATTGGCTTCACACACACACACACACACACACACACACACACACACACACACACACACACATAAGAAAAAAACTTTCTCACGATATATCGCACGATATCACAGATTCGAACTCGCCGTTAATACTCCCCTAACAATTTTCCTTCTTGGAGTAAGGGGTTGTAGCAGTAAAGTGGCAAACTACACAGAGTGAAGGTAAACTGATAAAATTTTTAAGAATACTTAAGAAATTATGATAATTATAACTAGATTTATGTGCTGTGAGATGTACTGAATTAGTCTGCTGAATTATGGTTTATAAATTAAAGGTTGTTGTTTTGGCCTCTAAAATTTGATGCTTTGAAATATTTATTTGTTGTAAGAATCATCATATATGTATATCCAAATATTCTTCCTTGAAGCCATTTTATCCACTTCTCCGAGGCTATGGGTATATATATATATATATATATATATATATATATATATATATATATATATATATATATATATATATATATATATATATATATATATATATATATAGTGGGACCCATAGCCTCGGAGAAGTGGATAAAAAGGCTTCAAGGAAGAATATTTGGTTTCTTCCTGAAGCCGTTTGAATATTCCACTTCCACTACCACCCCATCTTTTAATATATTTTTTTTTTACCAATAGGAATATTTTATTACATAATATGGTATAGAAGATTTAAGAGATACATTGTTGATATAAAGGTGGCATATACGGTACATGTTGTTACGTGTGTATCACCGATTATAAGGCGAAAATCTCATCCAGCTCCACAGAGTTGGGGCGTGTGCCCAAAATACAGCAGGCATTACCCCTTTGAACAGCCGCACTGAGCCGTTGGAACAGAAAACTAGCTGCCCTGGGATCCCTAGTTACCCTGATGAGTCTTTTTCCCAGCTCCTTAAGGAATTTAGATGCACTCTTTCCCCATGAGCCAAGGGTCTCTGAGCCTATGGGAATAAACATATAATGATGGGCAAGTTCTCCATATTTTCTAGACTTTTGGGACTCCCTGAAGCTGGCAGCTGTCCCTCCTTCTTCCCTGGTGTATTGGAGATAGGTATCAGCCAAGGTAGATGCACATGTATAGTCCCACACCACCTGCTTCCCATCTGTCCAGGCTTGAAGGGTGATACCATCTGGACGCTTCTGGCTGCCATCAGATCTGCATAGTTGGGGTGGCTCCCTTACTGCTGGGCATCCAGCTGTTGTGAGGCTCCTCTTGATAATGTTATTAACCTCCTCATGTCTTGCATTCTTTCCCTCGGATTTACGGCACACAAGACCATGGTACCCGAATCGGTCTGCTGCTTCACTGCCACAAATACACCTGTGTTCGGCGAGAATAGGGGCGGCAAGTCGAAGGGCAACACCGATGCGGATGGTCTGTGGGTCGAGACGTGTGCCAAGGCTGGAGTTGGGAACCGGGGTCCACCTCTGGTGTAAATTGTGAGACCCATAGCCTCGGAGAAGTGGATAAAAAGGCTTCAAGGAAGAATATTCGGATTTCTTCCTGAAGCCGTTTGAATATTCCACTTCCCATATATATATATATATATATATATATATATATATATATATATATATATATATATATATATATATATATATATATATAACTGATTGCAGTATGAATGCATTGTAATCTATAATTAGTAGAATATGTGAAGATTATAAATTGTATTGACAAACTACACCTTTGCCTGAATGTCACTCTTAAATTTTACTTGAGATTTAAACCGAGTAAAAACTACAACACTAGGCAGGAATTCCCATGCTCAGTGAGGAATGTCACATAAGAAGTCACACGAGAGGCTATATCTTAGCCCCGTAAATTTTCTGTTGTCTTATTACTATCACTGTTCTTTGATAATGTGAGAAACCACGAAAGCCCTTGGAATACCATTATTTTTCACTTTAGTTATATAACTGCATATATATATATATATATATATATATATATATATATATATATATATATATATATATATATATATATATATATATATATATATATATATATGTCTATTCACCTTTGAAATTGACTGGGAACCTGTAGCTTGAGAGAAGAAAGTAAACGTACCGCACTGAAATCTCACGTAGCTCCCTTGAGTTGTCTTCACCTACCACCCATTATATGCTGTGTTTGTGAACTTTATTTGCAAATAATGTATATTAAAAAAAGATACAATGCTAAAGAAGCTTACATTATAAATACTCAGAGCTTACATTATAAATACTTCATCCAGCTCCTCGGTGGCGGGTCGTGCACCATGAATGCTGCATGCATTGCCTCTAGAGATCGCAACACTGAGTCTCTGAAAAAGGAAGCTGGTTGTTCCGGGGCCATTGGTTTTCGTGATGAGTTGGTCATCTAAGTCTTTAAGAAATCTAAGAGCACACTTGTCATATGCTTGGAGGATCTTCATCCGTACTGGATGGTGGCAACGCACTGTACTTGTTCATCATCTGGGTCTTCCTGAAATTGGCGGCACCACCCTTTCAGCTTCAGAGAATTTAGTAGCAGTCGGCCAACGTAGATAAGATAGCTTGGGACTATACCTATGAATCAATGTCGTTATCGTCTTCTCAGGCTAACATAATAACTCTATATGGACACTCAGTAACTGAGGCTCCCGTTCTGCTGCACAAAGGGCTGTGGAGAGACTTCCCTTCATGATGTCATTGACCTCTTCATGTCTTGCATACTTCCCATTCTGAGTATAACAGACGAGACCATGCATTCCAAATTGGACGGTAAATGCTCTGCACTTGTGTTGGGTGAGCGTGAGGCGCCTAGGCGAAGAACTACACCAATCCGAATGACCCGAGGGTCGAGGCGAGTACCCAAGCGGAATTAGGGACGGTTAAAACAAACTCTCCTGAATGTGGTGCCTTCACAGCTAGAAAACGAGTTATCCCCTTTCCTGAGGCATTGTTGAGTATTGTAGGGGCGATATTCTCCACGATCGGTTTGTCCCATTGCGGTTGCTCTCTGGGTGAATCTGGTCTGCTGGAAGATTTGCAAGACTGTGCGTCGTGAGCTCCTAAAGCGTTCAGGGACAATCTCTTCAACTACTTCTCGTGATGCAATGCACGAGAACAGAAATGCAGGTAATGTTACCTTCATTGCTTTGCGCACCCTTATACCTCCCAGTCGCACTGGAAGAGTAGCTTGATCCCATTGGTGATCTTCCAGTGACAGATTCAGTGCCTTCCTAAAAGCACGCAGTGCCTAAGTGTTGGGCTGTTGAAAAAAAAGTGCACACCTCAAGAAATAGGTTAGTCCAAGTAGAGTTAGATACCTTATGAAGAGATACAGGGGCGTCATTGGCATCCAGATCACTTATTCTATTAAAATTCCATCTCTTTCACCAGGATAAACGCATTCTTGAATTCTAGTTTCACTAAAGCCTTGTCTTATGGTAAATCCCTGATGTAAGCTTTTGCTCCATGAGCTGCCGCTTCACTGCCTTAAGAAATCCCAAAGCCCAGTTGGTTTAGCTGAAGCAAACTGGCGGCTTCTCCGCGAATGTTTCTCACTGCTGCTTTAACAACACAACTGCGACGAGTGTTGTTAACAGAGATGGGCCTGATTACCTCATCCTCGTTTTTCAAAGCATATAATGAGGCTTCGAAAAAAAGGTTAAATTTCTTCAGGAATCCGCCACGCCAGACAGATGTTGATGAAGGTTATTAACTCTGTAAGGAGAACTGATGCAGCTCTGCCAAGCGCTGAATTTACAATCTCTTTGATGTGTTGTAGCCGTATTCCACTGTAACCCCATGCAGATCCTGCTGTAAATGATACAGTAGCTTTATAAACATCTGATTTTGACAAAATTAATGGTCCAGCGATAGGATCATCATCAGGGTTGTTGGTGACACTGGTCTCTATGGTTGGGGTGCTTGCCAGTTAGTTCTTGAACTGTGACCTCATTTCTGGAAACAATTGTCTCGCCACTTGTGATTATTCTGATTGCTCCCACTGAATTGCCTTCATTTCTTTCTTTTTTTTTTTTTTTTTTTTTGGCTAATCTCTGCACAAATATTCTCGCTTTCAATGGAATTTGTCTTGGGTCTTCTTCAGCGATTTCTGGGATGATTGGGCAGAGAGAAACAATTATCTTTTCTTGGGTAGATGTGTACTGCTGTGATGACTGATGTGCTGGACGATTTGCCGCCTCTTATAGGAACTTCTTGACAGACGTTGCCAAAGAGGAGCAGGTTGCGCTATGCCTTAGTGGTGCCTCGGGCTTCTGAGTAGGTGGAGCATCCATTTACCTGAGTGTGTGTGTGTGTTGTGTGTGTGTGTGTGTGTGTGTATACATTGTGTGTGTGTGTGTGTATACGCACACACACACTCCAGCTTGTGTGAGGTGATTGCTGCAACACACTCCACTCTGCAGTTGTTCGTGATCTCCCTCACGGTCCAGCTTGTGTGAAGTGAGTGCTGGAACACACCCTCTGCAGCTATTACCACTCTTCCTCACGCCGCAACTTGTAAGCCAACTCCACATGCAGTTCCTTCCTCTTGAGGCAAACATAACGAATATTTTTAACGTAAACGGGGTCATTTCTTTTCGCCTTGCTTTTACGTGTAAAAGGCACTACCAGGAACCTCATCTTTGAACTCCTCTCAAGTTCCTCTTTTCACCCACTCAGATAATCATTACATTTCCTTGAGTGAAGGATAGTCACTTGAAGACGCTGACCACGACTCACTCCAAGGAAGCGATGAGCAAGGAACGATAAACATTTAAGGAACGATAACTTTTATGTTGATCATATAACTGTTTCAGTCTACATTTATAAGTTGGATTCCTTCTTATAGCAATGTTTATTACAATTTTCAGCAATTATTGAAGATTCATGAAGAAAGCACTAACGTTTTCCTTTCGTGGAATGCAACTGTGGATACAAAAGTGAGGAAGAACAATGAAAACACTCTAAAATTAAGATAAAAATGTGGCAAATTATAAATAATATATACATAAATGTTCTACTGTTAGTATATTTAAGGCCTCGGAGACTTGTACTTTATATTCTCCAGCAAAGCTGTCTATAAGATGGATATGGGACGCACAATAAACTAGATGCTTCCACTCACAGAGTGAATTTTGGGGTGTCTATAAAAGTAGTTGGTACCCTCCACAGGGTGATCATGGTGCGCACTTTAATCTAGACACTACCGTCCTGAAGACACGTATTGGAGACACAACAGTCTTGCCTCTGCACTCTACAAAATGGATATTTGGTGTAAAATAAACCAGCTTCTACCCTACACAAAATGCACAATAAGCCAGCCGCTTCGGAGGTAAAAATCTAAAAATCTAATCTAAACACCCCCAAAGAATGTGAGGGAGGGAAGCCATGTTTCTTCAGTGTACACGAAAAAAATTTACGCTGTAAAAACAGATAGCCTTTCCTGAAAGGTGACACAGTACGGACCATAACATTGTTCACCGGCAGGGAATCCTTAATCTCAGCAGCTGCTGAGTTAAAGCTGGATGATTTCACGAGAAGATCAATATCAGAAAGAGCAGAGACTTTTAAAAAAATATATATATATGTATTCGAGTAATGCTATAAATCCTTTTTCCAGGCTCCTGCAAATTGGTTTCTCTCGTGTGCTGGACACCGTAAGTGGATTAACTCTGTGACGCACGACACACGCACGACACACGAACTACACACACACTATACACGCACTGCACACACACAATGCACACATTACACAACACACTTACACACACACACACACACACACACACACACACACACACACACACACACACACACACACACACACACACACACACACTACATACACTACGCCACACACACACACACACACACACACACACACACACACACACACACACACACACACACACACACGGGGCTGGGTGAGGCGGGACTAGGAGCTATGATCGACTCCTGCAACCACAAGTTGAATACACACACACACACACACACACACACACATACACACACATATACACACACACATACAAACACACACAACACACACACACATACACACTACATACACTCTACCACACACACACACACAACACACACACACGGGGCTGGGTGAGGCGGGACTAGAGCTATGACTCGACTCCTGCAACCACAATTGAATACACACACACACACCACACACACAACACATACAATACAAACACCACAACACACACACACACACACACACATCAACACACACACACACAAACACTACACACACAACAGCGAGTTACAGCGAGTTACAGGGGCAGTGCCAGAGAAGACAACAGTATTGAAGCTGCGAGGCCGAACAGGAAGGAAGACTTATGAATTATGCTAAGGTCGTATCAACCTGCCAAAAAAGCCAAGGAGTGGAAGGAGAAGAACAGCTCGTTGCAGACGGAAGGGTGATAGGTCGAATGCTGAGGCACAACCATGCTATCAAGAAGCCACTGGAAAAATCAAGGGAGAAACTGACCACATACTGGCAGGATCCAGAGTCACATAGGTGAGGCAATGGAGAAGGAAAGGGCAAAATCAGTGTTTATCCATGGGCTTCAGGAGAGAGAGGAAAGAACACACACTGAAAGGCAGCAGGAAGAAAGTAAGGAGATTGAGAAAATCATCAAGGAAATAGGTGAAGAGATGGACGAGATTATAAATTTTCAGAGAATAGGGGGGTACTCGAAGGGGAGAAACCGACCAATCAAGCTGATTCTCAGGACGGAAACAGTGCGGAACAGGATCCTCCAAGAGAAACCACGATTGAAATACTCGGAAGAGTACAAGAGGGTGTACCTAGACAGAGACAGAACACAATCAAAACGACAGCAGCTGAGGGAGAGGACAAAAAAGCGAAAGGAGCTAGGAAAAGAGACAAGGATGGAACCAGCAGAGGTCAGTCAGAGCAGAACAGAACAGCAAGGGCAAGCACACACACAACTATTCTCAGAACCATACAACCTATCACACCATCCCAACACACACTACAATCCATACCCCACAGCCTCCACCCAACACCGAGCTATAGAATCCCACAGTATGCCACCAGGTCTCCCACCCTCACAGGCCCACAAACCACAGTGTTGGAAAGGAAACTGAAGGTATGGTACACAAACGCTGATGGTATAACAAATAAGTGGGAGGAGTGGCATGAAAGAGTCAAAGAGGCATCACCGGACATCATAGCTCTCACAGAAACCAAGCTTACAGGTATGATAACAGATGCCATCTTTCCAATGGGATACCAAATCCTGAGGAAAGACAGAGGGAACAGGGGGGGTGGAGAAGTGGCATTGCTGATCAAAAATCGCTGGAATTTTGATGAGCTGGAGAGAGGAGACAGCGGAGAAGAAAGTGATTACATAGCGGGAACGCTTCACTCTGGAGGTCCCAAGGTGGTAATAGCAGTGATGTATAACCCACCACAGAACAGCAGGAGGCCAAGGCAAGAGTACGACGAGAGCAATAGAGCGATGGTTGACACACTGGCTAGCAGTGGCCAGAAGAGCTCATGCATGCAGGGCAAAGCTCCTGATCATGGGTGACTTTAACCACAAGGAGATCGATTGGGAGAACTTGGACCCGCATGGGGGCCAAGATATATGGAGGGCTAAGATGATGGAGGTGGTACTGGAAAACTTCATGTACTAAACACGTAAGGGACACTACAAGAGAGAGAGGAGAGGATGAACCAGCAAAGCTAGACTTAGTATTCACCTTGAGTAGTGCAGATATCGAGGACATCACATATGAAAGACCCCTTGGGGCCAGTGACCATGTGGTTTTAAGCTTCGAATACACAGTAGAGCTACAAGTGGAGGGAGAAGCAGGAAGGCCAGGACGAATGAAGCCAAACTACAAGAAAGGGGACTACACAGGAATGAGGAACTTCCTGAACGGAGTTCAGTAGGACAGAGAACTGGCAGGGAAGCCAGTTAATGAGATGATGGAATATGTAGCAACAAAATGCAAGGAGGCTGAGGAGAGGTTTGTACCCAAGGGTAACAGGAATAATGAAAAAGCCAGGATGAGCCCATGGTTTACCCAAAGGTGCAGGGAGGCAAAAACCAAGTGTGCTAGGGAATGAAAGAAATATAGAAGGCAAAGGACCCAGGAGAATAAGGAGAGCAGTCGTATCGCCAGAAACGAA
Source organism: Cherax quadricarinatus (assembly GCF_026875155.1). Taxonomy (NCBI): domain Eukaryota; kingdom Metazoa; phylum Arthropoda; class Malacostraca; order Decapoda; family Parastacidae; genus Cherax; species Cherax quadricarinatus. Next base: position 12,133,481 of record NC_069474.1, on the reverse strand, counting down.
TATGCACAGATAAGAAGGGAGGCCCAAAGACAATATGAAAATGACATAGCAGCGAAAGCCAAATCTGACCCGAAACTGTTGTACAGCCACATCAGGAGGAAAACAACAGTCAAGGACCAGGTAATCAGGCTAAGGAAGGAAGGAGGAGAGACAACAAGAAATGACCGTGAAGTATGTGAGGAACTCAACAAGAGATTCAAAGAAGTGTTCACAGAGGAGACAGAAGGGGCTCAAGAAAGACGGAGAGGTGGGACACATCACCATGTGCTGGACACAGTGCACACAACCGAGGAAGAAGTGAAGAGGCTTCTAAGTGAGCTAGATACCTCAAATGCAATGGGGCCAGATAACATCTCCCCATGGGTATTGAGAGAGGGAGCAGAGGCGCTATGTGTACCCCTAACAACAATATTCAATACATCTATCGAAACAGGGAGATTGCCTGAGGCATGGAAGACAGCAAATGTAGTCCCAATCTTTAAAAAAGGAGACAGACATGAAGCATTAAACTACAGACCAGTGTCACTGACATGCATAGTATGCAAAATCATGGAGAAGATTATCAGGAGAAGAGTGGTGGAACACCTAGAAAGGAATGATCTCATAAACAGCAGCCGACATGGTTTCAGGGACGGGAAATCCTGTGTCACAAACCTACTGGAGTTCTATGACATGGTGACAGCAGTAAGACAAGAGAGAGAGGGGTGGGTGGATTGCATATTCTTGGACTGCAAGAAGGCGTTTGACACAGTTCCACACAAGAGATTGGTGCAAAAACTGGAGGACCAAGCAGGGATAACAGGGAAGGCACTACAATGGATCAGGGAATACTTGTCGGGAAGACAGCAGCGAGTCATGGTACGTGGCGAGGTGTCAGAGTGGGCACCTGTGACCAGCGGGGTCCCACAGGTGTCAGTCCTAGGACCAGTGCTGTTTCTGGTATTTGTGAACGACATGACGGAAGGAATAGACTCTGAGGTGTCCCTGTTTGCAGATGACGTGAAGTTGATGAGAAGAATTCACTCGATCGAAGACCAGGCAGAACTACAAAGGGATCTGGACAGGCTGCAGACCTGGTCCAGCAATTGGCTCCTGGAGTTCAATCCCACCAAGTGCAAAGTCATGAAGATTGGGGAAGGGCAAAGAAGACCGCAGACGGAGTACAGTCTAGGGGGCCAGAGACTACAGACCTCACTCAAGGAAAAAGATCTTGGGGTGAATATAACACCAGGCACATCTCCTGAAGCGCACATCAATCAAATAACTGCTGCAGCATATGGGCGCCTAGCAAACCTCAGAACAGCATTCCGACATCTTAATAAGGAATCGTTCAGGACCCTGTACACCGTGTACGTTAGGCCCATATTGGAGTATGCGGCACCAGTTTGGAACCCACACCTAGCCAAGCACGTAAAGAAACTAGAGAAAGTGCAAAGGTTTGCAACAAGACTAGTCCCAGAGCTAAGAGGTATGTCCTACGAGGAGAGGTTAAGGGAAATCAACCTGACGACACTGGAGGACAGGAGAGATAGGGGGGACATGATAACGACATACAAAATACTGAGAGGAATTGACAAGGTGGACAAAGACAGGATGTTCCAGAGATTGGACACAGTAACAAGGGGACACAGTTGGAAGTTGAAGACACAGATGAATCACAGGGATGTTAGGAAGTATTTCTTCAGCCACAGAGTAGTCAGTAAGTGGAATAGTTTGGGAAGCGATGTAGTGGAGGCAGGATCCATACGTAGGTTTAAGCAGAGGTATGATAAAGCTCACTGTTCAGGGAGAGTGACCTAGTAGCGATCAGTGAAGAGGCGGGGCCAGGAGCTCGGACTCGACCCCCGCAACTTCAACTAGGTGAGTACACACACACACACACACACACACACACACACACACACACACACACACACACACACACACACAAAGGTTTGCAAAGGTTTGAGACAAGGTTAGTTCCAGAGCTAAAGGGAATGTCCTATGAAGAAAAGTTAAGGGAAGTCGGCCTGACGACACTGGAGGACAGGAGGGTCAGGGGAGACATGATAACGACATATAAAATTCTGCGCGGAATAGACAAGGCGGACAAAGACAAGATGTTACAGGGAGGGGACACAGAAACAAGAGGTCACAATTGGAAGTTGAAGAGTCAGATTAGTCAAAGGGATGTTAGGAAGTGTTTCTTCAGTCATAGAGTTGTCAGGCAGTGGAATAGCCTAGAAAATGACGTAGTGGAGGCAGGAACCATACATAGTTTTAAGATGAGGTTTGATAAAGCTCATGGAGCAGGGAGAGAGAGGACCCAGTAGCAACCAGTGAAGAGGCGGGGCCAGGAGCTAAGACTCGACCCCTTCAACCACAAATAGGTTAGTACAAATAGGTGAGTACACACAAGTGTACACACAAGTGTACTCACTAGGGCGATATAAAAGCATAAAGAAGGATCACGGCAGCAGCCTACTGGTCCATACTAGGCAGGTCTTTCTCAAACCCAAACCCACTAGCAAAAATATTTTCTCAACCCATTTTCAATTCTACCCTAGAAATAAGCTCTGATTACCCACTTTACTCATAAACAGGAGATGAAGCACCAGCTCCATCACCAGAGCACTATGATAACGTTCAAAATACTGAGAGGAACTGATAGTGTGGACAGGGACAGATCGTTCGAGTGGCGGGAAACTGAAACATTAGGGCACAGCGGAAGTGGAACGACCTGAGCAGTGGAGTAGTAGAGGCAGCATCCATATACATAGCTTTAAGAGAAGTAATTACCTGGAGTTTACCTGGAGAGAGTTCCGGGGGTCAACACCCCCGCGGCCCGGTCTGTGACCAAGCTCTCGAATGATCAAGCTCTCGAAAACAGCAGAAAGTGAACCCAGTAACAGCCACGACAAGGAAAGAACATCATACGTTTAAGATTAAGATGAGAAAAATATTGACAGGAAAGAGAGCTCCATTAAAGTTTAAACAAAGATGCTGAGATGAACAACCTAAAGTACAAGAGTATGGGAAAACTACAGAAATTAAATGAAAAAAGAAAACATACATAGGAACAGAAGAGCCAGAAACAAGTATTCAAGGATGAGAAGATTCGAATCTGAGCGATTAATCTGTAAATGACGTAGAAGCGAAAGCCAAGTCAAAACTGGAGCTGCTTCACACCTACACCAGAAGAAACACGGTAAGGAATGGCCAGATAACAGGACTGAATAAGGAAGGAGATCTGACAAGAAATCGCAAGGAAATTTGCGAGGTGACCAAACCAGTTGCAGACAAGTTCCCAGTTGACACAGAGGCAGAGAGGAAAGGGATACTCAGCAGGATGCGTCACACGCGTTGGGACCCGACAAAGTTACATCATAAATTCTGGAATAGGAAGCAGAAGTACTGCCTGGACCACTAGCTACAATCTACAATAAGTCAATGGAAACAGGACAGTTACCAGTGATGTGGAAGACGGGGAATGTAATCCCAATATGCATGAAGAAAGGCATGAAGCGGTATAATGCTATCAGTATCAGTGACATGCATGCTGTGTAAGGTAATGGAGAATATAATCAGAGGAAAGTGGTAGAGTGTGTGAGGAGGAACACATACACACACTCATCCCCCTCCCCACCCCACCACACATACACACACAAACGGATGCATGAATAAACACATATAATCACACACTCACTCGAGTACACATACACTATACATGCACACACAATACATAGGCACTCACATGCACTAAATACACACACATACACACTATACATCCATGTACGACACACACTACAAGAACACGACTTACGCACAACACGCATACGCACACACACACACACACACACACACACACACACACACACACACACACACACACACACACCCCACACACACACACACACACACACATAAGGAATCATTCAGGACCCTGTACACTGTGTACGTTAGGCCCATATTGGAGTATGCGGCTCCAGTTTGGAACCCACACCTAGCCAAGCACGTGAAGAAACTAGAGAAAGTGCAAAGGTTTGCAACAAGACTAGTCCCAGAGCTAAGAGGTATGTCCTACGAGGAGAGGTTAAGGGAAATCAACCTGACGACACTGGAGGACAGGAGAGATAGGGGGGACATGATAACGACATACAAAATACTGAGAGGAATTGACAAGGTGGACAAAGACAGGATGTTCCAGAGATTGGACACAGTAACAAGGGGACACAGTTGGAAGCTGAAGACACAGATGAATCACAGGGATGTTAGGAAGTATTTCTTCAGCCACAGAGTAGTCAGTAAGTGGAATAGTTTGGGAAGTGATGTAGTGGAGGCAGGATCCATACATAGCTTTAAGCAGAGGTATGATAAAGCTCACGGGTCAGGGAGAGTGACCTAGTAGCGATCAGTGAAGAGGCGGGGCCAGGAGCTCGGACTCGACCCCCGCAACCTCAACTAGGTGAGTACAACTAGGTGAGTACACACACACACACACACACACACACACACACATACACACACATACACACATACACACACACACGCACATACACACACACACACATACACACACACACACACATACACACACACACACACACACACACACACACACACACACACACACACACACACACACACACACACACACACACACACACATATACACATACACACACACACACAGGAACAAGCACTTGTAAGCTGTAGTACACACGCAAACACACACATACACAGGATTTTACACCGTCCTGTGAACTGACCATCTGAACCTTGCTCCTCTCCCCCCCTCCTCCTATCCTAGGTAGAGACCTATCTCTACCTTTCTCACTCTTTACCTATATCTCTCTCTCTACCTATCTCTCTCTCTCTCTCTTCCCTCTCCCATCTCTCCCCTCTAACATCTCTTACCTCTAACACCTCCCCCCCTCTAACATCTCTCCCCCTCTAACATCTCTCCCCCTCTAACATCTCTCCCCTCCCATTATCTCTCCCCTCTCCCTTTTTTTTTTTTTTTTTTTTTTACACAGGGTTTGACAAGGTTAAGGATCCCTAGCTTTATTGACAGCTATTTACAGGTTAAGGATTCCTAACTTTATTGTCAAGCTAAGAGCTGTTACCTACATCAGCTCATTTGAAAGCATTTTTATTGTTATGAGACATACAAGTAGGGAACAGGATGAAGTTGGAGCCATCTGTGGGCCAGCATTTTCATTTGATCAACTGACGTTATCTCGTTGACATCATTATGCTGTACGAATGTGTTCCATACTCGAGTCATCCTGGGTATGTATGATCTCAGATGGAGTGATGTTCTGGAGAAGGGTACAGCTAGAGTGAAGTTGCTGCTTTCTGCCCATCTTGTGGCATAAAAGCTTGTTTCACGCTGTCCTCGAAGTAGATCCAAGTGTGGTATTTTGACAATATTGGCCTTGTACATAACAGTAAGGCCACCCACATCCCTCCTATGTTGAAGGCTCTGCTGAAATGACAGATCTATCCAGGATGGGTCCAGGCGTGAGATGAGACGTCTTGCTCTGTTCTCTACTCTGTCAAGCAGTCGCAGATGAGAGGGGGGGCAGGCAAACCAAGAAAGTGGAGCATACTCAAGGTGTGAGCGTACTTGTGCCTCGTACAGGATCTTGCAACCCCTACTGTCAAGCAGATGCGAGATACGGCGAAGTGCTGTAAGCTTCCTGGCTGCCTTGTTTGCAAGATTTACAACATGGTTCTTCATGGTTAGTTTGGAGTCAAATTTCACCCCAAGGATATCAACTTCTTCTCCAGGTGCCAACATCGTCCCATTCATCCTTACTACTGCACCAGCATTACCATCATGGTGCCTAGAGACGATCATCATTTGCGTTTTCTCAGGTGCAAATGTTACTTGCCATCTATTTCCCCAAGCTGATATAGCTCTCAGCTGGTGATTGATGTAGCTTAGAGCACCTGGCATTTCTTCTCTTGGATAAGTGAATGTCAGTGTACAGTCGTCTGCATATGCATGTGATTCTGGGATGAGATGAAGAAGGTCGTTGAAGTAGACATTCCATAACAGTGGACCCAGCACACTTCCTTGTGGAACGCTTGCCCCAATAGGATGCCTTGCCATCTCTCTCCCCTCCTCCCCTCCCTCTCCCCCTAGCCTCTCTCCCCTCTCGCTCTTCCATCTCCCCCCTCTTTCCCCCTTCTCCCCCTCTCTCCCCTCTCTCCCCCTCTCTCTCCCCTCTCTTTGCCTTCTCTTTCTCTCTCTCTCTCTCTCTATCCCTCTCTCTCTCTCTCTCTCTCTCTCTCTCTCTCTCTCTCTCTCTCTCTCTCTCTCCCTCTCTCTCCCTCTCTCTCTCTCTCTCTCTCTCTCTCTCTCTCTCTCTCTCTCCCCCTCTCTCTCTCTCTCTCTCTCTCTCTCTCTCTCTCTCTCTCTCTCTCTCTCTCTCTCTCTCTCTCTTGCTCTCTCTCTTCCCCATTTTCCCTTCTAACTCTCCCCCTCTCCTACCCTTCTCCTCACTCTCTCTCCCCCTCTCTCTCTCACTCTCTTCCCCTTTTTCCTTCTCACTATCCCCTCTCTCTACCTTCCCTTCTCTCTCTCTCTCTCTCTCTCTCTCTCTCTCTCTCTCTCTCTCTCTCTCTCTCTCTCTCTCTCTCCATCTCTTCTCCATTTTTCCCTTCTCACTCTCCCCCTCTCCTTCCCTTCCCTTCTCTCTCTTTCCCCCTCTCACACTCTCTCTCCCCCTTTCCCTTCTCACTCTTCCCTCTCTCTCTCCTTCTACCTTTCCCTTCTCTCTTCTCTCACAAAAAAAAAAAAATGGTGGGGACTCGCAGGAACCAAGGATCAGATGAGAATGGTTCTGGTAGGGAGGAGTGGATGGAGGAGCAGTGGAAAAGGATGGAACAAGAGTGGGAGAGAAAATTAGGAGAGCTTTCTGAAAAAATGGAGAAAGAGCTCTCTGTGAAATTGGAAAAGAGGTTGGAGAAGGAGACAAAGAATTGGGAGGCACAAGTCGAAACTGCAGTAGCCAAGATAAGAGTCCTAGAAGTTGAGATAAATAGGCTGAAGCGAGTTACAGGGGCAGTGACCAGAGAAGACACAGCATATGAAGCTGCGAGGCCGAACAGGAAGGAAGGAATTATGAATTATGCTAAGGTCATATCAGCCTGCCAAGGAGGACCAAAGAGTGAAAGGGAAGAACAGCTGGTTGCAGATGGAGAGGGTGATAGGTCGAATACTGAGGCACAACCAGGCTGTCAAGAGCCACTGGAAAAATCAAGGGAGAAACTGACCACATACAGGCAGGATCTAGAGTCACAGAGGGTGAGGCAATGGGAGGAAGAAAGGGCAAAATCAGTGTTTATCCATGGGCTTCAGGAGAGAGAGGAAAGGACACACACTGAAAGGCAGCAGGAAGAAAGAAAGGAGATTGAGAAAATCATCACGGAAATAGGTGAAGAGATGGACGAGATTGTAAATTTTCAGAGAATAGAGGGGTACTCGAAGGGAGAAACCCACCAATCAAGCTGATTCTCAGGACGGAAACAGTGCGGAACAGGATCCTCCAAGAGAAACCACGATTGAAATACTCGGAAGAGTACAAGAGGGTGTTCCTAGACAGAGACAGAGCAAAATCAGAACGACAGCAGCTGAGGGAGAGGACAAAAAACCGAAAGGAGCTAGGAAAAGAGACAAGGATGGAACCAGCAGAGGTCAGTCAGAGCAGAACAGAACAGCAAGGGCAAGCACACACACAACTATTCTCAGAACCCTACAACCTATCACACCATCCCAACACACACTACAATCCATACCCACAGCCTCCACCCAACACCGAGCTATAGAATCCCACAGTATGCCACCAGGTCTCCCACCCTCACAGGCCCCTCAAACCACAGTGTTGCAAAGGAAACTGAAGGTATGGTACACAAACGCTGATGGAATAACAAATAAGTGGGAGGAGTGGCATGAAAGAGTCAAAGAAGCATCACCGGACATCATAGCTCTCACAGAAGCCAAGCTTACAGGTATGATAACAGATGCCATCTTTCCAACGGGATACCAAATCCTGAGGAAAGACAGAGGGAACAGGGGGGGGTGGAGGAGTGGCGTTGCTGATCAAAAATCGCTGGAATTTTGATGAGCTGGAGAGAGGAGACAGCGGAGAAGAAAGTGATTACATAGCGGGAACGCTTCACTCTGGAGGTCCCAAGGTGGTAATAGCAGTGATATATAACCCACCACAGAACAGCAGGAGGCCAAGGCAAGAGTACGACGAGAGCAATAGAGTGATGGTTGACACACTGGCTAGAGTGGCCAGAAGAGCTCATGCATGCAGGGCAAAGCTCCTGATCATGGGTGACTTTAACCACAAGGAGATCGATTGGGAGAACTTGAACCCACATGGGGGCCAAGATACATGGAGGGCTAAGATGATGGAGGTGCTACTGGAAAACTTCATGTGCCAACACGTAAGGGACACTACAAGAGAGAGAGGAGAGGATGAACCAGCAAGGCTGGACTTAGTATTCACCTTGAGTAGTGCAGATATCGAGGACATCACATAAGAAAGACCCCTTGGGGCCAGTGACCATGTGGTTTTAAGCTTCGAATACACAGTAGAGCTACAAGTGGAGGGAGAAGCAGGAAGGCCAGGACGAATGAAGCCAAACTACAAGAAAGGGGACTACACAGGAATGAGGAACTACCTGAATGGGGTTCACTGGGACAGAGAACTGGCAGGGAAGCCAGTTAATGAGATGATGGAATATGTAGCAACAAAATGCAAGGAGGCTGAGGAGAGGTTTGTACCCAAGGGTAACAGGAATAATGAAAAAGCCAGGATGAGCCCATGGTTTACCCAAATGTGCAGGGAGGCAAAAACCAAGTGTGCTAGGGAATGAAAGAAATATAGAAGGCAAAGGACCCAGGAGAATAAGGAGAACAGTCGTAGAGCCAGAAACGAATATGCACAGATAAGAAGGGAGGCCCAAAGACAATACGAAAATGACATAGCAGCGAAAGCCAAATCTGACCCGAAACTGTTGTACAGCCACATCAGGAGGAAAACAACAGTCAAGGACCAGGTAATCAGGCTAAGGAAGGAAGGAGGAGAGACAACAAGAAATGACCGTGAAGTATGTGAATAACTCAAGACAAGAGAGAGAGGGGTGGGTGGATTGCATTTTCTTGGACTGCAAGAAGGCGTTTGACACAGTTCCACACAAGAGATTGGTGCAAAAACTGGAGGACCAAGCAGGGATAACAGGGAAGGCACTACAATGGATCAGGGAATACTTGTCAGGAAGACAGCAGCGAGTCATGGTACGTGGCGAGGTGTCAGTGTGGGCACCTGTGACCAGCGGGGTCCCACAGGGGTCAGTCCTAGGACCAGTGCTGTTTCTGGTATTTGTGAACGACAAGACGGAAGGAATAGACTCTGAGGTGTCCCTGTTTGCAGATGACGTGAAGTTGATGAGAAGAATTCACTCGATCGAAGACCAGGCAGAACTACAAAGGGATCTGGACAGGCTGTAGACCTGGTCCAGCAATTGGCTCCTGGAGTTCAATCCCACCAAGTGCAAAGTCATGAAGATTGGGGAAGGGCAAAGAAGACCGCAGACGGAGTACAGTCTAGGGGGCCAGAGACTACAAACCTCACTCAAGGAAAAAGATCTTGGGGTGAGTATAACACCAGGCACATCTCCTGAAGCGCACATCAACCAAATAACTGCTGCAGCATATGGGCGCCTAGCAAACCTCAGAACAGCATTCCGACATCTTAATAAGGAATCATTCAGGACCCTGTACACCGTGTACGTTAGGCCCATATTGGAGTATGCGGCACCAGTTTGGAACCCACACCTAGCCAAGCACGTGAAGAAACTAGAGAAAGTGCAAAGGTTTGCAACAAGACTAGTCCTAGAGCTAAGAGGTATGTCCTACGAGGAGAGGTTATGGGAAGTCAACCTGACGACACTGGAGGACAGGAGAGATAGGGGGGACATGATAACTACATACAAAATACTGAGAGGAATTGACAAGGTGGACAAAGACAGGATGTTCCAGAGATTGGACACAGTAACAAGGGGACACAGTTGGAAGTTGAAGACACAGATGAATCACAGGGATGTTAGGAAGTATTTCTTCAGCCACAGAGTAGTCAGTAAGTGGAATAGTTTGGGAAGCGATGTAGTGGAGGCAGGATCCATACATAGCTTTAAGCAGAGGTATGATAAAGCTCACGGCTCAGGGAGAGTGACCTAGTAGCGATCAGTGAAGAGGCGGGGCCAGGAGCTCGGACTCGACCCCCGCAACCTCAACTAGGTGAGTACAACTAGGTGAGTACACGGCACACGCACGACACAAACACTGACGACAGGAATTAGGGTTGACAGAGATGCAGAAAAAACGAAAGTTAAATATAGGGGGAAGAGATTACTGGCGAGGAACAGGATTAAGGCTTTAGAAATACGGACAGATGAGGAAAGTAGTGAATATTAGTATATGAGGGAGCAGTAAAAGGAAAATGGACTATCCATATGGGAGGTAAACCATCCCACCGCCAGGCGGAGACTTTTTGGGAAACACTGTCCTCAGAGATGATACTTTATTAGGTTTATGTGAAGCAGTAAACCTGTGTGGGTCATTCAGTGCTGAAAGCAGTGAAGGTTCTATCCTCCATACGCCAGACACAGCCTGTTGTAACCGCCAGGCTTTTTCCCCCATACCCGTTCCCTTAGCAATGACAATTCCTAAGTAGCAGTAACTCCAGCTGTGCTGGAGCCAAAGATAATTTTAAGTTTCCATAACTATTAAACCCATGGTGAAATGTTGGACATAATTTTTGTCTCATTGCTAAAGTCTCTCAACTCAGGCTGACATATGTTATTGCATATATTCATCCTAACCTGTGTAACACAATATTCAGGGCAGTTTGTTTCGCTCATCTACAATAATATGGGCAAGCTTATTTAAGGAAGAAAATGCATGTGTCCTATATCGCAATATTCCACAAACTGGAAATGAAAACCAGACAGTACAACGGTGTGTCTTGGACCGATATCAAGTGCTCTCCTGTTCTGATAAGAGGTCAGGTCGAACACAAATGTTGCCTGACTTTTACCTACAATATGTATGCTAGTTATGAATTGCTGCAACTACGGTATTATAGGTTACTTGTGAACCGATTCAGCGACAGTATTTCATATCATATATGTAAAATATTACATATACCTCAGTAACTGTCGGCTGCACGAGCACAAGTTCTAAGAAAGAAAAAACTCACTACGTATGCTTACACTTGCTTCACTTCAAGAGTGTCAGACTGCTGGAGGAGATCAAGACATGTAACTCTCCCGCACCATCAGAGTCGTTCTGGGCTCCACCTAGGAAAAATGTGTCTCACCTTAACGGTGAAGCAAGGCTGGAGGGCGGACAGATATTACAACAAGCATACTTCTCTACCCAGAGTAAAGGAGCAGCTCTGAGATTTGTCCATCTGATCCCCTATTTTCTCTCTCTCTCAATATCTTTTCCCAGCACTCTCTGTCTTTCCGTTACGAATGTGAGAAATGAGGGCTAGAAAAGAATGAAGAAATAAATAAAAAAGAAAGGGTAGGGATAATATAAAATGTCGATAAATACAATATATTTCCCACCGTAAAGAGACAGTTTATCCATGCATGTATTGTTGGACCGACCAAATTGCTTGTCGGCCAGTGTGTCAGCACCGAGAGCATCTCCATCTCCCACTGCCTCTTCTCTCTCTCACTCTCTCTCTCTCTCTCTCTCTCTCTCTCTCTCTCTCTCTCTCTCTCTCTCTCTCTCTCTCTCTCTCTCTCTCTCTCACTCCTTCCTTCAACCTTCATCCCTCTTCCTTCATCCTTCCCTCGCTTCTGCAGCAACTCCGTCAGGTATTATGGAGATGCGCAAGATATGCTTGGGTCGGTAGCTACACCTAAGGCCCCAGGGCTCACTGCAGCGAGTCGCTGTTGCTGCTGTCTGGGTAAATGATGGTGTGTGTAGTTACCTAGCTCATCTTACGGAGCTTAATTATTATTATTATTATTATTATTATTATTATTATTATTATTATTATTATTATTATATTATTACTATAATAATTATTATTGTTTGGAAGAGCTACTCCTGAAGAATGAGAGGTAATGAGGTCTGATCCCAGGTAGGTATAAGCAAATGTAGTTTCTCATTTCTCGGATCATGAACCCTTTCCCACATCAGCATCACAGAAACAAGCAACAGATTCTGTGTTCTTTGATGCGACTCTTCCCTAACTATTCTCGGCCAGGAATAGTTGTGTTGTTACCTTGCAGTTAAGGCTAAGGACTTTTAATCCTCACTTATTCTCTCATGTCGTATAAGCAGACAAAGGATTTTTTTTTCATTTTATTTTATTAACAGAACTGCCGATTCCCACCAAGGCAGGATGGCCCGAAAAAGAAAAACATTCATCATCATTCACCCCATCAGTGTCTTGCCAGAAGGGTGCTTTACCTACAGTTATAAAACTACAACATTAACACCCCTCCACTGTACTTTTTGACCTTGGAAAATCAACATAAGTTAGTGTAAAATAACGTCATATGTTTTCTTCCTAAAGATGACGTAATGTTCAGCTCTAAATTACGACGTAAGTATAATGATCTTCTATATCACGACACAGGTGAAATGTTCAGGTAAAAAACTGCAGCACCAGTGCAATGTTTTGCTTCGAAATCACGACACCAGAGAAATGTTCAGTTCCTAAATCATGGACTGACACACACACACACACACACACAAAAGAGAGAGATGACTCCAAGGAAATATTTCTTGAGCCTCAGGATACTTAGGCAGACGGAAAACTCAAAATTTGAGAGCCTAGTAACAACAGTAACAATCACCCAGCACAATACACAACATGGCTCACCACAGATCCTCACCAATAACTGGAGGGGAAAGTCTGGAGGCTACACACGGCTCGTGTCAAGACGGGACACACAGGGATATACCAACATTAATGCTGAGGCGTTCCCTGCGCTGCCGAGAGGGATCCATGCCCAACCCGTGAACTATCAGTCCTTTATGCTGCATCTTTTCCCTTGTGGGTCTTTTGGTCTTGATGTGGTCAGGCAGCAAGGGAAACCATGACTCATCATGACCGAGAAATGCTCGCTGATTATTTGATGTTACCAAGTGATGAGAGGTGGTACAGGTATTTGAGTGAGGGATTAGTGTATTCACCTAGTTGAGGTTGCAGGAGTCGAGTCCTAGCTCCTGGCCCCGCCTCTTCACTGCTGTGTGTGTGTGTGTGTGTGTGTGTGTGTGTAAAAAATTAAAAATTTTAAGCACCAGAGCAACACTATGCTCATTAAGTCCCGTCCTTGGTAATTGTTTCACCACATTTTTTTCTAATTTTCGATGCTTGCAGCACTTAAAACTTGCTCATTTTAGTCTCTGTTCCGCTACTTTGTCAATAATTATTTAACTATCCTCTCGGTTTCTCTTTTTCTTTCATATACAGGTGAGATATCTTATTATCTCTGCTGAAGGAGCTATCCTTAAGCTCCTACATGACCCTATGTGGCGTTATCATATCTCCTCTTTTCCTCCTGTCTGACAGCTTCGGCACCTGCAGGGTTTTAACCTTTTAATTATAAACCTTTTATGCCTTTAATTATAAACCTTTCATCTTTGGAAGCCATTTTCTTGCTTTTCCTTTTACCATTTATATCTGATTCACGTCTTTTTAAAGTATGTACGCCATACGCCGGAAGTACACCCCCTCTTTTTCTGCCAAATATATTTCACGAACAGGAATTTCTCCATTCACTGATTTGAAATCAGTTTCGTAGGTTGTGTGTGCAGCCTTACAGAATATGCACAATAATTAGGTAACCAAAATTACCAAGCTAAACAAGAAAAGAAAATGTATGAGGTTCTCGAAATATGTAAACTGGCACTAGCATGCTACTAGTATACACATGCTAGTAGTTATTAGCATGTATATGTAAACTCGCTACTAGTATGCTACTAGCATACACCACATGCTAGTAGCTACTAGCCTGCATATGAAAACTGGCTACTAGCATACACCGCATGCTAGTAGCTACTAGGATGCATATGTAAACTGGCTACTAGCATGCTATTGGCATACACCGCATGCTAGTAAGTACTAGCACGCATATGTAAACTGGCTACTAGCATCTACTAGCATACACTACATGCTATTGCAACTAGCCTGCATATGTAAATTGGCTACTAGCATACTCTACATGCTAGTGCTACTAGCATGCATATGTAAACTGGCTACTAGTATCTACTAGTATACACTACATGCTATTGCTACTAGCCTACATATGTAAACTGGCTACTAGCATACACTACATGTTAGTGCTACTAGCATACATATGTAAACTGGGTATTAGCATTCTACTAGCATACACCGCATGCTAGTAGCTACTAGCATGCATATGTAAACTAGCTACTATTATCTAGCATACACTACATTCTAGTAGCTTTCTTTTGTCCTTAATATTTTATCACATGTTAAATACACATTGTATGGTGCAGAAATAATTATTGTAACGTAACATAATACAGTTGTACGATTATTATTATTATAATCAAGGGGAAGCGCTAAACCCGGAGGATTATACAGCGCCTGGGGGGGGGATGTGGAAGGCATTCAGGCTTAATTCGGGGAACTGGAGCACAGATCCAATTCCCTAAATCAAGAGCCCCTCACCAACATCAAGGAACCTTCCTTGAGGGGACAGTTCTACGAGGTTGTGTTAATATCAAGAAATTATCAAACATAGCACATTTGTATTTATATCTGTATAACATTTTGGCATAAACGATCCCTGAGTAACAAGGCAGGATTCCTGTTAGATAATATTTGCTTCTCAGTATTTATTGCAAACAAAAAAATCTCTGTAATAGAGGGGCTTTTCTGCTGATGAAAGGTGGCCAGTTAAATAATTTTAATAGGTATATTGGGCCATATGAAGGCAAGTTAACGTTAACGAGAGCAACAGTGAAGTCGTTGATCTTAATGCGGGGTGAGGAGAGAGAGAGAGAGAGAGAGAGAGAGAGAGAGAGAGAGAGAGAGAGAGAGAGAGATGGAATTAAACCTAACGTGCCATTTTGCCTTATAATGATGAGGATAAAATCACGTTAAAAAAGGATAATTGGTTATAGATAATATTATATAACAAAAAGATGAATAGGAGGGTTTAGAGACGAGATGATAAATTATAATAAAAAAGAAGCGCTAAACCTACAAGGGTCATACAGGAAATGGTATTTAACAGAAAAATGTAAATAGCGAGAATAGTTATATGCACTGTTGATACTGTCAGGAGAGTCAGTCTCTTGACTTACGTAATATTATATACATTGTGATGTTTATGTCTTTCAGTGTTTATATGATTGTATTTTAATACCAATTTAAGTGGTTAATATCCTTGATGAGCGGTGAACTGGTTACACGCAGCCTTAATGACCCTTTGTGTAGTCGACAGATTTTAAACCCGATTCAGCAACCCGCTGCCCCAGCCAGCAGTCACGATCGTGTGTTTGTGTAGTGCCAATCTGTCCCGGTTTGTGTCGCAAAAAATATTCGTGGTGTGAATAGGTAACGCCGGAGTGCCAGTGCATCAGTAGGTAAACAACATCTGCCGGGTTGATGGAAGTATACCTGAGGAAATAACTCTAAGGAGATATCTAAATATTGTTGGAACAAGACGAGTTGTGTGATAGAGGTATTTGCAGCGCCGACAACAGAGTCTTGGCTCGGCCGTCCACTGAAAGGTATGTTTAAATCGGTCATTAGTAATAATAGTCGTCAAATTCTAGTGAAGATTAAAAGGACAATTTAACAAGCTGCGATGAGTAACTCGCGTTATGCTGTAAAACGATTAGCAATTAATGGGCAAAAAAAAGTGCTTTAGGCTGGGTAATGAGTAATAATCGAAATGAATAGATTATCATGGGAAAGGAAAAATAATCATGTAATGAAAAAAAGAAGAATGTTGAACTTGTCTGGCCATAGTGATGTTTTTGAAGTGTGCAGCCAGCGTGTAGTTGCTGCTGCTGCCGTTTGTGTGATATAAAAATTGTCTTCTCACAGTCTGCGAAGTGGAGTCAAGCGCTGGTCTATATAACATTATCTTTGTATATAACAGTAGGCCACTCTTATCTCTGCGGAGATGACATCCATCCAGGCAGCATACAAGCGAGAGATAAGCCTTGTACGGTTTCTCTCTATTTTATTTACTCAAGGACTTTTACTAAGTCAGGCTAAGTATTCCAGCCCTTATTTATAACCTAAAAGCTGTTAACTTACTCGGCTCGTTTAAAAGCCTTTTTGTTATGAAACACACAAAAAGAGCAGACCTAGTGCTTGCAAATTTGCCAAGACTGTGGTGACATACTTGGTCGAAAGCACCAGCAACGTCCAGTGCTACTACACCGCTGATCTTGGATTCATCAAGCAACTTGTGCCTCACAGTGGAAGGGTTTAACAATGGGCTAAATGAGCTGCAACTGCCAAGATCACCCGCCAGTGCACTTACCGTATGCCACGTCTACCAGCTTATCTTATAGTAGTACTGTAGTAGGTTCGCCGGTCTTTGTAGATGGTGACCCAGCGTTGTTACCCCTGGTGGGGGGTGTCGCTCATCTTTCTTCTGTCCAGTGTGGACGTCTTGCTATGGTCCCTCCGGATGGACGGTGACATCTCTCTTGCGATGACTGTCCGGGATGAGGAGCGTCTTCTTTCTTCGTCTTCCTCTGGTTGAATCTTGGCAACCACGCGTCCTCTTCAGTCTTCAGACACTTGTCGTCCCAGCTGGGGTTGTGATCTTGAGTTGGGCTGAATGTTGGCTTCAGGCTGTGCTACCATGTACAAACAAATATAGGCTCCAATTGGACTTCTTTAAGCAGAGGGAAGTAGATGGGTGGGATGATTGGAATGACGGAAATGACATTTGTTAAAGATTGGAGGGGGTGAGTAGTGGTGGGCGCTGTCGGGAGGCTCTTTACAGTGTCATCGGGGAGGCGGGTGAGCAGCAAGGACTGGGAGCAGTGCCTCCAAGTCACGGACGGCCAGGTACACCAGCCGTGCTGCCTTGTCCTCCCGGGTCAGATCCCCTGGAGCCATCGGGAAGTGCCTGCGTCGTTGCTGGGCAGTCGATCAAGTAGTGCACAAGGGCTGCGGAACCATCTGGTCGCAGTGGCCGCAGAGTTGTTCTCTCGCTCGTTCGATGAGGTGTTAGGCGGTGGGGTATCCGAGGAGCAGGCGGTGGATGCTCACTCGCAGCTCCCTGTCCAGCTTCCGCATATTCGGCGGAGGCTTCCTGCGTGTTGCCCTGTCGTACCATCGCCGGCTCCGAGATGTGCCCGGGTCCGGCAGTGGGCGCCTGGCGGCCCATAGGTTCGTCTACCTGCGACTGGAGATGGCGGTTCCTGGCTGGGCCTCCAGTGTGGCTGTCTTGGCTGCCGCATCATTCCTAGGGAGGCCGATGTGGCTAGGGATCCAGTTGAGCGTCGCTCTTCGGCCCTGGTCCACATGCGTCTGCAGGTCGCTTCTGATGGCGGTGATCAGCTGAATGTCGTCCTTCGGTTCCCTGTGCATGATAGCCTGTATCGCCGCCCTGGATTCGACGTGGACGACTGGTGGTTACAAGTGTTCCATGAGCGCGTACTGCAGGGCCCTCTGGATGGCTTGGAGTTCCGCCTGGAGGATGGTGCAGTGGTCTGGGAAATGCCAGCCGGCTGTCAGGGCATTGTGGAATACCCCGGCACCTGTGCAGCCGGCCTCCGGGTCTCTTGAGCCGTCTGTGTAGTATATCACACACCTGGGGCGCTCCGCTATCGCGATGCTCGCTGCCGCCCATCGCTGCAGGATGTGCTGCGGACAGTGGCGCTTTCTGACCGGGAGGTTTACCAGGTAGACTACCGCTGATTCCGGCGCCCAGGGTGGCGACACGGTGTACGTCGCCACTGGCCGGTCGCACTCTTGGTTCCTTCTCACTTACTGAGTTTTCCCCTCGATGTACTCATTGCACTCCGCTTTTCACTGGGGGTATTTTGAGCCAGCTTCTATTCCTCTCTCTTCCATGGGAAACAATGTGTGCTCAGATATAGGGCCAATCCTTCCATAATTTTCCAGATGTAGATTATAATGTACCCCACTCGCTTACAATCCAAGGCGTATAGATCGAGGGACTACAAACCTTCCCAGTGATTTAGGTGTCGTACTGAATCTATAAGAGCAGTTAAGGTTCACCCTCCACGTTCTCCAGGTTTTTAGTTTCGCCTTCCATGAACAGAGCCGTTGGAGTACAGCAGTACGCCAACCTAGAAAGAAAAAGTAACTTGAGGGATATCATCACTGCCTTGGCATCCTTTTTGAAGGTTCTAATTACCCAGCTCAATTTTCCCTTGCAGTTGTAGCAATGACAGTGTTGTGATTCTTGATGGTGAGACCTGACATAATCGCTGCCTGGTCTCTCACGTATTACTCACGTTTGAGTGGTTAGTTTGCTTTATACTCTGTTCAAGTCTTTATTTCCTGAATAATTCCATAAGCTTAATAACAGAGTAACTGAAATTGGCATTCATTGAGCTTCATATTGTCAATGCCCAAATGGAGGACTTTGTTTATATCAGCTTGGAAGTTTATATCAGCTTGGAAGTTTATTTCAGCTTGGAAGTTTATATCAGCTTGGAAGTTTACTGTGTTTTCTATGGCCACTACACACATACTTTAGTCATACTTCATACATAAATTATTTCTGAAAATCACTATAGGCCAAGTGACCGAAAAAATACATGCCAAAAGTTTTATCTTCGTATAAGGAGAATACATTCAAATTTCCAGAATGATATTTTAGGCACAAACTGCAAATAGTTAATAAGGTCATGACGTATTTAAATTTTAGTTCCTGGGAATTTCAGTGTGAAGGATGTGCCTACTTATTCAAAGCCTCGCCTTTAATTCTGCTTGCTGCCTTGACAGAACTTACTTTGATGTTCTTATGAGTAAATATAACACTGAAACATTTAATAAACAAGCTTCTCTCAATATTTGGGAACTTGAAGTTTGCCTTTAGACAATGAATATAAAACAATAAGACAAAAATAATAGATGATACTAACAAAGCAAAAAATTATAATAATTCGCACATAGGCGGAACATGTTACCAGGTTTCGGTCCGACTTGGGCCATTTGTGTATTGTTCCAGTTACGGTATTGTGCCTTTTTTTTTTTCTTTATAATTCGCATACCCCTAAAAATTCTTTTACACGCAGCTCTTTGGGAACTCCTGTGCTGGTATACTTAAATAAACACTATATACGTATTTATCAGTAAATCAAGCTTTTCGTTACCATCTTCCTGGTGCTAGTTTATTTGTAAATTTTTTTTTCCTTGCTGACCCTCTTAGAAGTAATTAAATACTCTTCTATTTTCACGTTATCCTCTCAAAGCTCTTTTTTTAATTTGCATAACATTACATCTAATTTGCATAACATTACATCTAATTTGCATAACATTACAGATTTAGAATTCTTGTCCCAAGCATTTTTAACGTAATTTCTACAAGCTTAACCTGTAGAAATTACCTTTCAACGATTGCAGACCTATAATGTCCTCATAACAGTAACAGCCTGGTTGATCAGACCCTGATCCAACATGAGGCTTGGTCACAGACCGGGCCGCGGGGGCGTTGACCCCCCCCCCGATACCCTTTCCAGGTATACCCCTTTACCAGACTAGAAATCACCACCACTACCAGTACTGTTAGGTACCAGTATGACGTCAAAAGAAGTCAATAGATTGGTCTTACTTTACATTTGGATAACTAGGAACAGAACAGCTGAGAGAAAATCATAAGGATTTTATCATATTTACATAAAAATTGCAAATTGTAAGAGATAGTCCCATACCCCCATTATTTGATTCCCATACCCCCATGGGGTATGAATACCCTAGCAAGCGGCCTATACTTATCTTTTTCATCATTTCCCCATATATTCACATCTCACTATATGTTCTCGAATTCTGTAAACCATTATTTATCATTTTCCTTTGAATCTTTGTTATTTTCTTCCTCAGCACCAATAACAAAACCCTGCTTGTCTCCGGGTTCTCTCATTAACTAGGAATTATCAGTCTCCATTGTAATTTTTCGAACAGTTTTAACTAGCAGTAAATTTCTTTGTTCATGTCACCTAATATTGTCTCCAAACTTTAGTACTTCTGGCATAACTATCTTCTCTTTAAGACTGACCTTTTTTTCCAACATTTTCTGTTAATTTTTTTTTTAACATTTTGAGCTTCCTGGATCCGTTGTTTTAGTTATCATAATTTCTGGATCAATATCAGTCTGTTTTATATACTCCTAAAAGCCTGTCATATATCATGCTGATGTTTTTATATTCACTCTATATAATCCTTATTTTCCATCTATTCTTGCTTAGTTATTATATTAAGTTTTTTCTTTTAGCGTTTCCTGCATTTACAATGAACCTGCAGCACTGCATTTTCATTTTCAAAGTTATCTTTTCCTTGCTTAATTTTTTTTGTTTATTTCCAGCCTTGCAGCCTAACATGCTTTTGTTCCAGTTTATTCATTAGCTACATTCTATCTCTAGTTTTCTTTTCAGCTGAGGTTAAATAGTAACAGTTTTGATCTGGTGCCTTTTGTCAGAAAGAAAACTATTGTATCGAAATTTGTCATACCACAATAATTTTCCATCTCACGTTTGACCTTTCATGTTTTGAGGCACCACTGGCATGTATTGCTCTACTTCCTTCATTATAGACAGGTAAAGATGTCCTTATTCCAAGGTGTCCTGAAGAGTGTTTACTTCAAGTGTGTTGCAGGGCAAGGGCGTGCTTGTGCTTGCTCAACTATTTATACTCTATTTGTGGATGCAAGGGTCGCGTCTCGGTTCCCGACCCAGCTTTTCAGCTACCAGCTACTGGTTTATCTCTCCTTGTTGCGTGAGCCCTATCACACCTGGTTTTAATGTTGTATTTATTCTACCTCCACCACTTCGCTAAGTCGTTCCAGTTCATGGCCAGTCTAAGGCTTTTCGTGTTGCAAACCTCTGCTAAATTTTCAAGTCATTACGTGTTTTATCAGGTACTGGATATATACTTCAAGATGTGCCTGATGAATGCCATCTTGTTGAGATTCTTTAAAGTTATCCTTAAATTTCCCAGTCTTGCGTTTGTTGCAGCAGTTTTTAGGTAGTGACCTTCAGACAAAATAGTTGTTACTATGCTCCTTCCGAGGTCCTCCTTCAGGAAGGTTTGCAGCCTTTTGTTTCCCGAGCATGTACACTGCTTACTGATATTTCCCTTTGCCAATTTTCCTGTTTATTTTTTGTGGCTAAATTTTAATAGATTTTTGACAGACTTGCCCCTTTTTTGCGTTTTCATTTTTAGTTTTACGTTATTTGCGAAAAGGGACACCCTCTGTCAATGCGTTAACATACGCTTGAAACCGTACTAGTTCAAGAACTGATCCTTGCGGAACCCCAACGCATCATGGACAATAACTCGTTGCTAACTTCCTGTAAAATATTTCTCGAACCACTGTAGTGCTTTTGTTATTCCTGCCTGCTCTTACAGCATTTGTCCCAGTCTTTTGCGAGGTGCTGTATCGAACACCTTAGCGAAATAATATATAGTCCGCCTATTTTCTCTCTCTCTCTCTATCTCTCAGTTTTCGTTATCTTTTCATAGAACTTTGGGACGCCTGAGATATGCTTTACCACCTCAAAAATACGTGCTGGCTATTGTTTACGAATCTCTCCTCTTCAGGTGCTTCACTGCTCTTTTGATAATCTCTCTAACCTTATTATGCATGCCAGTGACATTGCCTTCAATTTAGTGCTGCCTGCCTATGTTATATATACCCAGAGCACGTTTGATATTTTTTCAGACCTCGGGCAGACTTGAAGACCACTGTTAGCAGTTCATACAGTTCTGCCCATTCTCTCAGAACCCATTATGAGATGTTTAGTCCCATTGGCTTAGTCATGTATCTCACTTGGTAGTTTCTTCACCTCGCCTACCATAGCGTAGTTTGTCCAGTACATATTAGTGCACTCTCCTCTCGACTAGCTGGAAATTTTCCTGATACTCAAGATACGGCCCTAAATCTTTTGTTCGGCTCCGTGCTGACTTCCTGATCATTCCTAGTAAGGTTCCTCCTTTCACAACTTTATTACCTGGCCCTTCACAGGTAATAAAGTTGTGGCTGTATACCGACTAAGGTTCAATTTTCTTTTCGATATATCACTTTTAAATCGTATTTTCACTATTTTTTTCTTATAGATGCATATTCATTTCTGGCTCTTCTGCTTTTTTCCTGTTCTCCTATTTTTGCGCTTCCTATATTTCTTCCTCTCTTGGAATTTTAGATTTTTCCTCCTGGTAATTCCTGACATTGACTTGTGCATCCTCTGATTATGAATTTCTCCACTGCCTCCTGGCACTTTCCAGCTACATACTTCATTTGGTTCACTGATTTTCCATTCAGTTCACTATCCCATGGCACTCCACTCAGGAACCGACTCATACCTGCGTAGTCTCTAGTCTTAATGTCAGATTTGTCGCTAACCTCACACTGTGCATTTCTCTCCACTTTCACTTCAGCAAGGCAGTCGACATACCGTACTGAGTGGTCGTTAGCAACGACGGTCTCTTATTAAACGTTCCCTACATCAGAGTCGCTTAAGGTGAAAGGTACAGCTTCACTTGTTTATCCCCCCCCTATCTGTCTCTTTGTCTGTCTCTCTGTCTGTCTCTCTGTATCTCTGTGTCTCTTTCTCTCTTTGCATTCTTGACCTACTGATTCATAGCCGCCTTCAGCAACTTAGCTCTCCACTCGTCCGATTCCCCGTGTAACTCCAGACTTCACCAGTGTATTACTTCCTTAAGGCTGACGTCTCTCATGATGCATCGCCCATGCTGGCTTCTTCTAGCCACCTCCAATATCCTGTCTATCATTACCTTATCATATTGTTCTCCTGCTTTTTAGCGGTGGGTTGTACATAACTATTATCACTATCTCGTCTTCCAGTAATGAGTGTGTGCTCATTTAATGATTCGACCCCTATCCATTTATTTCATTATTCTGTAAAGTCTATCGCTCCTCCTCCTCAGCCATTTCTCACTATTTTATATCTTGAGACGACATTTATCATCATCTCTATGAGCTTGGTCACTGTTATTACTTCAATGTCACTGGATGCCTCCGCTATCCACCCATTCCATTGCTCACTCTTATTTGTCAACCCATTTGCATTTCTTTACCACATTTTCCTTCCTATGTTATCATGCTTTAGGTTTAGGATCTAGCTATCGTCTTGGTCGACGATAAGGGTAAGAGATGGTTATTGGGGCGAATCTTGCACTAGGAGAGTCGAGACTATGAGTGTTGGAGTAAGGGAAGGGAGATGATCAGAAGGAAAGGAGTCTTGGTGGATGGAGTGGGGGTTGGTTAGGAAAAGACAATTTTTCACTGATAGGAGTTACTAATGGGGAATTGGGAGGGATGGCGAGGATGAGGATGGGGGGGGGAAGGAAATTGAGTATGGGTCGTTTTGAGCTATTGTGTTCGAATGGGAAAGTGGGGTTTTGTTGGTGCTATTGTTTGGGTTTGGGTTTGGTATTCCCATTCAAGCAGAACACCCACATTGTTGGGTTTACTGTGTATGTGTTTGAGGGAGTGAGAGAATGTGTAAGTGAAAGCGTGAAGGTGTGCGTGCTCCGTGGCCTGGAGGCTAAAGCTCTCACTTCACACAGCGAGGGTTCGGGTTCGATTTCGGACGAGGGTAGAAACATTGGGCATGTTTCTTTACACCGGTTGTCTACGTTCCCAATCAGTAAAATGGGTACCTGGGCGTTAGTAGACTGGTGTGGGTAGCATCCTGGGAAAAAATTGACCTAATTTGCCCGAAATGCTCTGCATAACAAGCGGCTTTCCATGCCACCTAAGCCTATATACCTTGTACATGTACTTGAAGAAATTATTATTATTATTATTATTATTATTATTATTATTATTATTATTATTATTAAAGATTGTAAGTACGCATGTGCGTATAAGCCATGTACTTACCTCCTCTGGCCTCAATCTTATTACAGGTCAAAGAGAAATCTTTTTACCTTGGACTCAGCTCGTCAGCAATGTACGTAAACAAGGAGCTACAAAATGAATGGTTAAGAGAATGGTTGGGCAGTGAGTACTTTGTGCAGACACAAGCAGATTCAGCTTTTTTCCCATGTATATTTTCCTCTTTGCATAATTAATAAATGAGAAAACAAGCATTGGAGTCGTTAATGTATACACAGTCTGAGATATATATATATATATATATATATATATATATATATATATATATATATATATATATATATATATATTATATATACACATATATATATATATATATATATATATACACATATACATACGTAATACATACATACATACATACATATAATATATATATATATATATATATATATATATATATATATATATATATATATATATATATATATATTTGGCAAGAACTCGTTTAAAATAGTCCTGTCTAAAATTTTCTCTTATACTTTTAAAGATATATTTTTCACTTATGATGTAAAAATTAATTTTTGTACCAAAAGAACCTTAGAAAACTTACCTAACCTTGTTATAACAAGCTCGATTTAATTTAGCCTAATCCAACTAAATACATTTTAGATAAGTTTACAATAATTTAATAATAAACAAACACAATGTGTATATTTTTTCGTTAGGTTCAGAATGATTTTTGGAGAAATTATTGCCTACACAAATTTTCGCTCGTCTTATTCGGAAAGTAGAGCGTTGCTATTTCTGCCAAAATCGTAAGTTTTACCTTTTCGGCACGACATATATATATATATATATATATATATATATATATATATATACATTATATGTATATATTTATATATACATATATGTATATATACATGCAAAACAACCACTCTGAAAGAATAGAGAAATTCCAAGCGCTTTCGTGACTACTCACATTATCAAGGAACTATGAAAGTAAAGCATCCAAGGAAGCTATATAAGGGGTCTGGCCAGCACCTCACTATCAGATCCCACAACGGTTAAACAACTGACGCGCGCCGACCCAACTTGGATAGGTCCTTTGCACAACTCACCCACAAACTATTCTACCCAAGAAAATTTAAAAATTATTTGTCCAGTGTATATATATATATATATATATATATATATATATATATATATATATATATATATGTCTTTAATCTATATTTCATAAACAAACAACAGTGAATATTTGTGCATGACATGCAGAAAATAACTGATTCATATTTGTTATTACTGACGAAAAACAGAATACGGTTATGAGGCAATTATACACAGTGCAACGCTTCATACTATACAGGAAGGAGTGATGAAAGCTTATGTATAGACAGATTTTAGCCTTATTGCAGTGGGTCCACAATAGCATACTTTAATTCAGATGTAGTTAACCAAAGCTTCCTTATTTTAGTATCGAGTCCAATATGAAAAGACAATGGACCGTAGGATGTGAAGGATTGTATACTGTTTATTAAGGTAAATGTAAATATTCCAGAAAATGAACTTTGACACATCATTAAATTAAGCATAAATAACCAGACAAATGCCTGTTTCTTGGCACTCGATATTTCAGATTTCTCTTACTGTACAAAAATAGTATCCGAGGATCTGATTTTCATTTCTACTTTTCAAAGGTCAAAAATTGTCGCTGAAGTGATGCATAGAAAAATAATTAACATGGAATCGTAAACATGTAAGACAGGTTTTAGAGTGTCTAAAATTCTCATTAAGTAATGAATTCACAACATTGAATTTAAAGTTATTCTTTAACGTTAGTGGAATTGACACTAATTTCTCTGAAGATGACAGAACATAACACTAGGAGTCTGGTCAGCGTTTATGGTATTTATAATTTTAGTTTGGTTACTAAAACAAGACCTAGTTGGCTCTAAATTTACCACATCCTTTGCAAGGAACCAAGTAAACACAATGTTCTTTGTAAGTGTTTCTTGTACGTTTTTTTTTTTGTATATATTTATATTTTAAACCAACTTTTATATTGATATATTAACTTCCAGTGTTTATATTCCAGTTATATTATTGTTTTATAATGTGTTTTTGGTTTAAGAAAATTGTCAATAAACATACCTATATTCTTATAAGTAGAATGAAGTCTCGTATATTTTTTAATATTCCCTTTTAAAAAATATTGTACATCCTTGATTTTCAAAAAAAACATGAACGGAAAAAATCTAAATTTTTATAGTGTGCTTTAAGAACGTTATGCGTAACGGTAAAATAAATTTTCATAACAGAATATTTTTCCCCTGTTGCATGTTTGCAAGAGAATAACGGCTATTAAATTCGCTAACGCTTCCTACCGGCGAGAGAACTGAAAAACGCAATAAACCTCAGTTTCTATCACTGTTGTTTATGTAAATCCGTTTGTATTTGCAAGAATCCTTTGATATAGTTTGACTCGAATTATTTCCTCTAAATCAGCCCATAAATAAAACGAAAAATGGATGCTGTCTGTACCCATTTTACAATCATAATTGGGCATATATTTACTTAGGGTGTCCGTAGTATTTCAAGTTTTCTATGTTTCTGCCACTCTGGTAAAATATGTCTCCTCAGAATCCTCATTTATCACTTGTGTAAATCATGTCTCTGTTCCCGTATGAGTATTCTCAACTCAAGTTCTTCCAGCTGTTCATTTTCCTCTCTTCATATTTGTGCATCTCATCTCAAAGTTCCTTAATGAATAAGACGTAGGTGCAGCACTTGGCAATCATTACTGCTGAAACGTTTCACTTGCTCAACAGACGTCTTCAGTCGCATGTACCTAGAGAAACATACAAAAATAAGAAAGTTTAAAAGTAATTACGCTTATTTCTGCTCTAGGGTTGAGGGGCTGACTACCTACCACGGCTGAGGAACTGATCACTCAAAACAGTACTCACTCTAGCGTTATTTTTTAATGTATTTGCCTGAAGAAGCTTTTTGTGCGGGCGAAAGGTTTCGGCAATAAAGATAGTGTGTGCGTCAAGTCGGTATTGCACACCATCAAAATATGATTAACGATTTTTCTTGTATACTTCTTGAAATTACTCTCATCTGTCATCGGATTTCTTCAAGTCTTAATTTTAATTCATCTTTCAGGAGCTGTCTTCAACTGATCCATCAGTAGTTGTCTTTAACGGTTCCATCAGGAACTGTCTTTAATTGATCCATCAGGAACTGTCTTTAATTGATCCATCAGGAACTGTCTTTAACTGATCCATCAGGAACTGTCTTTAATTGATCCATCATGAGCTGTCTTTAATTGATCCATCATGAGCTGTCTTGAACTGATCCATCATGAGCTGTCTTGAATTGATCCATCATGAGCTGTCTTGAACTGATCCATCATGAGCTGTCTTGAATTGATCCATCATGAGCTGTCTTGAATTGATCCATCATGAGCTGTCTTTAATTGATCCATCAGGAGCTGTCTTTAATTGATCTATCAGGAGCTGTCTTTAATTGATCCATTAGGAGCTGTCTTTAAATCATTCATCATGAACTGTCTCTAATTCCACCACTCTGCTGATTTTCAAAGCACCGTCCTATCACTGATGACCTGAGGCTCAATCATTCTATATCTCCTTACTCTCTTGTTACCATTTTCAATCTATCAAACTATAAATCCTCTGCAGGCCGATTTTAATTTCAGGAAAAGGGAAAAAGGGAAATGAGAGCTGGCATTCTTTTAACAGAGATCAACGCTTACTACTGTGAGAGGGAGAGAAAGGATTTGCTGTCTTTGATAATCCTTTCACGGTATTCTCCACTCCCTCCTTGGTTCACTAATGGTAATCCTGAGGTAGGGTTTATTTTTATTTTTGGCTATTAAATATCTGAGTGCAGCAAAGCTCCATCCTTTCACTATCCTGACATTTACTGGCAGCATTCATTGCTCTTAGCGCCCTACATTTTACCAGTCTTGAAAAAACTGTTATCACGACTCATTTCTTAAAATCGCCTCAGTCTAATTCCATAATAAATCACTGGGTACATAATGCTACTCAACACTTTACTACACTAGTTCTGACTCTCTCACAGCTTTGACATCATTGACTGTAAGCTTGCGTGACCACATCATCTCAGGGTGTGTGTGGTAATATGTCTCACTCGCCAACATAAAACTGATAAATTTTCTCTTTCTCTTTGGTCAAAAAATTACTTAAAGCCTAATTTCACTCTAAATCACTAGATACCATTTTTCTTCACAGTCATCGCAGTCTTGCAGCACAAGTGATAATCGTGCATATATGAACGCTTATGGTTGTTATTATTCTGTTGCCAAACGAATCGCGTTTTCTTTTTTTTTCGTTAATCGCATAACTGGTTAAAAACAGTTTAGTTATAGGCTTATGTAACCTAATTCAACCTTGTCAAACTTGTGTGTGTGTGTGTATGTATGTATGTATATATATATGTATGTATGTATATATATATATATATATATATGTATATATATATATATTATATGCAAGGAATTCGCAAGAGCAGGCGAAATATACACAAACATTGATATCTAGCTGAAGGAGACTCGAACCTACGAACCTTGGAACAAGGTACGCAGTGCTTTACCAATCTACCCACACTGGACATACCTTGGAGTCCAGCTTGCGCTAGACTTTGATCCAAGGCAGCCAGCTTTCAGGGAGAAGGTAAAGCACTGCGTACCTTGTTCCAAGGTTCGTAGGTTCGAGTCTCCTTCAGCCACAGATCAGTGTTTATATATATATATATATATATATATATATATATATATATATATATATATATTATAAACTCCGGTTTAGTGAACACATAAATTTTGATTTTTTTGACTGCTTCATGCCATAGCAGTCACATTGCTAGGTACACGGTTCTTGTCTAATTTATGGCTTCAAAACGCCTGTTCTGACTGGCTTCAAATTTTCATCCATGTTGATGTGAAGGCTTCTGGAACAATTGGCAAGTTCACCTACCTTCTGCTTAGTTCTACATGCACAAGAACATAGGAACACTGGAGGAGACCTACTGGCAAATGCTAGGCAGATCGATCTCAAATCCACTCGTGTAACTGTCTAGCCTAGTTTTGAGAGTATCCAAGGTTCTCGCTCCAGTGACACTACTTGGGAGTTTGTTCCGCTCATCTACAACTGTTACTAAACCAGTACTTTCCTATATTCTTTCTAAATTAAATTTGTCCAACATTGCTGGAATATTGTTTGCATAGATATTTTTAACATTATTTTACCACTTTATTCTAGTTACCCATTTGAATACTTAAGTCATACCCCACAGTTTAGTGCAGATTCAGTGTCCTCAGCCTGTCTTCGTAAGAAAGATTTCTGATAAACGATATCAACTTCGTCATCCGTCTCTCCGTTTTCTAGTGTACATGTATTTAGTTAAGTCCATTCCATAACTCGGGCACCGGAAGTGAGCAGCGAAATTTGAACGAAGTTATCAAGGATACATAGAGTTTAAGTATAAGCTGAATACTTCTATTATTTACGCTAATTTAAAGGCAATAATTCCACTGGCCTTTTTTTTTTTTTTTTTTTTTTTTTTGCGAGCACTTATGCTCTGTTGACATGGCTTCATATTACCAGTAACCAAAACGCTTAAATCTTTTTCACATTCAGTATTATTGATATCTACAGAATTTAGTTTACAGGAGCCATAATTTTCTTTTCTCAGGAATAGAACCTGATATTTGTCGGAATTAAACCGCATCTGTCACCTCGATCACAACATCAACCCATAAGATTCTGTTGTTCTCGTCAGAATGTATTAGGTGGACTATTGTAGTCTCATCAGCAAACTTGCTTATATCGCTATTTATTCCCTCATCTGCGTCGTTTGTGGATATTACAACGAGGGGTCCGATACTAACCTCTGGAACACAACTGGTAACGAGTCAGCATTCTAAATTCTCCCTATTTACGCAGATTGTTTGCTGTTGATAGTCATGCCTCAATTCATGACATAATTTCTCCTATTCTGTGTGATGCTATTATTTCTTCAACAATCTTCCGTGTACAACTTTGTTAAAAGGCATTACTGAATTTTATATACACAACCCCCCCTCCCCCTCTCTTTCTCTATCTCTTTCACACACACTCTCGCGCACACAGGAGCTGTGAGTCGACCCCTGCAACCACGTACAGGCGAGTACACATTCTCCTTCCCCTTCCGTCTTTGTACCCACAATGAGCAACCATCACCACGCCACCAGCAACATCTTGCACGCTCTGAGTTTCTGGTAAAATACTAAATTGCTGCGGACTTCACTGCAAAGGATCTGCAGGGCTAATACCGAGCCGTTCGACGGATTTGCATGTGAATGCTCCCTGGCCCAATTCTTCAGATATTTGGAGTGTAGTAAGCTTATTTCTTTTCATATACAGCTTTTGATGCTGCTCAGAGGAAAGTCATCTGACATGGCACTGTATATCAGTAGCTGTTGACACACACTTGAGAGGAGACTGTAACTTTCGTAGAGAACAAGGGGGTGTTTTTTATTGGACTCATATTTGCTAGGATTTATGAGGTTTATAATCATTGAAGCGAATAATGCTTGGTGGGTTTAAAAATAGATTAGACAAAGATGAGTGAGAATAGTTGGGTGCGAGGAGACTGGCTATCATGCGTGACTCCACCTACTGCAAGACTCTTATGGTAGTGTCAGATGAGTCAGCCTAACATGACCCAGTCAGCCTCATGTCTGGTAATCCATATGAACGCTTCCAGAACACTTGCATATTTGAATATCCAGTGTGTATACATGTGCGCGTGGGTATATGTGCCTACCATATCAGTAAGTGTTTAAGAATCAACTTTTAATAAAAAGGCATAAATAGATTGTGAGAGTCTCATTCGACTAAAAGGTCACGTTCAATAATGAGAGCGGCTTGTGTGAGGTTCCCTGCCACAACACAATCCGTCCTCCAACTCAAACAGAAAACGTGGGGTTACTGACGCTTTAGCAGCAATAATGTGCTCTGCTCAGCCAATGTTATGTGTATTATAATTCTCGGGACATATATATATATATATATATATATATATATATATATATATATATATTATATATATATATATATATATATCATTTTATTTATTGATTTTTTTATTATCACACTGGCCGATTCCCACCAAGGCAGGGTGGCCCGAAAAAGAAAAACTTTCACCATCATTCACTCCATCACTGTCTTGCCAGAAGGGTGCTTTACACTGCAGTTTTTAAACTGTAACATTAACACCCCTCCTTCAGAGTGCAGGCACTGTACTTCCCATCTCCAGGACTCAAGTCCGGCCTGCCGGTTTCCCTGAACCCCTTCATAAATGTTACTTTGCTCACACTCCAACAGCACGTCAAGTATTAAAAACCATTTGTCTCCATTCACTCCTATCAAACACGCTCATGCATGCATGCCTGCTGGAAGTCCAAGCCCCTCGCACACAAAACCTCCTTTACCCCCTCCCTCCAACCTTTCCTAGGCCGACCCCTACACCGCCTTCCTTCCACTACAGACTGATACACTCTTGAAGTTATTCTGTTTCGCTCCATTCTCTCTACATGTCCGAACCACCTCAACAACCCTTCCTCAGCCCTCTGGACAACAGTTTTGGTAATCCCGCACCTACTCCTAACTTCCAAAC
Organism: Cherax quadricarinatus; assembly: GCF_026875155.1. Lineage (NCBI taxonomy): Eukaryota > Metazoa > Arthropoda > Malacostraca > Decapoda > Parastacidae > Cherax > Cherax quadricarinatus. The sequence goes on along the minus strand of NC_069474.1, from coordinate 12,101,699 downwards.
TACGAATTCTCTGCATTATATTCACACCACACATTACCCTCAGACATGACATCTCCACTGCCTCCAGCCTTCTCCTCGCTGCAACATTCATCACCCATGCTTCACACCCATATAAGAGCGTTGGTAAAACTATACTCTCATACATTCCCCTCTTTGACTCCAAGGACAAAGTTCTTTGTCTCCACAGACTCCTAATTGCACCACTCACCCTTTTCCCCTCATCAATTCTATGATTCACCTCATCTTTCATAGACCCATCCACTGACACGTCCACTCCCAAATATCTGAATACATTCACCTCCTCCATACTCTCTCCCTCCAATCTGATATCCAATCTTTCATCACCTAATCTTTTTGTTATCCTCATAACCTTACTCTTTCCTGTATTCACCTTTAATTTTCTTCTTTTGCACACCCTACCAAATTCATCCACCAATCTCTGCAACTTCTCTTCAGAATCTCCCAAGAGCACAGTGTCATCAGCAAAGAGCAACTGTGACAACTCGCACTTTGTGTGATTCTTTATCTTTTAACTCCACGCCTCTTGCCAAGACCCTCGCATTTACTTCTCTTACAACCCCATCTATAAATACATTAAACAACCACGGTGACATCACACATCCTTGTCTAAGGCCTACTTTTATTGGGAAATAATTTCCCTCTTTCCTACATACTCTAACTTGAGCTTCACTATCCTCGTAAAAACTCTTCACTGCTTTCTGTAACCTACCTCCTACACCATACACCTGCAACATCTGCCACATTGCCCCTGTATCCACCCTGTCATACGCCTTTTCCAAATCCATAAATGCCACAAAGACCTCTTTAGCCTTATCTAATCACTGTTCACTTATATGTTTCACCGTAAACACCTGGTACACACACCCCCTACCTTTCCTAAAGCCTCCTTGTTTATCTGCTATCCTATTCTCCGTCTTACTCTTAATTCTTTCAATAATAACTCTACCATACACTTTACCAGGTATACTCAACAGACTTATCCCCCTATAATTTTTGCACTCTCTTTTGTCCCCTTTGCCTTTATACAAGGGAACTATGCATGCTCTCTGCCACTCCCTAGGTACCTTACCCTCTTCCATACATTTATTAAATAATTGCACCAACCACTCCAAAACTATATCCCCACCTGCTTTTAACATTTCTATCTTTATCCCATCATTCCCGGCTGCCGTACCCCCTTTCATTTTACCTACTGCCTCACGAACTTCCCCCACACTCAAAACTGGCTCTTCCTCACTCCTACAAGATGTTATTCCTCCTTGCCCTATACACGAAATCACAGCTTCCCTATCTTCATCAGCATTTAACAATTCCTCAAAATATTCCCTCCATCTTCCCAGTACCTCTAACTCTCCATTTAATAACTCTCCTCTCCTATTTTTAACTGACAAATCCTTAACTTGTTAATCTCACTCCAAAAGTTTTTCTTATTTTCAACAAAATTTGTTGATAACATCTCGCCCACTCTCTCATTTGCTCTCTTTTTACATTGCTTCACCACTCTCTTAACCTCTCTCTTTTTCTCCATATACTCTTCCCTCCTTGCATCACCTCTGCTTTGTAAAAACTTCTCATATGCTAACTTTTTCTCCCTTACTACTCTCTTTACATCATCATTCCACCAATCGCTCCTCTTCCCTCCCGCACCCACTTTCCTGTAACCACAAACTTCTGCTGAACACTCTAACACTGCAATTTTAAACCTACCCCACACCTCTTCGACCCCATTGCCTATGCTCTCATTAGCCCATCTATCCTCCAATAGCTGTTTATATCTTACCCTAACTGCCTCCTCTTTTAGTTTACAAACCTTCGCCTCTCTCTTCCCTGATGCTTCTATTCTCCTTGTATCCCATCTACCTTTTACTCTCAGTGTAGCTACAACTAGAAAGTGATCTGATATATCTGTGGCCCCTCTATAAACATGTACATCCTGAAGTCTACTCAACAGTCTTTTATCTACCAATACATAATCCAACAAACTACTGTCATTTCGCCCCACATCATATCTTGTATACTTATTTATCCTCTTTTTCTTAAAATATGTATTACCTATAACTAAACTCCTTTCTATACAAAGTTCAATCAAAGAGCTCCCATTATCATTTACACCTGGCACCCCAAACTTACCTACCACTCCCTCTTTAAAATATATATATATATATATATATATATATATATATATATATATATATATATATATAAGATGGGGTGGTAGGGGAAGTGGAGTATTCAAACGGCTTCAGGAAGAAATCCAAATATTCTTACTTGAAGCCTTTTTATCCACTTCTCCGAGGCTATGGGTCCCACAATTTACACCAGAGGTGGACCCCATCCTATATATATATATATATATATATATATATATATATATATATATATATATATATATATATATATAAATATATATATATATATATATATATATATATATATAATATATATATATATATATATATATATATATAATGTCGTGCCGAATAGGCAGAACTTGCGATCTTGGCTTAATAGCAAGGCTCATCTTGCCATATAGGACAAGCGAAAATTTGTGTATGCTATAATTTTTCAAAAATCACTCTAAACTTTACGAAAAAAATATATTTCATCGTATTTGTTTAGTATTAAATTACTGTATACGTATTTAAAATATATTTAGTAGGATTAAGCTAAAATAAATTGCGCTTGTTATAATAAGGTTAGGTAAGTTTTCTAAGATTCTTTTGGTGCAAAATTAAAAATTTTTACATTAACATTAATTAAAAAAATATATCTTTAAACGTATAAGAGAAATTTTTAGAAAGGACTTGATTTTAAATGAGTTCTTGCTAATTGACCAGTTTTACATATTCGGCACGACATATATATATATATAAATTATTTATTTATTTTATTAACACACCGGCCGTTTCCCACCAAGGCAGGGTGGCCCAAAAAAAAAAAAATTTTACCATCCTTCACCTTACTGTCTTGGGAGAGGCATGCTTACGCTACCGTTATAAAAGTGCAACATTAACACCCCTCCTTCAGAGTGCAGGCACTGTACTTTCCATCTCCAGGACTCAAGTCCGGCCTGCCGGTTTCCCTTTATCCCTTCATAAATATTACCCTGCTCACAGTCCAACACCACGTATAGTCCTGAAAACCATTTGTCTCCATTCACTCCTATCTAACACGCTCGCGCATGTTTACATAGAGTTTATCTGGAGAGGGTTTCGGGGGACAACTCCTCCGCTGCTCGGTCTGAGACCAGACCTCGTGATGGGGCACGGTTTGATCAACCAGGCTGTTACTGCTAGCCGCCCGCAAGCTGACGTACGAACCACAGCCCGGCTGGTCAAGTACTGACTTCAGGTGCCTGTCCAGTGCCTTCTTGAAGACAGTCAGGAGTCTATTGGTAATCCCCCTTATGTATGCTGGGAGGCAGCTGAACAGTCTTGGGGTCCTTGACTCTTACTGCGTTGTGTCTCAGAGTTCTCGTGGCGCCCCTGCTTTTCATTGGGGAAATGTTGCATTTCCTGCCAAGTCTTTTACTTTCATAGGGAGCGATTTCTCGTGAGTAGGTTTGGTACTAATCCCTCTAGGATTTTTCAAGTGTATATTATCATGTATCATTCTCGCCTGAGTTCCAGGGAATACAGAGCAAAAGACTTCAACTGTTCCCAGTAATTTAGGTGCTTTATCGCCTGCCTTGAAGGGGGCAGTTAGCGTACAGCAGTATTCCAGCCTAGAGAGAACAAGCGATTTGAAGATAATCATAGGTTTGGCGTCTCTAGTTTTGAAGGTTCTCATTATCCATCCTATCATTTTTCTAACAGATGAGGTAGATACATTGTTGTGGTCTTTGAAGATGAGATCCTCTGACATTATCACTCTCACGTCCTTCACATTACTTTTTCGCTCTATTATGTGGTTAGAATTTGTTTTATACCCTGATAGTTTTAATTTCCTCAAGTTTTCCGTATCTGAGTATTTGAAATTTCTCTTCATTGAACTTCATATTTTGTTCTGTGGCCCATTTAAAGATTTGGTTGATGTCCGCTTGGAGTTTTGCAGTGTCTTCGATGGAGGACACTGTCATGGCAATTCGGGTGTCATCCGCAAAGGAAGACACTGTTCTATACCTGGAGATACCTGGAGAGAGTTCCGGGGGTCAACGCCCCCGCGGCCCGGTCTGTGACCAGGCCTCCTTAGGTCAGTGTCCCAGGATGCGACCCACACCAGTCGACTAACACCCAGGTACCCATTTTACTGATGGGGAACATAGACAACAGGTTGAAAGAAACACGTCCACATCTCTGTCAGATTTGAGGATGAGGAACAGGATGTGAGCGAGTACTGTGCCTTGTGGAACAGAGCTATTCACTGTAGCCGCCTCACACTTTTCTCTGTTTACTGTTACTTTTTGTGTTCTGTTGGGAAGTTATAGATCCATCTACTAACTTTTATTGTTATTCCTCTGTCATTATGTATAATATTACCATTTGTAAAATGATGTTCCTGGGGGACGAAATGTCTCAATAATTAGCCATAAACCACATATATGTCGGTATATTCTACCAATAATACACAGCTGTAGCGCTGAATGGGTTACTTGACAGAGGAAATATTAAATGACGTGGGTTTCTGGGCTACTTCTAGGAAGTCGCTTAGGATAGAATGTCTGTTCCTGAGTTTAAGTATCTAGAGTAGAAGGTCTAGGTATTCTGTGTATGCTGTGTTAGACAAGGTCTAGGTATTCTGTGCAACATGATCATAACTGCTGTGTTAGACAAGGGGGACGAAGGAAAAGGACGAGAGAAGACAAAAGAGAAAAAATGCGAGGTGAAAATGAAGAGTAGTACGTGAAGGAGAGAGAGGAAGAAAGAGATAGAGGAGGAAGAAAAATAAATAAGAAAAAGAGGAAGTAAGAACAAAACGCTGGCAGTGGACTGAATTAATATTAGTTTAGGATGCTATGTCTGAGAGAAAATTATCATGTAATGAGAAGATAATTATAATTATTCTCTACAGTGGAAAATTTAATTAGAATTTCATGGAAAACTCTCGAGTTAGCTTAAGGGTATTACAAATTACAATTAAAAGTTGCTAGACATCAGCAAATGGCTAAATAAAATTGAAAAAAAAAAATCGACATAAAAAAATACAAGTTAAAATTAAAATCATTTATATGAAATCTAAATAAATTAGTTTCGATGAAAATTTAAAATAAAAATATTTAAAAATTTGGTTTACAAGTTACATTATAAGGATCGTCAAAAATATGCTAGAAACCTGTGAAAAACAGTACTAAATACAGTATATTTACAATGAGACACATGCAAAGGACATGATGAGAGTAAGACACATGTGCAACATCTGGGTATCTTTATTGTAGACGTTTCGCCATCCAGTGGCTTTATCAATACAAATTCTAGAACATAACTTGAAGACAGTAGACTATGTACAGAAGATGAGGTAATCAGTCCCTCAACCTAGGAGTAGGTGCGAACAGCACCATAGTGCTGTTCGCTGTTTGCTGTTCTGTACATAGTCTACTGTCTTCAAGTTATGTCCTAGAATTTGTATTGATAAAGCCACTGGATGGCGAAACGTCTACAATAAAGATACCCAGATGTTGCACATGTGTCTTACTCTCATCTTGTCGGTATTATATACCATTCGTACACAACATGCAAAGGACATGCATGTCGAAGGTCCTCTAGAGGAGATAATATAGACATACCTGTGGTATACCTGGAGAGAGTTTGGGGGTCAACGCCCCCACGGCCCCGTCTGTGACCAGGCCTCATGGTGGATCAGGGCCTGATCAACCAGGCTGTTAGTGTTGGCCGCACGCAACCCAACGTACGAACCATAGCCCGCTGGTCACAAGGTTAATTCACCGAGGGACTACACTGTTATTTATCTTCCCAGCGATGTTTAAGTTCTCTGTTCCAGGAACATGAAGTACCTCAGGGACGGTGGGGTAACCATCGTGTAGTCGAGTTTGTAAACCACCAACAAGCCTTTGAGGCTTGGTACACTACGCGAGCGTCAGTGTATATATACGCAGAGTACGATTATATACACCGTATACGTATATCTGAACTACATGAGACATTAGGTGTGAATCTCGGTATATACACTGAATACTGAGTTTTTTACATACACACAACACACAACACCACATACACACACACACTACACACACAGTATATATAATATATATATATATAGTAACTATATATGATAATATATGATATATCGTATATAATATAATATATTATAAATATATATACATTATAATATAAACATTATATATATATACATTATATATATATATTAATATATAATTATAATTATATAATATATTATATATATATATATAATGTAATATAATATATATATATATAATTATATATTATATTATATATATATATATGATTATATATATATATTTAAATATATAAATACATTATATATATAATATATAATATATATCATATACTATATATATAACATTATATATTATATATATTATATTATATATAATCATTATATATATATTATATATATAAATATTATTATAATATATTAACTATATATATATAATATATATATTATATATTATCATTATATATATATTTATATATAATTATATAACATTAATATATATATAAATTAAATATAATATATAATATATATATATATAAATATTTATATAAATAATATTATATATAGCATATGTATCATATAATATAACATTTATTATATATACTATATATACATTATATATTATTATATATATAATTAAGGATATTTATTATTCACACGGCCGATTTCCCCACCAAGGCAGGGTGGACCCGAAAAAGAAAAACTTTCACCATCATTCACCATCACTGTCTTGCCAGAAGGGTGCTTTACACTACAGTTTTTAAACTGCAACATTAACATCCCTCCTTCAGAGTATATATATATAATATATATTACATATACAACATATATATACAATAAAAATATATATATATATATAATATATATATATATATATATATATATATATATATATATATATGGGAATAAGTCTGTTGAGTATACCTGGTAAAGTGTATGGTAAAGTTATTGAAAGAATTAAGAGTAAGACGGAGAGTAGGATAGCAGATGAACAAGGAGGCTTTAGGAAGGGTAGGGGGTGTGTAGACCAAGTGTTTACAGTGAAACATATAGGTGAACAGTATTTAGATAAGGCTAAAGAGATTCTTGTGGCATTTATGGATTTGGAAAAGGCGTATGACAGGGTGGATATAGGGGCAATGTGGCAGATGTTGCAAATGTATGGAAGAGGAAGTGGGTTACTGAAAGCAAGGGAAGAGTTTTTACGAGGATAGTGAGGCTCAGGTTAGAGTATGTAGGAGTGAGGGAGATTATTTCCCAGTAAAAGTAGGCTTTAAACAAGGGTGTGTGGTGTCACCATGGTTGTTCAATGTATTTATAGATGGGGTTGTAAGAGAAGTGAATGCTCGGGTGTTGGCAAGAGGTGTGGGAATAAAAGATAAAAAATTTAACAGAAATTGGGAGTTGTCGCATTTGCTCTTTGCTGATGACACTGTGCTTTTGGGAGATTCTGAAGAAAAGTTGCAGAGGTTGGTGGAATGAGTTTGGTAGGGTATGCAAAAGAAGAAAATTAGAAGTGAATATAGAAAAGAGGTGATGAGAATAAAATTAGGTAACAAAAGATTGGATATCAGATTGGAGGGAGAGAGTATGGAGGAGGTGAATGTATTCAGATATTTAGGAGTAGATGTGTCAGCAGATGGGTCTATGAAAGATGAGGTGAATCATAGAACTGATGGGGGAAGAAAAGGTGAGTTGTGCACTTAGGAGTCTGTGGAGACAAAGAACTTTGTCCATGGAAGCAAAGAAGGGAATGTATGAGAGTATAGTTATACCAACGCTCTTATATCGGTGTGAGGTATGGGTGGTGAATGTTGCAACAGGGAGAAGGCTGGAAGCAATGGAAATGTCTGTCTGGGGACAATGTGTGTGTAATATAATGCAGAACTTGCGGCTAGAATTAGGTGGGTGTAGATATACAAAACTTATCAGGGCTAGAAGGTTGTTGAGGTGGGCGACATGTAGAGAATGAACAAATAGAATGATTTCAGGTTTAAATCGAGTGGCGGGAAGGCGGTTGTTGAGGTGGTCCTAGGAAGTTGGAGGGAGGATGGAAAGATGTTTTGTTCAGAGAAGCTATGGACTTCCTGTAGGCCTGCTGGAAGTCCAATTTTAATCAAGGGGGAAGCGCTAACCGTAGGATATACAGCGCTGGGGGGGATGTGGAAGGCATCAGGCTTAATTCGGGGAACTGAGAAGCCATTCCTAAATCAAGCCCTCCCAACTAAGGACCTCTGAGGCTGGAAGTCCAAGCCTGATAGGAGTGAGTGGAGACGAATGGTTTTTATGCCTTGACGTGCTGTTGGAGTGTGATCAAGGTAGCATTTATGAAGGGTCTGAGGGGAAACCGGCAGGCCGTACTCGAGTCCTGGAGATGCGAAGTACAGTGCTTGCGTTCTGAAGGATGGGTGCTGATGTTGCAGTTTTATAATTGTAGTGTAGGCGCGCCTCTGACACAGTGATGAAGTAAATGATGATAAAAGTGTTTCGTCTTTTTCGGGTGACCTTGCCTTGGGTCAGATTAAGGGTGAACGTGTGTATTTACACCAAGTATGTATCTCAGAGTGTATATACATATAGTTTTCTCCAGCAAATACCTATTTTTGAGATTAAAGTTTGTCTGACTGATTGTGTACACGAGTTTTGTTATTTCTTTAAATTAGGAAACCACCACAACCCTACCAGTCATATAATACAGATGGCTTTAATTATAAGGATAGGTGTTTTGAGGGAATTGAAGGTGGAAAATTAAGGTCAAAATTGGGATCATAGATTAGTCATTGACGGAGACTGCACCAATAGTAAGGTTTTTGGCAAGCAGGACGGTCAGGGCAATGCGGTTGGATGTTGTGGATTTCTAAGTAAATCCTATGTGGTATCTGCTAGTTACATTAGTCTGTTAATGCGTGGTGAAACGTTAATCACCTGGCAGTTCTCGCAGCGTGGTACCAGGCGACTTGTCATGCAGTATCCATGTAAAAGTCCTGAGTGACTAGTTCGTACATGTGAAAAGAGATTTTCCCACATCCTACAACAATGGAACGTGTTTGATGCAAGAAGTTGTTCAACTTTGATCAGGACCATTGCCAACATATCAGAAACTTCTGTGACTGCACTACAAAATAATCAGCATAAGGGATTCCCGTGAATGAAGGCGGCAGATAGCGAACCGAGCGGCGAAGTCTACGTGTTGTTCTCATTGCTCGTGTCCGGGGACCCAATAAAAATAAACTTTGCTTCAAATTCTGTATAGCGACCAGTGTATTCGGAGCACAATAAGGTGTGAATAGTAAAATCTGGACAGTCTGCATTGTGGTTTGAGAATGTGAGGTAGCAACTGATAGCTGCTATGTGAATAACATAAGTGCGGAGAAGGAGCTTATAAACCGTAGGCAGGAGAGGTGCAGCAGTCGTAGGTGGTGTCACATTTGTTCAATGTGGAAGTAGGTCGTGCCCAAGGGTTAGGCAAGCGAAGAATTCCCAAGTATTAAGATCCCAAGAAGTTGCAGTGTCTGACAGGATTGTAGATCAGTGGTTCAGAGAGCCGACATGTTGATAAATTACACACGTGCAACTCTTGGGTATCTTTTTGAGGAAACGTTTCGCCACACCGTGGCTTCATCAGTCCATACAAAGGAGAATGGTTCTCTGAACCATTGATCTACAATCCTATCAGACACTGCAACTTCTTGGGATCTTAATACTTGGGAATTCTATGCTTGCCTAACCCTTGGGCACAACCTACTTCCACATTGAACAAATGTGACACCACCTACGACTGCTGCACCTCTCCTGCCTACGGTTTATAAGCTCCTTCTCCGCACTTATGCCGTATTCTATTCAATATTGATGGACTGACCACATCGACTCAAGGCTGAGGGACTGATTACCTCATACTCCTCCTGTTCTTCAAGATTCTCCTTTGTATGGACTATTGAAGCCACTGTGTGGCGAAACGTTTCCTCAATTAAGATACCCAAGAGTCGCACATGTGTCTAATTTATCACCACCACTATTACTGTTACTGCTACTACTGCTGCTGCCGCCGCCGATGCTACTGCTGCTGCCGCCGCCGGTACTACTGCTGCTGCTACCCACACAACACCCCACCTGACGTCTGCCACTATAAATACTCGTTTTCTTAGTTATCTCTGTATAAAAACTGAAGAAGTCACTCGTGGCGGAACATTTCCTTTAATAAATATCCTGAACTGAACATAAGTGTCTCTTTCTACATCTTGTCGGTATTACCAGACCATTTCTCACCTGGAGTCGATGTCTTCAGCTCATCAATCTTGGTAAAAGCACCACATATCCTCGGAGACGGGGTTTATATACTCCAGACCGATAATCTGTTTGCAGTATTTAAGACAATTCTTCTGCTTCAAATTCACATTGTTCCAGACTCTGGAGCTGAACGTATCTACAGGCTGAAGGACTCATCACCTCAAATATTTTTTCTCCCAGGTTGAATGATTAATTACATAATTGCTACTGCGCCTACTGCCTCTGTACTTGACTGAATAGCCTACTGTGTAGAGCAACGTTGCAAACACAGTAAAGATATCCGACTGTTGCACATGTCTTATTCATCGACAGTTAAGACTAGATGTATAGATGAATGGTTCAGAGACCCGACAAGTTGATAAATTAGACACATGTCCACCACTAAGACTAGATGTCTATTTTCCTTCTAATTTTATTATATTTTCAAACTGCGCACATTGATGCTGAATATAATAATGATATGCACTACCTACAGGTAAATAACGTGTACAGCAGTCAGGTATCTTCATTTCAAAACGTTTCGCCCACACAGCGTGATTCATCACAGAGCTCCAGATTAGCTCGCTACTGATCTGAACTAAGATACCATTGTGTTCGATGAACTTGAACACATATCCAGGCTGAGGGACTGACCACCTCAGACTACCTCAAGGTTGATGGACTGATTACAATCAGTCCTCATCTAGTCTTCGTATTTGCCTCCTCTGTATTCAGCGGAAGAAACCTACTGTGTAAGCAAACATGTCTGAATTATCAACATTGAGGTTGCCCCACTAACAATGGACACGTCAGTTCGCCAGTAAGATCGTTTAGCCATTCGTATTACGTGGCACACGCGCTCACACTCGTGTCGGTAGCTTACGAATAAGTATGGCTAGGTTAAATCAGTAATGGCCACAGTCATTGAACTTTAAACTTATGGGCTCATTCGAGGGATCACCAGGAGACAAATCTCTGAAAATGTTTTCCTGAGGTCTGAGTGATAGCGAGAGTAAGTTGCGGACTGGATTTCGCTGAATAAGATACCTGTGTGATGGAAATGGCTTAGGAACCCGACGAGTTGAAGAATGAGACGCTTGTGCAACATTTGGGAATCTTTAATGAAGAAACGTATCGTTCAGTCCAACTGATGGACTGAACGTATCGAGTCAAGACTGAGGGGCTAGTTACCTCAGACTGATCATTCTCCGGTTTTTCTCTGCATTCGACTATGAAGCCACTGACTGGCGAAACGATTCCTCAGTATAGATTCCAAAATGTTACACAAGTCTCATTCTTCAGAGAGTACCTAACAGCACATCTGTGGAGGAATAACTAAAGGATATGAATAAAACAAAAAAAGAGGTAAGAGAGAGAGTTTCCAGTTCGAACGCTTGAATTTCCACCAGGATTAACGAGGAGGGTGGATGTTAGAACGGAAAGTAATAAGGGAAAATGGTCGCTGTCATATACACCAGTTAGGACGGTCCTGTTGAATTCAAGAGCTGTTCAGAAAGATCAGTACACTACTGAATTTACTGAACATGACTCACGAAATGGTAATGACACGATTTCAAGCATACCATACCACGGGCGGTGACTGAATTCGTGACCAGTAAGTCGTAAAACTCAAGGCCAGGGCGTAAGCCACTGAGCCAGCTGAATGCAATAAGATTTATCCAGGTAGGTATATTTATACACCAGAGAGAGGTTTATAAATATACCTAGTTTGATGAATCTTATTGCACCCAGGTGGCCTAGTGGCTTACAAGCTGGCCTGGAGCTTTAAGACCGTGGTATGGCGTGTTTACTGAACAAGTGTAGAAATACCGGCATTTAAGGGAGGGAGGAAATACCAATGTAGAAATACCAGCATTTAAGGAAGGGAGGAAGAAAGAAAGGGTGAGATAAAGAGGGAAAATGAGAAGGGATAATAAGGGGGGGGGGAGAAAGAGAGAAAGGAAAGAGAGATTACTACAATTGGTGACCAAGGAAGTCCCGTTATGATCCAACCAAGAGTAAATGATATTTGAAATCATCGCCTATTGAAAAAGTGGGAGGAATAAAGAGATCAGAAATTGCTCGTTATATATAGACAAAGGTCTTGAAGGAGAGATGCAAAAAAACGTGTAACTGTTATTCAGGTAAACACGAGCTACAGTGTAGAGAAACAGTAGAATTAGAAGTTTCGGAATATGGAATGTTGCCGAGTCTGATTCATATTATTTGTCAGGTAGGGGCAACATGAATGCAATAAAATACAGCCAGAGGGAAGAAATGCAACTTTATGAAATTTAGGTTCTGAAAGACCTAAGTACAGGGGAATACTGGGAAACTAACATTTACAACTCTCCTTGATTTTCCCTATATCCTCTAATATTCCATTGTAAAACAGACATTATTACTTGAAAATGATAGAGGGAAAGGTTTGTTAGGGTAATTATGGGCTGGAATGGTTGGTAAAGTCATCGTGTGAGGGGGTAGAGGCATGTTAATGATAAGAGATGAGTGTAATGTAGTTGTGGTTCACTTAGTGGTATATACGTCGATTCCAGGTTGAGGGACTGATTACCTCAAACTTCTACTCTCCTTACCCATTTCTACTTTGTATTGGACTGGTGAAGCCACTGTGTGGCGAAACGTTTCTTCGATAAAGATTCCCATGTGTTGCATAAGTGTCTCAATTCTTCAACTTGTCGGTTTTCTAAACCATTCATCACATCTGTCAGACACTGCAACATCATGGGATCTTTGGTACAAAGACTTCAACGCTTGCCCAACCTTTGGACGACGACCTACTTACACTAGTGGCAGGTCCCACTGTGATCCCGCCTTCTCCCGCTTCAACTCATCTCACCGCAGTATATAAGCCACCTCTCTGGCCCTATGCTGCACTTCCTAAAAGAGTGATGGACTGAACACATCGATTCCAGGTTGAGGGACTGATTACCTCAAACTTCTACTCTCCTTACCCATTTCTACTTTGTATTGGACTGATGAAGCCACTGTGTGGCGAAGCGTTTCTTCAATAAAGATTCCCATGTGTTGCATAAGTGTCTCAATTCTTCAAGTGTCTCAATTCTTCATACGTCGGGTGTACGTGAAGGCACTGGCAAAGCGGTAACAGTAAGCGGGGTAGGATCATGATCATGGGCCACAGCATGTTACCTAGTTTGAAGGTTCTGCATAAGACCATGTCTTACTGTGTCTCATCGAGGTATGTCATTGTCACGTTCGTCTCTGAGCATGTGAAAGTAACGGGGAAATATGGGGGTTAAAACTATAAGTGAGATTGATGGGGAATGGGGGGGGGGAGCAAGGAAAAAAATTGCCTGGGGTGTTAGGTGGTGGGGAGACTGTGGAGGTAGGTCTGTTTTGGGTCAGAGAGATGAACATCAAAATGGTATACAATACCGACAGGTTGTTAGGTAAGACACATATGCAACAGTTCGCCTACTGTGTAGGCGAAACGTTTCGGAATAAAGTTGTCTAACTGTTGCATGTGTGTCTTACCTAACGGGTCAGAGAGACTTGGAGACTTGTGTGGTACTGTTAGTGCGAGAGTTAGACAGGTGTCTGAAGGAATGGAAGTGCCGGTGCGTGACTTGAATGCAGTCGTTTTTGCGAGTCTTAAGTTGAGGTGTGAATTTAGGTGTAGGTGAGGTGGGAACTTCTTTAGTGGTAAATGAATGTGTTAAATGAATAAGGGTAGAAGACGGGAATGAGTATAGAGGCCGCTACTTTCTGTTTGGGTATCTGGCAACTCCGTAGTAGAAGATACAAAGTAATCTTCTATGTTGTCAGTGTTGGTAAATGGCCAGTACACTGCAGATCCTCTTTCTTGGTCATTCTGCTGGAGGCTGCAACCTTTTGCCAGGTGGCTAAAGTCTATATAGGATCTCATTACACTGCATTTGGGCCTTTCTACAGGATACGTTCCGTATGAACTTAGCGCTCCTCTACGAATGTAATTATAATTCTCCGTTTTATATTAGGAAACCAAAACATTACTAGTCAAAATGAAAATGACGAGTGGGCAACTACACACGAAAATTGTTTCAAGAATATTTGTTTAATTATTTTTCATAATGGTTGAAAATTTGAAGCTAAACAGTGAAGGAGTTTTTAAGTTATAAAAGAAATCCTTGTAGAAAGTCTATGAATGAAACAGCACATTGTACCTAACAATATGACTTTCTCCAGCTTAGCTGTTCGAAACCAGGTTCATTTCGAACACTGATCCGGCAAAGACATTACTGAGCTACACACCCCCAGCTTCTTTTTACTACAGCGCATACGATTGGAACACCTCAGAGGCATAAGTTTTAAATGCAGCTCAATAAGAGTCAAAACTATAACACATCCGAAGAGGAATCAATATAACATTTCATCAGCAAAAATGGCAAATTAGGTAATAACTCAAAACTATTTAAAAATCTTCAGTTTATTAATACTGCCTTCGAAGCCAAATTGAAGCCAGACATTTGTTGTCTTAGGGACGCCAGTATCCTATAATATACCAGCACTGAATTTAAACCAGCACAGGTTGCATTGTCAAGTTGACTGCGTTGAACCGTTGAAAACATCCAGTCAAATCATTCAGAATTTTTTTAAACCAGTATGTGAATTTTCCTAAATTCTTCTTCAGAGGAAAATTGTGCCCTACACAGGCCAAAATCAATTCTATTTTCTAAGTTTTAACAGCGTTTAAGGTTGAGGAAACTTAATCAGGAAGCAAATCAAGCAAGTTTTATCAATACTTGTGGTACATAAATCTCTTAAAATGTTCTGGTCATCACACAGATGTTATGTATATATTAAAAAAGTTCATTATGCAGATAATGAACCTATTAAAGTCGAGCATATATATCTAATCATTATAGATTCTCCAGTTACCTGGTGGGAAAAAAAATATTAATGAAATCTGCACCTGGAAATTTGCACAACCTAAAATCAAGAAAGCTTTTTCAGAGAACATATTAGCATTAAAGTTTGAAGCTTATCAAGAAAGGCGTTCCCCAGTTACAGTGAAGAATCTAAAGAATAAGAATAAAAATGTTTAATCCATTTATTTCATCATCATCAAAACTAAGCGCTAAAACAGCAGGGTCATACAGCGCTGCATAAAATGCGTCACCCGTTAAGAACTGATGCCGTTCATAATTGCATTATTTTCAACAGGTAAATGGGAGGAATTCAGTCACTATCCTAAAAATGGGAAGACAAGTCCGGAACCTTGGATCAAGAGCGCCTCATCAGCATCAAAGAAACCCTACTCCATTTAATGGATAAAAATATACTTTTTGTCCGAAATAAGCAATCCTATTTTTTTCTAAGACGCCATTGTTGAATTTTGAAGCCTAGAAGAAGAGGCTTCCTAAAGTTTTATCAGATAAGCCAATTTAGAAATATAAAATTGAGCAGATGGCACCACAATTGTCAATTATGGCACCACAATTGTCAATTAGGCACCACAATTGTCAATTATGGCACCACAATTGTCAATTATGGCACCACAATTGTCAATTATGGCACCACAATTGTCAATTATGGCACCATCCTCTCCATAGTCATTGTTCCCCAAGGTCGAAAATTTAGTGCCAGTTGAATAAAACCATCATAATAAATCCTTAGAGGAATTTAGTGGAAGACGGAAACACTGTACCTTGCAATATAACCGACTCTGGCATCCTAAAATCTTACAAAAATATTGTGTTTTAGGATTTAACTGATCATGAAAACTGAAAATAATATGAAAGGGGAATTTTCAGTACTTTAATGCAGTTCTTTCCAATTCTCTCTTAAAAAAATGTTTGAACATCCATTCTAATTGTGAATTTTAATTATTTTTTTCATTATGTTTGCAAATCGGAAATTGCAGTTTAATGCAATACTTCCAGTTAAGAAGCTCCAACACTTTGATTTTGAAGTTCCAACACTGATTTTTGCGCTCCAACATTGATTTTGAAGCTCCAACATTTTGATTTTGAAGTCGGTAAGAAAAATATTCTCTAGTTATAAATTGAAAATCAATCTATTTAATAAAAATGACAAATAAATATTGACACATCTCGAAGTGAATTCCAATCTTTCTTTTAATACAGACTGCCAACATTAAAAGTTTGAAACCTATCAGAAAAAGCATTCTCCAGTAATTGTTCTGAATCCAAATTCTTTTTAACAATTATTTTTTTTTTTAAATTTGAGCCTGCGCAGACTTAGTTTAACCAGTGTGGTATCATCCTGCTTTATTTTCACATCTACATGGGAGCAAAAACGCCCTGCATCGCTCTACGAAAACTATCGGTATGCAGAGTCAGTTTATCATATCTAATAGATTGTCCAACCTATCGTCGAACACTTCCGTCGTCTCCTCTGACCCAACACTGTGCTTACCTCCTCGCTGAAAGTCCTGCCTTTGATGGCAGACTTTTTGGCTTTTAAACAGACATTAACCTACTGCACTAACTGTGGTTCTCTTTCTTCATTTACACTCTCCTTTAAAAACCCTTTAACTAACCCCCCTTTCTACCTTCACCTATTTGCTAACCATTCATTGATCGGGCCCCTGGGTTGTTTATCCATTTTCCTTTCCATTTTTTCCGGCATCTCTACTGGACTCGTGTCCAGATGACCACTTTCAGGTTTAAGCCCCCTTTATATTTAAAAATATTTATTCCTTTGGTATTTGAATTATAATAGGTATTTATATATAAACGAAATATAGTATACATATATAGGGGCCCTAGGCGCCATCCTAAATACAAGCTCATCTCCATAAACGTGAAAATTTGGCATTGCAATGACCCAAATCATTTTCAAAAAAAAGAGTGTTTTTTTAAAGGGTCTTAGAAACGTACTTAAAATGTCGGGATGCTAAAATCAAGCTGTTCTTGTTATAATGGTAGGTATTTCTAACGTCCTTTTGCAAACTTTAAATTTTTAAATTACGTTTAATTTCTTTTAAACTTATATTTTGATAATTATATTATTATAATATTTTGTATATTGACCATTTATAATATTAGATATATATATATAAAATATATATATATATATATATATATATATATATATATATATATCTCAAATAATAAATACTATGCATGAGCTGGATGGGACGTCGAAGAAAATACTCAAAAGACTTTTAGAAGAAAATATATATATGTATATATTTCATTTAAAATTATGGAAGAAAATATAATTGCTAAATTCTTTAAAATGTAAATATAAAAAAATCAACGGGATCATAAGGAAATAAACAAAATTATCGACATCACCGCAAGACGCCTCTAAGTAAAATATTCGGAATTTGTATTCAATCGTCGGATATTTTTTTTCCCTTTCATATAGCTTCCGCCATCTTCCATTTGCATATTTGTCGCTGGAGATGTGTAACTCTTCAGCGAGTGGCGGTGTCTATGAATACCAGATGGGGAGCATCGCTACCACAAACTTGAATATATAGCAAAACTGAAAGTGAATACTTGTGGTGAGTGGAAATGTGTATGGTGTATATGTATGTACTTTCGTTTGTACTTTAGTACTTGTCCTAGATAGGTCGCCGTTCGAAGGATGGGGGTCTTGATGACGGTGAAAGTCTCTTGATCCAAGGAATCTGGGCTTCAATTCCCTTGGCTCCAACTTTATTTCTCCCTCCCTGTCTCTCTCTCTCTCTCTCTCTCTCTTTGTGTCTCTCTGTCTCTCTGTCTGTCTCTCTGTCTGTCTGTTTTTTTTTTTTACACAGGGTTTGACAAGGTTAAGGATCCCTAGCTGTCTCTGTCTCTGTCTCTGTCTCTGTCTCTGTCTCTGTCTCTCTCTGTCTCTCTCTCTGTCTCTCTCTCTCTGTCTCTCTTTCTCTGTCTCTCTTTCTCTGTCTCTCTGTCTCTCTGTCTCTCTCTCTCTCCCTCTCTCCCTCCCTGCCTCCCCAGGAGCTGGATGTTCTCTACCGGCTTTGATCTTTCTCTTACATACAACAATAACATTGACCAACAAAGAATTTTGACCAGAAAGAGATTTTTTCAGCTATACAATTTTTTTTTATCATTTTACAAGTAAAAATCAGCGACCTTTAAAAACTGAATTTAATCTACAATATCTATGAGCACAAAATGTCGGTTACTTATCGAAAAATATAAAATGCAACATTTAAACAATTTATAACGAAATTCCTCATTTAGTTTTACGGGATAAATTCTCGTGCACATCCATAAAAAAAATATTTTCTATTTTTAACTGATGATCAGGATGAACCATTTCCGTAAACTACTGAACAATTGCTAATTAGGTTAATTTACTAAAATGCGTCACTTTGCAAACTTTAATTTTGTGCACAACAATTTGGTCTATGATAGATTTTAGAATTTTTAAAAATCAATTTGGTATATTTTTGGTCAAAAGGAAAACTTTTATCTTGACATTGAGAGTAAACGAAGTAGAGCAAATTATTTATAAAATACTTTAGCATCAACGCTAATATGATTTATGCAATTAGTGTTGTTGTCGACAAATTGCACTATATTTAATTTATAATTGCATAATTTAGGCTAGTTTTAAGATTAAGAATGACCACAATGATTTACTGTAAAAGGAATCTCCCGTATAAAGATAGAGCCTTGAATCTTCACTCTCTGGAGAGACTTAGAATGAGGGAAGTTATGTCGAACTAAGTAAGAACCAGAAATAAAGGGTTTAAGTTGGATACATTTTGATTTAGAAAGGATGTAGGTAAGTACTGGCTTTCGAACAGAGTTGTGGATGCGTGGATTAATCTGCCGAGTAGGGTGATAGAGGCTAGGACCTTGGGTGGCTTTAAAAAGAGACTGGATAGATTTATGAGTGGGAGGGGCTGGGTTTGATTTGTGTCGTGGGTACGGGAGTAAATTCTTGGGTAACTTTGGGTAAGAGTGGTTTTGATAAGGACGTGAATTGAATGGGCCAGTAGGCCTTCCGCAGTGTTCCTCCATTCATATGTTCTTATGTTTAAAGTAGGTGGCAGATAGGTCCGCTACCCCCCCCCCCCCGTCCCCCTATGCCCCTAGAAGAGCCTAAATTCTTTGTGGTATGAATTTATCAGAGTTCTGGAAACATTCTTTAGAGATCTTGGTCTGAGATGGCATCATATTATCATGCAGTTGCTGCAGACTTGTCGGCTGCCCATTCATCCTACAATTCTCCAGTTCCACCACATTCCAAAGACTTAAACTAAATTCTGACCTTACCGTCTGCATGTTGCAGCAAAAATCGCGATTCACCTGACCAAATGTCATTTTCAAAGTGCTGCTCAGCCCCTCTTTGCACTCTTACATATTCATTTATGACTTCTCCTCGTTTCTCTGTTCTCGACTGTCCTTCACTTCCTGTAGTTTTTCCAAATTCTTCTCTTTATTTTTGAATTTCTGCGTTTTTGGTTTAACCAAGGGCTCAGTGTCTTTATAAATTCCCACCCTCTTTCTGGGAATGAATATCTCCTATGCCTCCCGACACATCCCTGCAAGGGGGCATATTCAATGACTTTTCTTCCAGTTCCCTTTCCCACTCCACTGCAGTCAAAAAGTCTCTCACCCCATCAAAATATCCTCTTCTGTGGTCTCGTGTTTTCCATCCTCCTCCTGACTCTGTTCTTCCTAGAATAACTAGAGTACTACATACAGGAAGCGCATCTGTCTCTCACTTGACACTGAGGATAAAGCCTTGATACCACGTCCTGCTCTGAATGACCCACATGGGTTTAACCCTTATCATGAATTACATTTATACATTCTACTCTCCACATTTCTTGTAGAACTAAATGTTGGATGTATTTGTGTTAGATAAATGATCCAGTCTGACTGGTTGATCTCGTCTTTCTTGTATCCTTAAAATGCTGAAATAAAAAGATTTCCCTAACCACTTCCATCAACAGTTCTCCATGTTTTGGTCCTCGGTGTGGGGTCCCAGTTCTCCTAATCAATTTCTTTGCGATTGAAGCCACCCATAGATAATTTTGTTGTGGCCCTAATGACACCATGACTTCTTCCACCCTGGTGTCATTCATTGTCTTGTTCTCTTCATGATCATCTCTTGGTTTCCTGTTTGGTGGTGGATTGTAAATAACTGTTTTCATCATTTTGGGTTCCCTCAGTCTTGATTGTAGCCACTATGTGATCAATTGGCTCATTTATATTAATCCTTTTCATCTAATCAAGGTTACACTGATTTTTGACTAGCAGAGCCACCCCTCCTCCTGCCCTATTTACTCTTTCCTTATTATCCGGTATCCTGTTTGGAATTCTGCATCATTTATCATGTCAAATAGTTTTATCTCTAAACTCGTTGCTGTTTTTTTTATAATCCATCCACATCTGTGAACCACACTGAACTTTCTTCCCTATACTTTGCTCTGGTTATGTTCTAGTCTTTGTTTAGTATTTGCCCAGTGATATCAAGTTTTGTCCTGGTGGGTTTAATCGGCGAGGACGTTTTAGTGGGTTTCTCTCCATACCCCGACTGCAGTATTTATATTACAGTGTACGTGGGATACCTATGCTGCGAAAATTTGCAAAAATTTACGCTGTCAATTCAGGCTAGGCAGCAGTCGGTAGAAAGGTCCAGTCCACAGCAACTTTCCAACTGCGGGAGACTCGTAGCTTGTTTAATTCCTCCCTGCTTCCACATGTAGTAATGCAGCTTCTGTTCTTTATAGCTTGTGTACTAACAGCCGCTGATGTTTCAAGTCAGCCTCGAATATCAAATGATCATCATAAGATTGAAAATGACGTCTCGTGACCGGCAGCTTCTTTGATACCTTCATCAGTTTACACTTGCTAATCAGGAGACAAGATCTGATTGACGTACACCTCGTGTGTCACTTGATTCTCTTGTCTCCTAATTTCACCTCCCGCTTTTTGGAGTATTACGTTAGCTTTTCTAATTGCTCACTTTTTTTTATCCACACAAGCTCTCTTACATTAGAAATGAGTCGCAAAAACTCGAAGCAGTAATAAGGGGAACGTCGTACCTGTGGCAGCCTAGCAGTTCACACGCAGGTAGTCAGGTAACCTAAATCAACAGGCTCTCTCTCGAGACATGTCTACCAAAGACATTATATATAACTTAATATATAATTCACTTCACTTTCACCTTCAAAAGCTTCTCGATATTCACTGTGTTTTTTGGGGAGGGGGTTGTACTCGTTTGTTCTCACATACATGAGGTTGAAGAGGTTCATTCTCAGCTCTTGGTCTTGTCTCTACTTGGATCAATCCCTATTTGCCTTGTTATATATACGCAGATCCTGCCTCTTATCACCTCGTTGTCTAGGCAGTTACACTTCCTGATCACCTGAGTCTGGTGAAGTTCTTTGTGATATTTCAAACTCATCAGTGTCTTTAATGTCCAGCTGTGTTCTCATGTTCCCATCTCGTCTCTCGTATATCTCTGTTCATCATCTTATTTTGTACGTCTGGCCTTTCCTAGAATGTTATCAGCGTTTGGTGTACGTTTGTGTGTGTGCATGGATGTGCATGTACTAGAAAAATAAACATCGCAACCCTTGAATATTAGCACCTTAGTACTAGTTTGGGCACACTTGTGAATGTCGGTCGTCTGTTCGTCAATATTGCGTGGTGTAGAGATGTAAAGTACTGCATTTAGATGTCTCCAGAGTGTTTATTATTAAGCAATATTCAGTGAGGGGTCAGGTAAGTGACGTATCATTCGCATGCAACATTGTGTTATGCAATGTTATAATTTAAAAAAAGTAGAAAGGTATAGTTTATTAATAAATTTGGAATTGCTAGTATATGTATTCAATGCTAGGACTCGGGTAAGTGTAGATATTCTTCCTTAAATGAGTGTATCGTGAAAATACACCAATCATCTCAGAAACCCCTTCATTCACCCCTGTCCCATCCTGCTTACTCACGATACAAGAAGGGGAAATATCCTCAGACATCCTCCTGTTAAAAAAACTTATTTCTCATTCATCCAGCAATACACACTCGAGTCAAATGGCTTGCTGTTGACAATAGTAATTAGTGAAGAAGACATGGTGCAGCACTAGCTTTTATTGGGATAACCTTTCGCTGCGTGGAGCTTTATGATAAAGATCTTCACAGAGCATAACATGACATTAATGAAAGCTTCTTCTGAAAAATTTTTTCTTCAATCTTTAATTCTCACCCCCCCTGCCCCCGCCCCCGCTCATCCTCGACACACACACACACACACACACACACACACACAACACACACACACACACACACACACACACACACACACACACACACACACACAATTGTCCTTGTTTCCAGATGATGTGAAGTTAATGAGAAGAATTAAAGCAGACGAGGATCAGGCAGGACTACAAAGAGACCTGGACAGGCTGGACACCTGGTCCAGCAACTGTCTCCTTGAATTTAACCCTGCCAAATACAAAGTCATGAAGATCGGGGAAGGGCAAAGAAGACCGCAGACGGAGTATAGACTACCCGACCAAAGACTGCAAACCTTACTCAAGAAGAAGTATCTTAGGGTGAGTATAATACCGAGCCCATCTCCTGAGGTGTACATCAGTCAGATAACTGCTGCAGTATGTGAGCGCATGGCAAACCTGAGAATAGCGATTCGATACCTCAGTAAGGAATCGTTCAAGATACTATACACTTTGTACGTCAGGCCCATATTGGAGTATGCAGCATCAGTTTTTAACCCATACCTGGTCAAACACGTTAAGAAAGTAGAGGAAGTGTAAAGGTTTGCAACAATGCTAGTTCCAGAGCTAAGGGGAACATCCTACGAAGAAAGGTTAAGGAAAATCGGCCTGACGACACTGGAGGACAGAAGGGTTAGGGGAGACATGATAACGACATACAAAATACTGCGAGGAATAGATAAGGTTGACAGAGACAGGATATCCCAGAGATGGGACACAGAAACAAGGGGTCACAATTGGAAGCTGAGAAACTCAGATGAGTCAAAGGGACTTTAGGAAGTATTTCTTCAGTCATAGAGTTGTCAGAAAGTGGAGTCGTCTAGCAAGTGATGTAGTGGAGGCAGGAACGATTCATAGTTTTAAGACGAGGTATGATAAAGCTCATGGAGCAGGGAGAGTACCTAATAGCCATCAGTGAAGAGTTGGGGCCAGGAGCTGAGTCTGGACCCCTGGAACCACAATTAGGCGAGCACACACACACACACACACACACACACACACACACACACACACCATCACACACATACACATACACATACACAACACACACACACACACACACACACATACACATACACACACAACACACAACCACACACATACACACACACACACACACACACACACACAACACACACACACATACACACACACACATACACACACACACATACAACACACACACAACACATACCACACACACATACACACACACAACACATACACACACACACAACACACACACATACACACCACACACACACACATAACACACACACACACACACACCACACACACACACACAACCACATACACACACATACACACACATCACACACAACACATACACACACATACACACACAACACACAACACACACATACACACACACACACACACACACACATACACACACACACACAACACACACAAACATACACACACACCATACATACACACACACTACACACACAGACACACAATATACACACACACCACACACACACACACATACACAGCACTGACACAAAGACATACACACACAGGCCACTTTACACACACGCCACACAGCTCATTCAAGACCAGATGCTATTTGATATATAAACACAATGACAGAATAAGACACTAAGGTCACCCAGTCACAAGACGTGAAGTTATAACAACATCTACAACGACGAACTGACAGGACTCAAAGAGACTGGAGAGTGACACTGATTCGTCAGTAATTTATTCATTTGAATATTCAATCAGCCAAATGCAAAGTCATGAAATGGGGAGGAGGCAAAGAAGACCGCAGACTAGAGTATTAGATACTCGACAAAGACTCAGACCATACATCAAGAAAATATTAGGGTGCCATATATTATACCGAGCACATTCCGGAGTGTAAACATAAGTCCAAATACATGCTGCAGTATGTGGACGCATGCAAACCTGAGAATAGCGATTCGATACCAGTAAAAGGAATCGTTCAAGATACTATACTTGTACTAGGCCCATATTGGAGTATTGCCACCATCAGTTTAACCCAACCTGGTCAAAGCACGTTAAGAAAGTTAAGGAAAGTAAAGGTTGCAACAATGGCTAGTTCAGAGCTCAAGGAACATTCGTCGAAGAAAGGTTAAGGAAATCGGCTGACGACACTGGGGACAGAAGGGTTCAGAGGAGACATGATAACAACATACAAGATACTGCGAGGAATAGACAAGGTTGACAGAGATGGATTCCAGAGAGGGACACAGGACAAGGGGTCACAACTGGAAGCTGAAGACTCAGACGAGTCAAAGGGACTTTAGGAAGTATTTCTTCAGTCATAGAGTTGTCACAAGTGGAATACCTAGCAAGGAAGAGTGGGGCAGGAACCTACATATTTTAAGAAGAGGTATGACAAAGCTCAGGAAACAAGAGAGAGAGGATCCGTACGATCAGTGAAGAGGCGGGCCAGGACTGAGTATCGCCCCTGAACGACAATTAGGGGAGTACAATTAGGGGATTTCACCATACCACACACACACACCACACAAAAACACACACACACATACACACACACCACACCACACACATACACACACACACACCAAAACACACAACCACAACCCCACAACACACACACACACATACATACAACATACACACACACAACCCACACATACCACACACACATCACACACACACACACCACACACAACACACATACACACACACACACACACACACCCCACACACACACACACACACATACCCATATAACAGGAAGGGCACTGCAATGGATCAGAGAATACCTGACAGGGAGGCAACAACGAGTCATGTACGTAAAGATGTATCACAGTGGGCACCTGTGACAGCGGGGTCCCACAGGGTCGGTCCTAGGACCAGTGCTATTTTGGTATAATGTAACGACATGACGGAAGGTTAGACTCAGAAGTGTCCCTGTTTGCAGATGATGTGAAGTTAATGAGGAGAATTAAATCTGATGAGGACCAGGCAGGACTTCAAAGAGACCTGGACAGACTGGACACCTGGACCAGCAATGGCTTCTCGAATTTAATCCTGCCAAATGCAAAGTCATGAAGATAGGGAAGGCAAAGAAGACCACAGACAGAGTATAGGCTAGGTGGCCAAAGACTGCAAACCTCACTCAAGGAGAAAGATCTTGGGTGAGTATAACACCGAGCATGTCTCCGGAAGCACACATCAATCAGATAACTGCTGCAGCATATGGGCGCCTGGCAAACCTGAGAACAGCATTCCGACACCTTAGTAAGGATCATTCAAGACACTGTACACCGTGTATGTCAGGCCCATACTGGAGTATGCAGCACCTGTTTGGTAACCCGCACTTGATAAAGCACGTCAAGAAACTAGAGAAAGTACAAAGGTTTGCAAAAAGTTAGTTCCAGAGCTAAGGGGAATGTCCTATGAAGAAAGATTAAGGGAAATCGGCCTGACGACACTGAGGACAGGAGGGTCAGGGAGACATGATACGACATATAAAATACTGCGTGGAATAGACAAGGTGACAAGGAACAAGGATGTTCCAGGGAGGGACACAGAAACAAGAGGCCACAATTGGAAGTTGAAGACACAAATGAGTCAGAGAGATAGTAGGATAGTATTTCTTCAGTCATAGAGTTGTAAGGCAGTGGAATAGCCTAGAAAATGACGTAGTGGAGGCAGGAACCATACACAGTTTTAAGACGAGGTTTTGATAAAGCTCATGGAGCGGGAGAGAGAGGGTCTAGTAGCAACCGTGAAGAGGCGGGGCCAGGAGCTAGGACTCGACCCCTGCAACCACAATAGGTGAGTACACACACACACACACACACACACACACACACACACACACACACACACACACACATACACACACACACATACACACACACACACACACACACACACACATACACACACACACACACACACACACACACACACACACACACACAACACTACACACACAACACACTACACACACACACACACACACACACACACACACACACACACACACACAAACTGGCTTGGAGTAATTCCACGATTGAAATTCATTTGTTAGTATATTTTTATTTATTTATAATATTCATATTAAGCTCTAAAGCAAGTCATTCAGTAACAAAACATGGTGGAGGCTTGATCCTCCGTCTGCTGAGCGCGAGACTGAGGCGCTTCCTATCGGTACTTTCAGATTTCTAATTACGATTACTTCATCATAAAAAATCAGTTAACAGTTAATTGAAATTTTTATTAATTTATTCAGTTGTTCCATTTTATCAATTTTGAAATTATCGTTAAATGTTCGGAATACGTATAAAATATTTTATACGTAAATGTAAATACCTGAGCAATGCACAAGAATACCATTCGTTATGTTTCCAATCACAGACAAACAAATGGTGAACATGTGCATAATATGTGCTATTTGACGTGTACTTTTAGTATGGTATTAGTCCATTATTGTCCACCAGTTTTACGAGGCAGTTTTAGCAGGTATGAGCTTTAACAGTCAATTACAATTAATTTTTAGTGTAAAAGTTTAATTTCAAAAATGTTGTGATTAATTACGTTGAACTTCAATTACATTTGTTCCAAGCTTACCAGGAAGCATCCGGTGATACATTAGGTCATCTGGCCTTTGATGACGTAAGTATTACCGGAGGTTGTGTATCCTAACTATCTGTTTTCCAGTTGCACGAATTGTGCTCTTAAGAGGTGGTTTCCAGGGAACAGTTGCAACTACCTGTCGAAGTTGAGAGATGTACACTGATATTTGTATTTTAATTTTTTTGGAGTGCCCTTTTTTTCATCTTATGATAACTGAGATGCAGGTTCACTCTCCTGGATCACAAGTGGCACCCTTCACCGGCCCCAGCGCGACCGTGAACATTACAATCAGGAATCACTTCTGGGCATTCATTTGTTGCCAGGACAGAGTACCGCCATCCCCCCTGCTCTTTCTGGCTCTTCTGACCGTACATGGCCTTGATCTTGGAGCCAACTCCATTTATGATGCAGCAACTATTCACTGATCGTTTGTAAACCAAATGGCAGAGTGACCCAAAGGCATTTGCGAGGAGATAACGGATTAAGTAAAGCACAACCTGGAAGTGTCTCCCACTGACGGAAATTTTCTAAATGCTAATTGACACGATTTTTTCGGTACAAATAACGAATCCCGATGAATGCTTGAATGCTTAAGGAAGTTGGCTATACCTTTGCAGGCTCCAAAACTACAAGAGCAAAACTAACCCTTCAAAACCTTTTGTTCCCTTGACGGCCGCCATTGTATCTACTGTCGCTTCTCTACTGTCCTTGTTCGTTTAGTATGACACTTCCACCTCCCTGCTTTTAGAGACAATTGAAGGTAGAACGGAGTATTTCAGAAAGAGAGAGAGAGAGAGAAAGAGAGAGAGAGAGAGAGAGAAAGAAAAAGAGATCATAGTAAGCCCTCCTTCAAGAGGGAACTCCTCAGCATCCTCACAAATACACCATATGATTCTTTACAATCCTACACTAACACAGACAAACTTTTTCTGCCCAGTTAAACAATCCCCATTCCAAACTAAACACCCACTGCACCCATCACACTAGGCAGTAAGGAACCCTTGCCTGGTATCAGTTGTAACTACTAATACTTGCAACTAACAAGCAAACTACTACTCAAGACAAAACCCCACCACATATATGTCAACTTTTCTGACCAGTCTAGTAAACAACCACCTTTTGTCTGCCTTAACGCTGAATTACTAGTAGTAAAAACAGCAGTTTTATAATGGACTATCAGACGATACTTTAAAAATTGGGGAGAGCTCCAAATGCTGGGTCTAAATTTTCCCTTTAATACATTCATTTTAAAGAAACCAAATTTTGTATTACACTTGGATTTCCTATTACAGTATAAGTAAATTAAGAATCATTGTACCTCCTTTTAGATGAATACAATGGAAACACATCCTGAATTGCAGGTACCATTCACTAACATTTTTACCTCGCATAAACCATAGAACAAAATCGAAAAGTTACTCTTTATACAGGCCGCAAAAACAAAATTAGCTAAACCTTTATTCCAGCTCGTCGAACACACAGGTCATCAAAAAGACCAGTAGGCTTCCTGTTATGCCCTTGTCTCGCACTTTAGTCACACACTAACCAAACTGAACAGGCCAATCACCTGACTGTACTGTATAATTTTGCATAGTCAAGGGGGGAGGGGGAGGCTCTTTGGCGCGGTGAAGAGGCTCTTGGTTTGAGGAAATAGACCTGGTCTCCTTCCTCAGACCGAACCTAAATACCCACCAATCCCTCCTTCCCTACCCCACCCTCCCCATATCCCCCTTTTTAACCCTTTCCTCCCCCACCCTCTCCTTGTTTCCCGTCCCGTTTGTAGTCTCTGGGGTCCTCCCCTCTGGCATTACACTTTCTAGGTAAGGGGTGGCGTGCTGAGGTTCGTCCCACTCCGTGAGGTCCCTCGGGGGTGATGTGGTTTGCCGTGGAATCTGAATTAACTGAAGGTGCCCTGCTCCCTTCCCGGATTTCCGGGAAGAGGGTAGGGTGCCCTTCGGGCAATGGGTGTATCTCCGAAAGCTGCCTGTTGGTTCTGGAAGGTGGCGGTCAAAGAGGGTATGCTTTGTGGCAGGTTTCTAACTGCCCTTTCTTTTGTCCTCCGAGGTAGCTCGGTAGATGTGAGGCTGTTATCCCGGAGCGCTGGTTTACTGGCGTGAAGGGTAGGGTATGGCACGGGTTCCACGCTGCATCTTCACTGCCCATGGGCTCGAGGCCCTTCAGATAAGGCAATAAACTTCTGGCCCTTACATGCCTCTTAGTGACTGTCCCTCCGCTGTCCCTCTTTTTTTTTTTTTAACTTTTCTTTTTTTTCTAAAAATAACAAGAAAGGAGGTATCATGGAAGAAGCACCTTTATTATGGAGTCTTCACCTAAAGAAACCCTTCGTCCTCCCAGGCCCCATTCTGATCCCACACCCTGTTCTGACCCAGCTTTGTTATCGGTCCATTATCTCGACTCTTCTCATACCCCTGTACCTTCTGCCGGCGACGCTTCGTCACCTGCTTCAGGTGCTGCGGCGTCACCCATTTCTGCACATGGCGCAACTTATAGCACGCTTTTCACAATGCGTCCGGCTTCCCCGAATATATTGCAACGGTTTTCGGGTCATACTACTACTAAACATCGAAGACAACCTAGTGATGACAGTTCACCGATGATCGCTCAAAAACGACCTACACGACACTCACTACCTTTGCGTACTGGACTAACGAGTGCACAATGGACAAAATTCTTTTCTTTACAAATGACATCTCGAACGGATTATCTGTCTGATCATGGAATTAGTAAAACTCTTTTAAGGCACGTTGGCCAAAATATATCTTTCCACGCTCTTCGAAGCGGTGCACGTGTCATGCTCTCTCCCGCATCACTTCCATTGATAACATACCAGTCACTGTTCGTAAGCATCACTTCCATTGATAACATACCAGTCACTGTTCGTAAGCACGCTACTCTTAATTCTTGCAGTGTTACTATGGTCTTACAGTGTACCATTGCACAGAGTGATTTTTAGTCTTGCGGGGATGATATTTTAGAACAGTTAGTCCTTCAAAACCTCCCTATTCTTAAGGTAGATACATCCTGCCCGCTCGTGGGCGGAGGCTCTTCCCTAGTAAGATCACTCATTTAACCTTCGACTGCCGTGAACTTCCGTCCTCTATCTATATTGTGGGCCATCGTTTAGAGGTCCATCAAGTAGCTCCCATCCCCCAACAGTGTCGTAATTGCTGGCATATTGGGCACCCCGCTAAACACTGCGGTGGAATGCCTGATCTGCGGTGCAACAGATCATTCCAATATGTCTTGTAGTCTTCCCCCTTCTTGTCTAAATTGCATGGAACCTCATCCTTCCTTTTCCCGCCAGTGCAAGGTCTATCGTAATGAACGAGAGATCCGTTACCTTAAAGAGCATGAGGGCCTTACACTATGGCACTCTCTCAGCTCCGCCTTCAAGGAAAACTTACTAGTATCCCATATGCTCGAGTAGCCCATAGACCTCCAACCTCGACAGACCTCCCGCCTCCCAATCCTTCTGCTTCCGTGTCTTCTGGGGTCACCTCGGTTTCTAATGCTTTTGCAGTTTTATCCTCTGACACTCCTGCCTCTGCACCACTTTCTACTTCATCTCGCTCACTTACTTCTCAGTCTAATAGACCTTGCAGACCTACACTTTCTTCGCGTCCATCTTCTGTCCAGAATCTATCTTCTAGCTCGGATACTAATTCTCACCCCCTCTCCAACTCTTGCACAAAGGTGGAGGTTTACATCCCCTCCAGTGTAGTTCCCTCTTCCCCTGTCCCCCCCCCTGTCTTCTTCCACAGTTACCCTTCAACCTCCTTCCTCTCCTGTTACACTGCAGGATTCTTCTCCCCAGCTAGCGCATCTCTCCAGGCTCATACTCTCCGCCCTCCTCAGACCTCTTTGGTTGCCTCCATAATTACTCCGACTTTTACTTGCACTGCCTCTCCTGTCTTTGACATCATGGCACAGCCGGCTTTTTTATCAGCTATATACCGGAGACGACACCCCCGATGGAGATCATCGCGCCTCCTCCTACCCCTTCTATTTCATGACCCATGCAGCAATTTATTCCTCTGCAATATTCTAATTCTTCCTTACACGCTTACCGTTGTTCCCACACGTTAACTTTACTGTCATTTTTATTTCTGTACATAATGTCTTTTTTTACAGTGGAATATTCGTGGCCTTTGGGGCAATCGAGGAGAACTCCAATTGTTGCTCTCCCAGCTCTCCCTAGTATGTGTTGGGTTGCAAGAGCCCAAAATTCGTTCTGCTGTCATTCGCCCTGTTTCGGGCTACTTGCTTATTCATTCTTCTGATCCTTTACCTGACGAATCATTTAATGAAAGTGTGCTTCTTGTACGCGTTGATATACCATATCAGCAAGTTTTTATTAGTTCCCCGCTGCATTATACTGCGGCTCGTATTTATTTACACCTATGGTTTACAGATTGCTCTCTATCTTTCTCCCTCCCATGCATTCTGTATCTCTGATATTGCATTTTTAATTTCATCTCTACCACGCCCATATTGTTGTTAGGTGATTTTAATGCTCACCATCACGTTTGGGGAGGGTCCCGCTGTGACTCTCGTTGTGATCAGTTGGAGTTTCTTCTCGCTTCTCATCCTCTTCATGTTTTAAACACGGATGCTCCTATTCATTTTGACTCTGGCACTCAGTCTCTCTCCTGCATTGATCTTTCTATCTGTTCCTCGTAAGAACAGACATCTCGCGTGGTCGTTCTTCAAGATTTTGACAGATAGTGATCACCATTAACCATCTCTTACTTCCACATATGCTCGACGTTTTGTAAAGGTGATGGAAATTGTTGGCTAAGTACACTCAGGACTTACCTCGCATCTTACCCCTGTTGTTGGGACCACCACTTCGTCCTTACTTCTGAACTGGCATTCCACTTTCACTTTCCGACGCGGAAACCAACTATATATCCCAACCTGATGATTCTACATCGTCTATTTTACATGCCCCTTTGCATGTTGTTTAAACGTCTGTTTTCAATCTAATTTCGGAAGCGACTGTGGATCTCACCGGCAACAGTTAGATCGTCATTTGTACGTACCGTTTCGCAAACGGCACTGACGAACTTGACACCATTAATCGTCCTTCCCAAAGGTGTCGTGATTGGAAACGATTGGTGAGATAAGTTGTGTGGTTAAGACACCAGATAGCCTTGTTCTCCTCTATGGTTTGCTAAGGTATAAAAATACCCAGTTTTATACACATAGCAACGGGATTTAACTTTATTGTGAGCCGTCGCACCGAACCTGCATCAAGTACAGATTGATAACAACATCTTGATGACGATTTCTCCATCACCCTTTAATTAATTTGGAAAGGAGGTCTCCCTCATCCTGAGAAATCGCAATTGTCTCCGTTCGACAAAGGTGGGACTGAACTTACATCGTCTTATATCGTCCCTTCCCAACATTCTGTACTTGACTGATGAACAATGTGTGCAAAACGTTGTTTTCATTAAAGATACCAACTGTGCCTTGTCCTTACCTAACAATATGGCTTTTGCAAAGACCGCTTAGATACGTATATTCGAAATGCCTTTGCAAACAACCACTCTGTCCAGAGGTCTTTTTGATCTAGAGTAGGCATATGACACCACTTGAAGTTATAACATCCTAGCCCAAGCCCACTTCTTAGGCCTCAGCGGTAATCTACCAAACTTCATCACTGCTTTCAGATAGATATTTTCGGGTCCGTATTGGCGCCTCGCTTTCCTCGGACTTCGTACAAGCCGAGGGAGTGCCACAAGATTGTGTCCTCAGCACTACTATTTTTCTCTTAGCTATAAATGACCTACCTTCCGTTCTTCCTTCGCATATTTGGTCGTCACTTTATGCTGATAACTTCGCCATAGCTTACTTGGGCGCTGACTGTCAACTAGTAGCAGCCTCCCTTTAGGTTGCGATAAACCAAGTCTCACATTGGACCACTTCTCATGGCTTTAAATTTTCTAGTATGAAAATCCGGTTCATTACCTTCACTACATGTCCTCTTATTCTGGATACTCCCTTGTACTTACACGGTTCACGTAATCCGGCATGTGATACGGTCAAGTTTCTGGGCCTGCTCTTTGATCGCCGGCTGACGTGGAGACCTCACATTTCTTCTTTAAAAAAGACAACTTCCGATGGTCGACTAAATCTCGTTAAAGTTCTCGCACATCGTTCATGGGGAGCAGATTGTCGCACTCTCTTCCGTTTGCATTCCACCCTAGCCTTGTCCAAGCTGGATTATGGTGACCAAATCTATTCTGCGGCCTCTCCCACATCTCTGTCTGTGCCTTGGTGCCTTTCATTCATCCCCTGTTGAGAGCTTCAATGTAGAAGCAAATATTCCATCCTTGACCGATCACCGTGATGCTCATTGCCTTCGCTGTTATGTTCGATCTCATGACCTCCACAATCCTTCCGTATACAGGATAGTCACTGATGTTAGTAGACTTTATTTGTTCGTCGCCCC
The DNA here is from genome assembly GCF_026875155.1 of Cherax quadricarinatus. NCBI lineage: Eukaryota > Metazoa > Arthropoda > Malacostraca > Decapoda > Parastacidae > Cherax > Cherax quadricarinatus. The sequence goes on along the minus strand of NC_069474.1, from coordinate 12,067,983 downwards.
TGCTTACTCTGCCCTTTTTTTTTTTCTTCGCCTACATTCGCTCTTGTCTTCTCTTCAGTTACCACCTTTCTATGTTCATGTAGCATCTCACTTTTTCCTGCCCCCCTTGGAAAGTGTAAGCTGTTCATGTCTGTTCTTTCCCACTGCCATGTGTCAAAAGCCCAACTACCTACAGTAGCTTCCTTCTCTCTCTTTCTTGACCACTTCCGCTCTCATTCTCATGCCATCGCAGTGTATACCGACAGTTCTAAGTCTTCTGATGGTGTAGGATTCACAGCAGTGTTTCCAGACAGCGTCGTGCGAGGACATTTATTATCCTCGGCCAGGAATTTTACGGCTGAATTGCATGCCATTCTCGTAGCACTTATCTATATTGCATCTATGCCTGTGTCATCCATTTGTGGTCGTTTCAGATTCAGTGCTTTACAGGCTATACGAAAGTTTGATACACTTCACCCCCTAGTTCTTTGTACCCAATTTTGGTTATGCCGTATCTCTAGCAAACACAAAGATATTGCTTTTTCCTGGGCCCCTTATCATGTTGACGTGCAGGGCAATGAACAGGCAGATACTGCTGTGCAGGTCAGCAGTACATGGCCTCCCAGTTTCATATAGAGGTGTTCCATTCACAGACTATTTTGCTCAAATTGCTACACATCTTTGCACTCATTGGCAACAACGTTGGTTTGATCTGTTCCATAACAAACTTCATTCTATTAAACCAAGTATAGAGTTTCTGGCCGTCTTCTTGTCATCACTGTCGAGGTTGGGAGACTACTCTCTCCCGTCTTCGCATCGGCCACACTCGCCTTACTCACGGGTATCTCATTGAAGAGGCGCCCCGTTCCTCTGTGAGAATTATCAAGTTCCAGTATCTGTTAGCCATATTCTGTTGGACTGCCCACCCTGTCAACCAGTACACAGAATTTACCTCCAACTTCGTCTCCACTCTACTGCCCTTACTTTACCTTCCCTTCCCTTCTTGCTGTTGGACTCTCCTTTAATCTAGACTCATTGACTTTTCGACAGCAACTGATTTACTACACAAACTCTGATGCTGCTGCCTCTAGCACTCTCCTCCGTCCTTTCTACTTTAATTTCTAGCTACCCTCTACCCCTGCACTATCAACTGCCCCGCTGCACTCCATACCCTAATAATCATCCCTCTCCCCCTTGCCACCCATTTCCTATACATCCTTCCCTGCCCTGCTGCGCTGTACAACCCTTGCAATTTAGCGCTTCTTTTTTATTATAATGTATAAATTTGCTCGTTCTGTCCCTCTGTGCGTCTCTGTGTACTATAAAAGCTTGTTCCACAAGCAAAACGTCTTATTAAGGTCCTCGTTGCGACTGTTTTTCTTGTAGGTTCTGTACTATCTCCAGATACAGTGCTTTCTGTTGCGGGCGGAAGAGCAAAATGTTGCGTCGAAGTTGCCCAAGCAATTAGAAACTACTATGCTCGTTTTTTCAAGGCTTACATTTACCGCCTTCCTTTATCCAATCCATAATTGAGTGGGAGATCGGTCCACTCTTAAGCCTTGCCATATACTGTCATAGGTCGATACTGAACATCTACCATTGACAGCTGGACCTGATAACATACATGTTCACTTGCTGCAGCACGTTCACCCCACACCGCTTATTTTCCTCTTGTTCTTTTTTAGCTCAGATATTGTCCGAGGATCTTTCACCTCGTCGCTCTTGTCAGCGCTGTTTGTGCATCATTAGGAAGATTAGTCAGTTAACGACTCCTTTGGTACATAGACACGAAACTCTTTCTTCCCTCATCAGTTGAGTTTTATCCTCGGTCATCGACCCGCTGCTGACTCGATATATATTTTTGAAATGCGCCATTATATAATTCTTATTTTATTCATCTTGAAAAAACTTACAACAAACCTTGAATTTCAGCATTTTACCCCAACATCATGCCTTAGGCATGAGAGGCAGACTTCCGATTTTCCTCTTTTTCTATCAGAGATGATTCAATGTTAGTGAATAATAGCTTCTCCTCTGATTTTATTGAAGACGAATTGATACTATACGGCTGCATCGTTAATACTAATTCCTGATAGTTGTTATTGGAGTTACCCTTCCAGAGAGGCTCCTCGATACCACTGAAGGGCGCCTGATCTAAAGAAGCGTATCTATTCTCCTTCCCTTGATCAGTTATGGTGTTTTCTCATGATCCTGGCTCTTATGACCCCTAGAAGTTGAGTTAAAATAAATTCAGTAACATCAATATGCACATCATTACACTGCGTGTTTCATTTTTTTTAAGTTGTATAATTTATTTTCCTCTTCACTTTGTTGAATGTCATGGAAGTCCCACATAATCTCCCTGAGAGCCATCTGCTTTACTCGCCGGAACCTACTTAAAATTGTTGCCCATTTTCCGTGTGAAGCTGATAAATTCATATCTGGCCTCATTCTGTCCTAATTCTGTCCAAGCTGGATTACAATGACCGAGTAGCAGCAGCAGTCCTTGAACTCTGTATCATTCATCGTCAGGAATAAAGTTTGTCGTCGGGACTTTCGATCTTTCCCGGTTAAGAGCATGTATACAGAAGCAAACATTAATTATTTCCTGGATCGATGCGGTACCCAATGTCTTTATTTTGTTCTCGATCCCCAGAAGTTAGAAATATTAATAAATCTGTTGACCCCTTTTGCTGCACAACTTCCTTTTCCAGGATCCAACTTAGGCAATATCTATTAATTTGTCCAATTCCTTGATGTCCACCCCTCGTCCTACTCTTCCCTCCCTTCTTGGGAGATTCCAGCGATTCGCGTTTGTTTCTCCCTTCTCCTATTCCCGATGAACAATATGTCTGCTAAAAACTCGCGCTCTTCCCCGAACACTTTGTCACATTCTCATTCTCAGTCCTCCGACGGTTCCAAATCCATAGATGGAAGAGCAAAGGCGACTGCCTTGTCAAATAGAGCCCATTGATATTTTCTATAGTGGACCAGCATTATTATATCAGATTTATAGGCCTTATTCGTCTAGTCATTCACATTGTATGAATGTCCATCTCATTCGTTCTTACAGACTCTCAACGGAATTAAAAGAAAATACTTGCAATTTACAAAATGTTATTTAAAATAATGCACATAGAAATAAGAGGAAAATATACTCACTGAGTAATGCACTCTCAGAAGCCAACAAGAACCCTTGTTTGTGCCCTAAATAAATCCTCGTTCACCACAAGAATCTCTACTGTCCCTAATAATTTTTATTAATATAAATGAGTGTGTTCATAAGGTAGTCATTGCAGCGATGTATAGCCCACCACAGAACTGCAGGAGGCCAAGAGAGGAATGTAAAGAGAGCAACAAAGCAATGGCACGCACACCAGCCGAGGTGGCCAGAAGAGCTCACATGGGTAGAGCAAAGTTACTAGTTGTGGGTGATTTCAATCACCAATAACTAGTAACTTTGCTCTACCCATGTGAGCTGGGAAAACCTGGAGTCCCAGGTGGGCCGCAAAACATGGAGAGCCAAGATGATGGATGTGGTACTGGAAAACATCACGCAACAGCATGTTTGAGACATTACCACGGAGAGAGGTGAGGATGAACTAGCAAGACTAGACTGAGTATTCACCTTGAGTAGTTCGGACATCGAGGATATGACGTATGAAAGGCCCTTTGGAGCTAGTGATCATGTGGTTCTGTGCTTTCAATACATAATTGAACTACAAGTGGAGAGGGTAGCAGACATAGAACGGGAGAAGCCAAACTACAAAAGGGGGGACTACACAGGCATGAGGAACTTCCTGCAAGACGTTCAGTGGGAAAGAGAATTGGCAGGAAAGCCAACAAAAGAAATGATGGACTACTTGGTAACAAAATGCAAGGAGGCAGAGGAGAGGGTTGTTCCCGAGGGAAACAGAAATAATGGGAAGATTAAAATGAGTCCTTGGTTCACCCGAAAGTGTAGGGAGCCAAATACTAAGCGTACTAGAGACTGGAAAAAGTACAGAAGACAAAGGGTCCAGGAATCAAATATGCCAGAATCAAATATGCACATATGCACAAATAAGCAGGGAGGCTCAGCGACAATACTAAAATGACATAGCATCGAAAGTCAAGTCTGACCCGAAGCTGTTGTATAGCCACATCAGGAGGAAAACAGTAGTCAAGGACCAGGTAATCAGGCTGAGGAAGGAAGGTGCGCAGTTCACAAGAAACGACCAAGAGGTCTGTGAGGAGCTCAACATGAGATTTAAAGAAGTATTTACAGTGGAGACAGGAAGGACTCCAGCAAGTCAGAATAGTGATGTACACTAGAAAGTGCTGGATGAAATACACACAACCGAAGAGGTGGTGAAGAGGCTGCTATGTGAACATAATACCTCAAAGGCGGTGGGACTGGACAATATCTTTCCGTGGGTCCTTAGAGAGGGAGCAGAGATGTTGTGTGTGCCACTAACAAAAATCCTCAATACATCCATTGAAACTGGGCAAATACTTGAGGTATGGAAGATGGCAAATGTAGTCCCAGTTTTTAAGAAAGGAAACAGACATGAGGCCTTAAACTACAGACCAGTGACACTGACTTGTATGCAGAATCATGGAGAAGATTATTAGGAGGAGAGTGGTGGAACACCTAGACAGAAACAATCTTATAAACGACAACCAGCACAGTTTAAAGGAAGGAAAATCATGTGTCACAGATCTACTGGAATTTTATGACAAGGTAACGAAAGTAAGACACAAGAGAGGCGGATAGATTGCATTTTCTTGGACTGCAAGAAGCCCTTCGACACAGTTCCTCACAAGAATTTAATGCAAAAGCTAGAGGATCAGGCATTCATAATAGGAAAGGCACTGCAATACATAAGAGAATATCTTACAGGGAGGCAACGAGTCATGGTACGTGACGAGGTGTCTGAGTGGGCGCCTGTGTCGAGTGGGGATCCACAGGGGTCAGTCATAGGACCTGTGCTGTTTTTGGTACATGTGAATGACATGACAGAAGGGATTGACTCAGAAGTGTCCCTGTTTAAAGATGATACGAAGTTAATGAGGAGAATTAAATCAGATGAGATCAGGCAGAACTACATAGAGACCTGGACATGCTACAAGTCTGGTCCAGCAACTGGCTCCTTGAATTTAATCCCTCCAAATGCAAAGTCATGAAGATCGGGGAAGGGCAAAGAAGACCGCAGACACAGTATAGTCTAGGTGGCCAAAGACTGCAAACCTTACACAAGGAAAAAGATCTTGGGTTGAGTATAATACCGAGCACATCTCCTGAGGCGCACATCAACCAGATACCTGCTGCAGCATATGGGCGCCTGGCAAACCTAACAATAGAGTGTTCGTAAGCTCCTCTCTCCTATGTCTGGGTTATTTGTGCATTGTTCCGCTCACGGTATTGTGCCCTTTTGTTATTTAATAGCGTTCCGATACCTCAGTAAGGAATCGTTCAAGATTCTGTACATCATGTACGTTAGGCCCATATTGGAGTATGCAGCACCAGTTTGGAATCCACACCTGGTCAAGCACGTCAAGAAATTAGAGAAAGTGCATAGGTTTGCAACAAGATTACTCCCAGAAATCAGGGGACTGTCCTACGAAGAAAGGTTAAGCGAAATCGGCCTGACGACACTGGAGGACAGGAGGGTTAGGGGAGACATGATAACGACATATAAAATACTGCGAGGAAATGACAATGTGGACAAAAATAGGATGTTCCAGAGATGGAACACAGAAACAAGGGCTCACAATTGGAAGTTGAAGACTCCGTTGAGTCGGAAGGATGTTAGGAAGTATTTCTTCGGTCATAGAGTTGTCAGGCAGTGGAATAGCCTAGAAAGTGACGTAGTGGAGGTAGTAACCATACTTTGTTTTAAGACGAGGTTTGATAAAGCTCATGGAGCAGGGAGAGAGAGGACTTAGTATCGATCAGTGAAGAGGCAGGGCAAGGAGCTATGACTCGACCCTTGCAACCACAAATAGGTGAGCACACACACACACACACACACAGACTGTATACGGGGGACACCAAGATCATAGATCTACTTATGTAACTAAAAGCACTGAGGACACGACACCACCAGCGGATCCCTGCTTATGTAAGAGCAAGCACGTAATATCACACTCGGAAGCCCAGAACGTAAGGAATCCTCATGCGAGTGTGTCTCACGTCCCTTCGCTTCATATATTTAATTTTTCACATGACCTCCGCGAATTTCCAAAACAGGGCGAGTGTTGACTGAGGAGAGTAATTAACAGAGAGCAGGAGGAAGGTGGGAGTGAAGAAGGTAAAAGGGAGAGGGGGGAATGGGAAGAGGGATAAAGAGGTGGGTGGAAAGGGTGGAAGAGAGATATAGGTATAGACGTGTGTGTGTGTGTGTTTATATATATATAATATATAATTTTATATATATATATATATATATATATATATATATATATATATATATATATATAGTCGTGCCGAATATGTAAAACTGGTCAATTAGCAAGAACTCATTTAAAATTAAGTCCTTTCTAAAATTTTCTCCTATACGTTTAAAGATATATTTTTTTCATTAATGTTAATGTAATTTTTTTTAATTTTGCACCAGAAGAATCTTAGAAAACTTACCTAACCTTATTTAACAAGAACAATTCATTTTAGCCTAACCCAACTAAATATATTTTAGATTTGTTTACAATAATATAATACTAAACAAACACAGTGAAATATATTTTTTTCGTTAGGTTCAGAATGATTTTGGCGAAATTATTGCATAAACAAATTTTCGCTTGTCCTATATGGCAAGATGAACGTTGCTATTTAAGCCAAGATCGCAAGTTCTGCCTATTCGGCACGACATATATATATATGAACATTAAAATGGTATAAAATACCGACAGGTTGTTAGGTAAGACACATATGCAACAGTTAGGTATCTTTATTATGAAACGTTTCGCCTACACAGTAGGCTTCTTCAGTCAAGTACAGAAAAGTTGATAGAAGCAGAAGATACTTGAAGACGATGTAATCAGTCCATCACCCTTAAAGTTTTGAGGTGGTCAGTCCCTCAGCATCTCTCTCCACCATATTAAAGGCATTTCTAAAATCAAGTTTGACTACGGCCTTGTCTTCTGGTAGGTCCCTGATGTAGGCCCTTGCCGCATGAGCTGCAGCTTCACTGCCTTGAGAGACCCCAAAGCCCAGTTGGTGTGGCTGGAGTAAACTGGCAGCTTCTAGGCGAATGTTTCTTACTGCTGCTTTGGCAACGAGACGGCGAAGAGTGTTTCCAACCGCAATGGGTCTGATTCCCCTATCCTTCTTCAACGCACGTAGTGAGGCTCCAAAAAAGTAAGGTTTAATTTCTTCTGGGATTCGCCCAGCCAGGCAATTGTTGACGAAAGTTGTTAACTCGGTGAGAAGAATTGATGCAGATGCACCGAGTACTGGATTTACCATCTCTTTGAGGTGCTGAGGTCGAATTCCAGTGTAACCTCCTGCAGATCCTGCTGGAAATGACACAATCGCCTTATAGACTTCCGATTTTGGTAAAATTAATTGTTCAGTGATGGGGTCTTCCTCAGGGTTGTTGTTGATGGCTATGGTGTCCCTGGTTGTATGCTTGTCTCCTAGTGCTTGGGCTGTGGTCTCATCCTTGGGGGCTACAGTGTCGTCACTTGTAATTATTCGGATTGCTCCCACTGTGTTACCTTCTTCGATTTTTTTGCTAACCTGTGCGCAGATTTTCTCGTTTTCAGTGGGACTTTTCTTGGGCCTACCTCTGTGATTCCTGCGTTGATGGGGCAGAGGGACACAATTATCCGTTCTTGGGTACTTGCGCACTGCCTTGATAACTGACGTGGTTAGCAGTTTGCCTCGTCTCTCAGGAACTGCAAGACAGACATTGCTGAACAGGAGTAGGTTGCGCCATGCTTGGATGATGCCTCGGGCTTCTAAGTTGGTGGAACCTCCAGTCACCTGCTTAAGAAGGTCTGTGAATTTCCCTGCTGCACATGGGCGAGCCGCTTTAGGGATGTGGGATAGTGTACTGCTAGCAGTGGATTTGAATGCCAACAGAAGGTTATCGCAAGTGAGGAGGTTGCCATTGGAATTGTCATCTGCCTGTGGAGGCTGTGGGCTGCTCTCTGCTGGGGGCATATGTGATCCCGCACACCCATTGTGTGCACGAATACGGCCATCCCTGTTGCGTGCTCGAAACTCTCCACACACCTGACATGTGCCTCTTCTTTCATTGTTGGGCTTACTGTTTCCATGGCTTTGTGGCTGGCTGGCTTCATCATCTGCCATACCTCAAACTGTGTGGTAAGCCCAGGCTGAAGGGAAAATGGCGCATGGCACATACCGCATGTGGTTCATGGTGGTGGTAGGGGGAGGAGAGGGGTCTCCCGTCCTTGTGGTGGGCGGTGGAGGAAAGGGAGGAGTGGAAGATGTGTGATGAGGCGGAGTAGGGCACTCACTACCTCCCAGGACAAGTCACTATACAATACAATGCATATATATATATATACAATCATTTCTCACTTGCACTTTGCTTATTCGTTTTCTTCAGTTCAATTTCTCTGATTTTCGTTTATTTGCTTACTACATCATTCTCTCGTTTATCCCATGTTCTTTCTTTTCTTTCATAACATTCTGTATGTTATTCTCCTTCACACTTCCATCTTTTCCTTCCTTCCTTCTTTCTAATCTATTCCCACTCCCGGAAAGAGAGCTATTTATATATATATATATATATATATATATATATATATATATATATATATATATATATATATATATATATATATATATATAGTAATTATAGGATCTAAGGCTATTTGACTGGTTGCTGTTGGATGTCGAGGAATTTTCCTATTGGAAAAGAGACCGTTAAAATTTCATGAACCCTTGAGAGGCTTTTCAGTAAGACCTAAAAAAGGGTAACACTAGTGTTTCTTGCCCGATAAAGAAATGAACATGCAGAGTAGCTATCAATAAGCCCATCAAGGGGCTCTTGATTCAAGGAACTTGGCTTATTCTCACCTTCCTTAGATTGAGCTTAAATGCTTCCCATTCCCCAGGCGTTGTAGGACCCCTGTGGTTGGAGTAATAAAGGATTACCGGAAGTATCCATGCCTTCAATGAGGAAATGGTCTGGTGATACCGACAAGATGTGGAAAAAGATACTTATGTACAGTTCTGGACATTTATTAAAGGAAACGTTTCGCCACGAGTGACTTCAGTCCTAATACAGAGAAAACTAAGAAAACGCGTATATATAGTGGCAGGAGTCAGGTGAAGTGACGCGTGGGTAGAAATGGTAGTAGTCGTGGAACTAAGGTGGTGGGGATGATTAGTTTTCTCTGTATTAGGACTGAAGAAGCCACTCGTGGCGAAACGTTTCCTTTAATAAATGTCCCGAACTGTACATAAGTGTCTTTTTCCACATGCCTTCAATATTTGAATACCTGCCTTTTAGTAATGCAAAACAAGTCTCCTCGGAAGCTCACAGATGGAATATGCAGTGGAGTCCTCAACGAGATTTTTTCACTAAAAGAAGGAAATTTCCCAGGATTTGGTTCTTGGTTAAAACTACTTCGATGTTCATAAATTATGTCAAGTTAGGTCTAAGATAGTAGATAGAAAAATTTGCAGATCACACAAGATTTGATAAGTACAGAATTCAAAACAGACTGACATGTAGGCACTGTGATGGAAGACGGGCAACATTAGTTTATATGTAGACATGTGCAAAGGAATTCATTTCGGGTGAAACTTGCACATAAATACAAAATGAGTGGCAACAAACTTACAAGAACAAATGAGGAAAAGGACTTCAAGCTGATCATAAGCAACAGCCTCAAAGTACCAATAACGACTTATTTGCGAGCAGTAAAACTAAGTGAATGCTGAATTTCTCAGCAAGAAATCTTACTAAAAGAAGCACCATTCACTATACTGACTGCAATGTATATGTCAGACCTCATCCTGAATATACCGTCTCCAAAATGCATAATAGAGGAAAATATATTGGAGAGCAGACAGATATGAGTTACCATACTCGTATTATTTCTCTGAGACAAAAATTATGAAGAAAGACTCAATAATTTCATTTTTTTTTAAAGAAATGAAGACTACGAGGAGATTTCATTCAAACCTTTGAGATAATGAACGCTTGGCCACACATCAAGAGGTATTTGACGTGCTGAGTGAACCCGCAACTTGACACAATGGACTGAAAATACGAAGCAGAAGATTCACCATGAACTTTTTTTTTTTTTTAGAAAACGTAATGGAATAAATTTCCGACTAATATTGAGTACAAAGAGGATTTAGACATTAAAGAGCTAGCCGGACAAACAGTGCAAGTATACGATTAGATTAGATACATGATGCCTTAGCGGGAGGAGCTGCCAGGGTGTTCACTACCACATGCTCAGTATAAATCTCACAAGACAGCCCAGTCTGCCCAGATTATTTTATTTTCAGAAAAAGAGATATAGGTAGTAGGTTGGTAGACAGCAACCACCCAGGGAGGTACTACCGTCCTGCCAGATGACTGTGAAACAGAAACCTGTAACTGTTATATATGATGGTAGGATTGCTGGTGTCTCTTTCTGTCTCATAAAAACGCTAGATAACAGGGATATCTTGCTACTCCTACTTACACTTTGGTCACACTTTACAGACATGCACATGCATATATAAATATATACATACATCTAGATTTTTCTTCTTTTTCTAAACAGTTCTTGTTCTTCTTCGTTTCTTCTATTGTCCATGGGGAAGTGGAAAAGAATCTTGTCTCTGTAAGCCATGCGTGTCGTATGAGGCGACTAAAATGCCGGGAGCAATGGGCTAGTAACCCCTTCTCCTGTATACATTTACTAAAAAAGAGAAGAAGAAAAACTTTATAAAACTGGGATGCTTGAATGTGCGTGGATGTAGTGCGGATGACAAGAAACAGATGATTGCTGATGTTATGAATGAAAAGAAGTTGGATGTCCTGGCCCTAAGCGAAACAAAGCTGAAGGGGGTAGGGGAGCTTCGGTGGGGGGAAATAAATGGGATGAAATCTGGAATATCTGAGAGATAGCTAAGGAAGGGGTAGCAATGATGTTGAAGGATCAGTTATGGAAGGAGAAAAGGGAATATGAATGTGTAAATTCAAGAATTATGTGGATTAAAGTAAAGGTTGGATGCGAAAAGTGGGTCAAAATAAGCGTGTATGCACCTGGAGAAGAGAGGAATGTAGAGGAGAGAGAGAGATTTTGGGAGATGTTAAGTGAATGTATAAGAACCTTTGAACCAAGTGAGAGTAATTGTGGTAGGGGACCTGAATGCTAAACTAGGAGAAACTTTTAGAGAGGGTGTGGTAGGTGAGTTTGGGGTGCCAGGTGTAAATGATAATGGGAGCCCTTTGATTGAAATTTGTATAGAAAGGGGTTTAGTTATAGGTAATACATATTTTAGGAGGATACATAAGTATACAAGATATCATGTAGGGCGAAATGACAGTAATTTGTTGGATTATGTATTAGTAGATAAAAGACTGTTGAGTAGACTTCAGGATATACATGTTTATAGAGGGGCCACAGATATATCAGATAACTTTTAGTTGTAGCTACACTGAGAGTAAAAGGTAGATGGGATACAAGGAAAATAGAAGTATAAGAAAAGAGAGAGTTGAAGGTTTGTAAACTAAAAGAGCAGGCAGTTAGGGTAAGGTACAAACAGCTATTGGAGGATAGATGGGCTAATGAAAGCATAGGCAATGGGGTCGAAGAGGTATGGGGTAGGTTTAAAAATGTAGTGTTAGAGTGTTCAGCAGAAGTTTGTGGTTACAGGAAAGTGGGTGCAGGAGGGAAGAGGAGCGATTGGTGGGATGATGATGTAAAGAGAGTAGTAAGGGAGAAAAAGTTAGCATATGAGAAGTTTTTACGAAGTAGAAGTGATGCAAGGAGGGAAGAGTATATGGAGAAAAAGAGAGAGGTTAAGAGAGTGGTGAAGCAATGTAAAAAGAGAGCAAATGAGAGAGTGGGTGAGATGTTATCAACGAATTTTGTTGAAAATAAGAAAAAGTTTTGGAGTGAGATTAACAAGTTAAGGAAGCCTAGAGAACAAATGGATTTGTCAGTTAAAAATAGGAGAGGAGAGTTATTAAATGGAAAGTTAAAGGTATTGGGAAGATGGAGGGAATATTTTGAGGAATTGTTAAATGTTGATGAAGATAGGGAAGCTGTGATTTCATGTATAGGGCAAGGAGGAATAACATCTTGTAGGAGTGAGGAAGAGTCAGTTGAGAGTGTGGGGGAAGTTCATGAGGCAGTAGGTAAAATGAAAGGGGGTAAGGCAGCCGGGATTGATGGAATAAAGATAAAAATGTTAAAAGCAGGTCGGGATATAGTTTTGCAGTGGTTCATGCTATTATTTAATAAATGTATGGAAGAGGGTAAGGTACCTAGGGATTGGCAGAGAGCATGCATAGTTCCTTTGTATAAAGGCAAAGGGAACAAAAGAGAGTGTAAAAATTATAGGGGGATAAGTCTGTTGAGTATACCTAGTAAAGTGTATGGTAGTTATAATTGAAAGAATTAAAAGTAAGACGGAGAATAGGATAGCAGATGAACAAGGAGGCTTTAGGAAAGGTAGGGGGTGAGTGGACCAGGTGTTTACAGTGAAACATATAAGTGAACAGTAATTAGATAAGGCTAAAGAGGTTTTTGTGGCATTTATGGATTTGGAAAAGACGCATGACAGGGTGGATAGGGGGGCAATGTGGCAGATGTTGAAGGTGTATGGTATAGGAGGCAGGTTACTGAAAGCAGCGAAAAGTTTTTATGAGGATAGTGAGGCTCAAGTTAGAGTATGTAGGAAAGAGGGAAATTATTTCCCAGTAAAAGTAGGCCTTAGACAAGGATGTGTGATGTCACCGTGGTTGTTTAATATATTTATAGATGGGGTTGTAAGAGAAGGAAATGCGAGGGTCTTGGCAAGAGGCGTGGAGTTAAAAGATAAAGAATCACACATAAAGTGGGAGTTGTCACAGTTGCTCTTTGCTGATGACACTGTGCACTTGGGAGATTCTAAAGAGACGTTGCAGAGGTTGATGGATGAATTTGGTAGGGTATGTAAAAGAAAATTAAAAGTGAATACAGGAAAGAGTAAGGTTATGAGGATAACAAAAAGATTAGATGATGAAAGATTGGATATCAGATTGGAGGGAGAGAGTATGGAGGAGGTGAATGTATTCAGATATTTGGGAATGGACGTGTCAGCGGATGGGTCTATGAAAGATGAGGTGAATCATAGAATTGGTGAGGGGAAAAGAGTGAGCGGTGCACTTAGGAGTCTGTGGAGACAAAAAACTTTGTCCTTGGAGGCAAAGAGGGGAATGTATGAGAGTATAGTTTTACCAACGCTCTTATATGGGTGTGAAGCATGGGTGATGAATGTTGCAGCGAGGAGAAGGCTGGAGGCAGTGGAGATGTCATGTCTGAGGGCAATGTGTGGTGTGAATATAATGCAGAGAATTCGTAGTTTGGAAATTAGGAGGAGGTGCGGGATTGCCAAAACTGTTGTCCAGAGGGCTGAGGAAGGGTTGTTGAGGTGGTTCGGACATGTAGAGAGAATGGAGCGAAACAGAATGACTTCAAGAGTGTATCAGTCTGTAGTGGAAGGAAGGCGGGGTAGGGGTCGGCCTAGGAAAGGTTGGAGAGAGGGGGTAAAGGAGGTTTTGTGTGCGAGGGGCTTGGACTTCCAGCGGGCATGCGTGAGCGTGTTTGATAGGAGTGAATGGAGACAAATTGTTTTTAATACTTGACGTGCTGTTGGAGTGTGAGCAAAGTAACATTTATGAAGGGATTCAGGGAAACCGGCAGGCCGGACTTGAGTCCTGGAGATGGGAAGTACAGTGCCTGCACTCTGAAGGAGGGGTGTTAATGTTGCAGTTTAAAAACTGTAGTGTAAAGCACCCTTCTGGCAAGACAGTGATGGAGTGAATGATGGTGAAAGTTTATCTTTTTCAGGCCACCCGGCCTTGGTGGGAATCGGCCAGTGTAATAATAAAATAAAAATAAAAAAGAGATAACTCATATTGATCAGTAAAGTATAAGGGGTACGGTGAGGGAGGCCTGGAAAGAGATATTGCTTAAAACACACTACATGACTCAACCACTCGCATATACCGAACTGCAATATGCTCTCACATTTAATAAATGGGGCAATCTGAAATCAACAGATTCCTGATATCCATTCAGTGACTATCAGTACGACCAGTTGACAGCGAGACAAGAGTCAATATTCGTAGTGGTAGATATAATAGGTTGCGATAGCTACAGCAGAAATGGTAGTAACCAGAAGTAAATACACTGGTAAACACACCTGTGTGAGTGACATTGGTGAAACACTAGTAGCTGAAGAAAGAAACGGTTCCAATTTAGTAAAGTAAGTTGGAACCTAAGTCTTCCATTCAGTTTCATCTCGTCTTTAAATTCCATACCATTTTTCCAACATGGCATGTAATATTTTTCCTCTACTTGTATACCAGCAGTAGCTGGAGGGTGGGAAAAGCACCTTCTGTTTTTTGTCTATGATACACACACGTGGATAATACACGATAGTCCCTAATCTAAGAAGCAGAGAGTCATTCTCAGCAGATAGTCTCAGTGTGGACTCCAAGTTTTCTGATATTTAACTTCCCCATGTACTACGAGTATATCCCTGCCTCTGCAATTATAAACACTGAGTAAGACACACAAACACAGATGACGAGGCACAACAAGCATAGATTGTACGCAGCTTCAAACATGTAATAACATAAACTCTGAAGCCCAGAACGCAGGGACATCTCGTGTGTGTGAGCGTGTTTTATGTCTCTTCACATATTTATTTTTTACATGTCCCCTGCGAATATCCAAGGAAGGGAAGGCGTCGACTGAGGAGAATAATTAAGAGAATAGGAGAATGAATGTGAGAGTGAAAGATATGAGAATGAGAGGTTAGAGGGAAGAACAAATGAGAGTGAGAAGAGATAGAAGGGGTTAGGAGAAATATATATTTAAGAAAGTCGTCAGTGAGAGGCTGGGGGACTAACACAGGGAGAAATTCCCTAGTGTTAATTGGTTAAGCAGGAGGAACCTACGGGAATCAGAAATTAAATAAGATTAAAGGAACTAAATGTCAATAGTGTAAATATAGTATGGTGATGAGTGGACATATAATGGATATAAAATATTGATATGGGACTGATTAATAATACTGAGCACCAATAAATGTGGTGCTTCCATAAATGAAAAGTTTTTAGATTGTTAGCTTGCTGAAACTAAATCCTAATTAAGTCAGAATAACCCATCACATAAGATATTAGCAACACGTGTGGTTCTACGTTACTTGTATAAACCTAAATACACCTCTGAGGAAAACCTTGAAGCTGGATAAACAGGAGTCCTGGATATCATGTCTGGTTGTCTGGAAGAGTCACAAAGCATCATTTGTACTCTGTCCCGATGTACAGATATTTACTATTCATTGTGTACATTGGTGTTTATTTTGCTTATGTGCATTTCTGCCACTTACACGGATCCATATTTCCATTCGATTTCGTTTGCTCTGTTGTATGAAATCTCTATTTCAAATTAACTTGAACAGACGAGGATACCTGAACAGTGGAAACAGATTTTGCTTTCTATGTATGGGGCAAGTATGCATCATGTGGTCATTGAAAAAACATAACAATTCGTGTTACGATTGCATACAAGCATTATTTCTGTTGCAAAACAGATAAATGTTGTACTGTTTGTTTTTGTGGACAGTGGTGGAATGGGGAACGTACAATCATGCCATTTGTAGTCCCAGTGGTTTGGCGAGAACCTAAGAACCACCTGAATGACTTCTGCAAGGATAGTGTAACTGTGTCTCGATGAGAAAGGAGAACAAAACATATCCAGATTGTGAGTCAGCATTGGAACCTGAGGCACATACTGTGGATACTCCTGTACGTGTTCCACCTGTTGCTTTGACACTGAACGTGACAGTAGTGAAGACACTGATAAAAAACGATCTTTATGAACTAACAGAACTTGGAATTTTGAAAGTCTCACTTAATCACTGTACAGGAGTCAAATGATCATGTTAAGGAACTTTGTCATATCAAAGCAGACGACAGAACTGCTGGGAACAAGGAACAAAATCTCATTTTTGTGCACGCCATGCTAGTTTGGCAGCATTCTGTCAAATGGAGAATGATGCATTTTTGCACTGATATGAATGATCTTATGAAGGAACTGGTCCATGAACACTACTGATGAATGGGGACTATTCATCGATTCCAACAAGGTCAGTTTGAAAGCAGCGCTCTTTCTCGATGACAATGAAAAAACCGTCTGTGCCAGTAGCTCATGCTTTGAGATAAAAGGAAACATGCGGATACATAGAAATACTATTAAGACTATTAAGACTAACACAATACAACGACCACAAGTGGAATACACTCTGTGGAGACCTGAACGTGATAAGGTTAATGTTTGGTATCCATTTTAGGTACACAGAACACATGTGCTTCCTTTGCTAGTCTTGACGAGGCTATCCACTAAAAAATCAAAGAATGGTTGGAAAGAAGAAAAAAAACTATTCCCGGAAAATTCGGTATTTAACATTTGCCTCTGGTGCGTTATCAAGAGATATTTCTTCTATTGTTGCCAAAGCTATGGATGGTAAAGGTGCAAGATTTCTTTACCTTAAAAAATTGGAGGAATCCTGGAGTATTTATTGGGCCAGAAATTTGTGAACAATTATCCGACCCAGTCTTCCTATCAACACTGACCTCACTGGAGCTGGCTACATGGGAAACTTTCAGACAGGTTGTCCAGAACTTCCTAGGAAGTCACAGAACAGATAATTATGCAGAATTAGTGAAAAACATGACAGAAGCCTGTAGAGCACTGGGTTGACACACACCACTGTCTTCATTTGCACCTGGACTGCCTTCCATCCGATCTTGGGGCTGCTAGTGATGAACACGGTAAAAGTTTTAATGAGGTTATCAGTACAATGGAGGTAAGTCATACGGGTGTTTCAGTCACGCCATGATGGGAGACTCCTGTTTTATTTTCTTCAGAGACACAACATTGTTAGTCATGAGCGTAAAGCCAAAGGCTTAAAACATGTTTTAATATTTTTTTTCAGTGAAAATGTTAATATCCATGAAACATTCTTTACCAGTTACTTTATAATAGCGAATAATTTCTTTATGAATTGTTACATTACCTGTGCTGTAAATTTAGATGGAATATGATTTACAAATAAAAAAGTCACGAAATTAGATGCTTTCCAATAACTAAAATTCCTGACGTGCTCGCTCAATTTCGACTTCAAATATGGAATTATCATGATGTTCATATTACATTCATTACACTAGCATGCCAAACATATTATTTTTGTCCATTATAATAAATTATCTCGCATGCAATTAAATTTTCAATATAAGATTTATATTTGTAATAATTTTGATTAAATGGGCTTACAGCCTATCAGAACCAAATGTCATTAAGGCTGCATGTTGACATGTTCACCAGTATTTGAAAATACTTAACTCTCGAATATGGGCATACTGGGATTTAAAAAACTCGTGTGTGTGTCTACACACACTGCGACTAGCCTAGGATTCAAACCCATGTCGTTTTGACTCACCTCATGGTGAGCGAAAAATCACATGACGCTCTAGCCCACACATGGGTTCGAATCCTTGGGTAGTCGCAGTGTTGTTAATGATTAAATACCACTCGTTCGTGATTACAATAATATATATATATATAAAATATATATATATATATATATATATATATATATATATATATATATATATATATATATGTCGTGCCGAATAGGCAGAACTTGCGATCTTGGCTTAAATAGCAACGCTCATCTTGCCATATAAGACAAACGAAAATTTGTGTATGCAATAATTTCGCCAAAATCATTCTGAACCTAACGAAAAAAAAAATATTTCACTGTGTTTGTTTAGTATTAAATTATTGTAAACAAATCTAAAATATATTTAGTTGGGTTAGGCTAAAATAAATTGTTCTTGTTAGAACAAGGGTAGGTAAGTTTTCTAAGATACTTTTGGTGCAAAATTAAAAATTTTTACATTAACATTAATGAAAAAAATTATATCTTTAAACGTATAAGAGAAAATTTCAGAAAGGACTTAATTTTAAAAGAGTTCTTGCTAATTGACCAGTTTTACATATTCGGCACGACATTTATATATATATATATATATATATATATATATATATATAATATATATATATATATATATATATATATATATACTATAACACACACACACACACACACACACACACACACACACACACACACACACACACACACACATGTCGGCCGTTTCCCACCGAGGCATGGTGACCCAAAAAGAAAAGAATAAACTTTCATCAATATTCAACACTTTCAGCATCACTCATACATAACCACTCTTTGCAGAGGCTCTCAGATACGATAGTTTAGAAGTCCCTCCAAATTGCAAGTATCCCAAAACCCTCCTTTAAAGTGCTGGCACTGTACTTCCCATTTCCAGGACTCAAGTCCGGCTAACCGGTTTCCCTGAATCCCTTCACAAAATATTGCCCTGCTCACACTCCAACAGCTCGTCAGGTCCCCAAAACCATTTGTCTCCATTCACTCCTATGAAACGCGCTCACACACGCTTGCTGGAAATCCAAGCCCATCGCCCATAAAACCTTCTTTTCCCCCCTCCCTCCAATCTTTTCGAGAACTACCCCTACCGCACCTTCCTTCTCATACAAATTTATACGCTACGCTTCCCAAGTCATTCTACTATTCCATTTTCCGTAAATAACCAAACCACCTCAACAACAACCCCTCTTCAGCCTCTGACTAATACTTTTAGTAACTCCACACTACCTCCTAATTTCCACACTACGATTTCTCTGCATAATATTTACACTACACATTTTTCTTAGACACGACATCTTCACTATCTCCGACCTCCTCCTCGCTGCAGCATTTACAACCCATGCTTCACACCCATAAAAAAAGTGTTGGTACCACTATACTCTCGTATATTCCAATCTTTGCCTCCATGGACAACGTTTTTTGTCTTCACAGATATGCTAATGCTCCACTCATCTTTTTTTGTATCGTCAGTTCCATGGTTATCCTCTTCATTCAAAAAATCATCTGCTGACAAGTCATCTCCCAAATATCTGAAAACATTCACTTCTTCCATACTCCCTCCCACCCTCCAACGTGATATCCAATTTTTCTCTATCTATATCGTTTGATACCCTCATCACCTTACTCGTATCTATATTCACTTTCAACTTTCTACATTTACACACCCTCCCTAACTCGTTCTCTAACCTTGGCAACTTTTCTTTAGAATCTCCCAAAAGCACAGTATCATCAGCAAAAAGT
Source organism: Cherax quadricarinatus (assembly GCF_026875155.1). Taxonomy (NCBI): domain Eukaryota; kingdom Metazoa; phylum Arthropoda; class Malacostraca; order Decapoda; family Parastacidae; genus Cherax; species Cherax quadricarinatus. The sequence goes on along the minus strand of NC_069474.1, from coordinate 12,048,557 downwards.
AACTGTGTCAACTCCGATTTTGTATTTGATTCCCTATAATTTAATCCCACCCCTCTTCCCAACACTGTCATTTACTACTTTTATAACCCCATCTATAAATATGTTAAACAACCATGGTGACATTTCACATCCTTGTCTAAGAAATACTTTTACTGGGAAGTAGTCTCCCCCTCTTCTACACACCCTAACCTGAGCTTCACTATCCTCATAAAAACTCTTTATAGCATTTTGTCACTTGCTACCTATTCCATACACTTGCAACATTTGCCACATAGCTCCATTATCAACTCTATCATATGCCTTTTCTAAATCCATAGACGCAATGAAAGCTTCTAGCTTAAGTAAATACTGCTCAATGTAAACACTTGATGTACGCATCCCCTACCCATTCTAAAGCCTCCTTGTTCATCTGCAGTCCTGTTCTCTGTCTTGCCACTAATTCTTTCAATAATAACCCTACCATATACTTTACCTGGTATACTCAGTAAGCTTATTTCCCTGTAATTTTTATAGTCTCTTTTGTCCCCCCTTCCCATTATATGAAGGAACTATACATGCTCTCTGCCAATCCCTAGGTATCTTCCCCTCTCTCATATATTTATTAAACAAGGATACCAACCACTCCAACAATATATCCCCCCTGCTTTTAACATTTCCGTAATGTTCCTGTCAGTTCCAACTGCTTTACCTCCTTTCATTCTTCGTAATGCCTCACGCACCTCCCCCACACTCACATCCTGCTCTTCTTTACTCCTAAAAGATGTTATACCTCCCTTGCCAGTGATTGAAATTACTACCTCCGTTTCTTTATCAACATTTAAAAAGTTCCTCAAAATATTCCGCGATCTACCCAATACCTCCAGTTCTCCATCTGTTTTTAACTGACAAATCCATTCGTTCCCTAGGCTTTCTTAACCTGTTTATCTCACTCCAAATTTTTTTCTTATTCTCAGCAAAATTTGTTGACAGTGCCTCTCACACTATCATGTGCTCTCCTATATATATATATATATTATATATATATATATATATATATATATATATATATATATATTATATATATATATATATATATAATTTGTTAGTGTTATGAAGCGAAGTTCAAACGAAATGCAGAGAATAAGGAGCCAAATGGCGCACAAGAAGCAAACTCTTGTTAAACTTATCTAGAAAAGTATCAAGAGAATATAACAGAACATACACAGAATTATGAAGGCCAAATATGTTATGAAATTTCGATTCTTTTAATCAGATACAAACAGAGGAAGACCGGAAGAGCAACATTTGGAGCTCTAAAAAATAAAAAGGCACAATACCGTGACGGTATCATCTCATATTACTCTGTAATAAAGCGATCTGCAGTAAAGACATCCAGAAGAGAAAGCAAGCAGGTTCTGTGGGCTAGGGTAGCTAGTAAATTCTGCTTTGAAATTGCGGTAAGTTAGAAATAAGCAATTTTTGCGTAAATATAGAAGAAAGGCTTTGGATAGGAGTAGGTGTAGGAGTTTGTGAGGGGTGTAAATGTGAAGGGAGGTGGATCGTAGGTTTTTATCTCAAAAGATTATACGGCCTCAAGAGTTTCCAAAGAGAAGGAAGCAATAGGAAGAGTGATGTAATAGATAGAAGATGTAGGTGGAGTAAAGAGTGTAGACACATCAGCAGCTGCAGTAACTGGGCAAGACAGAGGGCAGTGAAGGTCTATGGGTGTAGTGGGGGTCTAGGGACATTGTGGGGGATTATGGAGAAAGGAATCTGGTAGGGACAGGGAGGTAGTAGCAGTATGTGGGGTGGATGATCTTCCACGACTAACACAAACCAGAGGAGGCAATGACCAAGAGAGAGGTACGAAGAATTGATCGCAGAGGAACAATAGTTTGGCAAAGTTTTATGGTGAAAGGAGAGAGAGCTTTGGACTTTTGAGATTCTGAACGAAGAGATGCGGACCTTGTCAGGAAAAGCTGCCTGGGTAGACACACATGGGAAATAGAAGAGGACGGAGTAATAATTTGAAAAGGTGAACAGTAGAAACATTTGAAGCGAGGACTCGATAATGCTTTGCCATAGGAATGACCGAGAAGTGAGAGCAGGGGCCTGAGGGCACAGAGTTGCTTTAGAGTAGGAGAGCAGTGGAAGTTCTCCTTGGAGATGGAAGTGAGTCGCTGCCAGTGTGCGAAAGGACCTCTCTTTCTTTGAAACAACGAATTGCGTGTTCCCGTATGAAAACCGGGCAACACCGTGAATGAGGAGGGTGGGCGAATCCACAGTTTATGGAATTGAGGGACTGACGGCAGAATGAATTATATTTAGTTGGACAGGAAAATAACCATACTACATATAAACTAAATAATGTAGATCTTAATACTACTGATGGCGAAAAAGATTTAGGAGTTCTGGTAAGCAGTAACCTGAAACCAAGACAACAGTGCATTAGTGTTCGCATTAAAGCCAACAGAATCCTTGGCTAGAAGTATAAATAATAGAAGTCCTCAGGTTGTTCTTCAACTCTATATATCCTTGGTTAGGCCTCCTTTAGATCATGTTGCACAGTTTTGGTCACCGTATTACAGAATGGATATAAATGCAATGCAAAACGTACAGAGGAGTAAGACAAAGTTGATCCCATACATCAGAAATCTTCCCTATGAGGATAGACTGAGGGCCCTGAATCTGCACTCTCTCGGAAGGCGTAGAATTAGGGATGATATGATCGAGGGGTATAAATTGAAAACAGGAATAAATAAAGGGGATATAAATAGTGCTGAAAATTTCCAGCCAAGACAGGACTCGCAGCAATGGTTTCAAGTTGGAAAAATTCAGATTCAGGAAGGATATAGGAAAGCACTGGTTTGGTAATAGAGATGTGGATGAGTGGAAGAAACTCCCGAGTACAGTTATAGAGGCTAAAACGTAGTGTAGTTTTAAAAATAGGCTAGATAAATACATGAGTGGGTGTGGATGGGTGAGAGTTAGACCTGACTAGCTTGTGCTGCTAGGTCTGATGCCGTGCTCCTTCCTTAAGAGGAAGTGACCTAACTAGGTGGGTCATTGGGCTAATCCGGGGGGGGGAACATGGACCTGCTTCGCATGGGTCAGTAGGCCTGCTTCAGTGTTCCTCCTTTATGCTCTTAGTTGCACCACAGACTGGGCATTTTGCCGGTGATCTACATTATTTGGCCTGGTTGCCAAAGCAACAGCAATGTCTGAGTTCTAGACATGTTGGGAGCAATTTCCACACAAGTAAGGCGCAGATCTGCTCTGTAAACAGAGGCTGGAAGCTCCTGGCAGCCGAAGGTTGGTGCGTCAGTGCTGCTTGGATAACGCCTCTGATCCTGAGCAGGGCAGAAGTAAGTTGCTTCGGTGACTTGCAGGTTCTGAAGCTCAAGTGGCTGTTGAATATCCGGGCCACATTGTGTGAATTCCTGTTGAACTATGGTACGCGTGATGAGAACAATACCACAACTATAGCTGAAAAGGAAGGTCTCTGTATGATAAGGATGTCTTTAATACAGAAGGTAAAGACTGTCTGCTTGTTCAGCGTCTTTAAGCCCCAGGCGCCCCATTGTCTGCGTTACACCTACCAACCCAACACACACTAAAAGTCGTTCATAACAAAAACTAGCTTCATGTGCAAAACTTTATTTAAATTTTGCTCGTGCACTTCCCCCGTACATTCACTAGCCCCGAGCACATCCCTGCCTTTTACTCCTATCCATTGCCCATTCCTACTTTTGCACATCCTTTCCTTGCATCGCAGTATAACCTGTTGGATTTAACGTTTAACATGATTGTAATAATTAAGCGAAATGTTGGAAAATAAGAACCAACGGAACTAACCATATGATAAGTTAACAGAAACTTGTATGCTGATAAAATTAAATGAATTTTAATCGTATATTAAAAGTACTTGTGAAATTGAGGATAAGGTAAAGGAAAATACCGTGTGTGTCTGTGTAAGTCTATGCACAGCACCAGGGAACGACCCAGAGCTATGTAATCTTTCATAATTCCCTTCTGATCTGTTATACTTCTTTGCGTCGTGTTGACACTGACCGAGTTTTCTGTATAATTAAATTGCACTGTGGAAAGGATTAATTCTAGTTACAATATTACATACACGAGAAGCATTTTTTCACATTTTAATACCATTGTTTGTGAACACACGGGATTACCACAGAGAAATAATTTATATTTTATTTAATATGTGAGAAAATCATAGAAAGCTGAGAATATTAGAAGCGAGGACTTGGTAAAAGTCACAAATAAACACTGGAAATGAGGAGATATTAATTGATGATAGAAAGAGAAGAATAGAGGACCCAAGGACAGAAGTGAAATGAAGTGAAATTAATGAGAAAGAAGAAATATATCGGAAAACTGCATAGCTAAAAACATGAAGAACCGTACGAGAAAAGATAGACAAAAAAAGAGAAGAGGCACATGTAGAAAGGAACAGAGGGAAAGGGAGGGAAAGCTTAAAGGTGTAGAAAGGGAAAGGAGAGACAAGCAGACAGAACTGCATATAAGAGATGAAAGCCAAAGGGAGATGAATAGAGGAAAAGAGAGAAATGCAAGCTGAGAGGAAGAGATGAAAGGAAGAAAAAGAGGAAGAAGGAAGGACGAGAAGGGGAGGTAGAGCACACAACGAAAGGATGGCTAAGTAATGAAAGGAAATTAAGTAGAGAGAGAGAGATTATAAATTAAAACAGAAGCAAAGAAAATACAAACTTATTAAGAAACATACAAAAAAATCCTTAATTGAGAATGTTCCAAAAAATGCGCTAAAAATTATGGGTAATAATAAGGCCGAAAGAGACAGTAGATAAAGAATGGATTAAGATATAGATAAGTGTAGATAAGTAGATACAGAATGGGTGATAGAATGAATAGATTGGCTATAAATAATGGGTGAAAAAAGTAGACATTATAGAATGGGTTCAAAAGTGAATAGAAATGTGGGATAATTGACTATGAATAAAATGTTGCCTAGGACAGTTAATGATCATTTTTTTAAGGATTTTAGAAATCGATAGAATTATTTTTGTTTACTCCAGGCATCTTGTTTACTCCAGGTATATTGTTTATTCCATGTATATTGTTTACTCCATGGCATCTTGTTTACTCCAGGTATATTGTTTATTCCAGGTACATTGTTTACTCCATGGCATCTTGTTTACTCCAAAATATATTGTTTATTCCAGGTATATTGTTTACTCCATGGCATCTTGTTTACTCCAGGCATCTTGTTTACTCCAGGTATATTGTTTATTCCAGGTATATTGTTTATTCCAGGTATATTGTTTATTCCATGGCATCTTGTTTACTCCAGGTATATTGTTTACTCCAGGTATATGTTTATTCCAGGTATATTGTTTACTCCATGACATCTTGTTTACTCCAGGTATATTGTTTACTCCAGGTATATGTTTACTCCAGGTATATTGTTTATTCCATGGCATCTTGTTTACTCCAGGTATATTGTTTACTCCAGGTATATGTTTACTCCAGGTATATTGTTTACTCCAGGTATATTGTTTATTCCAGGTATATTATTTACTCCATGACATCTTGTTTACTCCAGGCATCTTGTTTACTCCAGGAATATTGTTTATTCCAGATACATTATTTACTCCAGGCATCTTGTTTACTCCAGGTACATTTATTCCAGGTGTACTGTTTACTCCAGGCATCTTGTTTACTCCAGGAATATTGTTTATTCCAGATACATTATTTACTCCAGGCATCTTGTTTACTCCAGGTATATTGTTTATTCCAGGTATATTATTTACTCCATGGCATCTTGTTTACTCCAGGCATCTTGTTTACTCCAGGTATATTGTTTATTCCAGATACATTATTTACTCCAGGCATCTTGTTTACTCCAGGTATATTGTTTACTCAATGGCATCTTTACTCCAGGCATCTTGTTTACTCCAGGAATATTGTTTATTCCAGGCATCTTGTTTACTCCATGACATCTTGTTTACTCCAGGCATCTTGTTTACTCCGGGTATATTGTTTATTCCAGGTATATTGTTTAATCCAGGCATCTTGTTTACTCCAGGTATATTTATTCCAGGTATATTGTGTACTCCAGGCATCTTGTTTACTCCAGGTATATTGTTTATTCCAGGTATGTTTACTCCATGGCATCTTGTTTGCTCCATGGTATCTTGTTTACTCCAGGTATGTTGTTTATTTCAGGTATATTGTTTACTCCATGGCATCTTGTTTACTCCAGGCATCTTGTTTACTCCAGGTATATTGTTTACTCCAGGCATCTTGTTTATTCCAGGCATCTTGTTTATTCCAGGCATCTTGTTTACTCCAGGTATATTGTTTACTCCAGGCATCTTGTTTATTCCAAGTATATTGTTTATTCCAGGTATATTGTTTGCTCCATGGCATCTTGTTTACTCCATGGCATCTTGTTTACTCCAGGAATTTTGTTTACTCCGGGTATATTGTTTATTCCAGGTATATTGTTAACTCCATGGCATCTTGTTTACTCCAGGTATATTGTTTATTCCAGGTATATTACTCCAGGCATCTTGTTTACTCCAGGTATATTGTTTATTCCAAGTATATTGTTTACTCCATGGCATCTTTACTCCAGGTATATTGTTTACTCCAGATATCTTGTTTACCCCAAGCATCTTGTTTACTCGAGGTATCTTGTTTACTCCAGGTATACTGTTTACCCCAGGCATCTTGTTTACCCCAGGCATCTTGTTTACCCCAGGCTCCTTGTTTACTCCAGGCACCATGTTTACTCCAGGTATATTGTTTACTCCTGGTATCTTGTTTACTAAATACATTAATCGATAATTCATACAAAACAATAGTCGATAAAACAAATTCTCAACACTGTGACAAAAGCATCGTATAAAGGAAACAGTGTTCTGGTAGATGAGAGACTGTCGGATACTTGGAGTCACAGAACCCAACCTAATCGCGTTCCACATATCGAATTATCCTTAAGTTGATTTACCTCGGAAAAATAACTCTGCTGTCTCTCTGGAACGACACACAGTCGCTCACGGCAGCGATTAAATTTGTATCCTTCGTAAAGCGTACAAATATCCCTCAAAATTCTCCTAGATTTGTAGGTACTGCGAGGACAGTAGGTGTACTGTCCGCCCCTTGCTAGAAGTACTGCAAGATCGGTGGATGTATTTTCCATCCCTGACCAGGAATACGGGTTGGATGGTGGCTGAATTGTCCGTCCCTCATTTGAGATATTCCAAGAACAGAGGCATTGTTCATCCCTCGGTGGTGTACTGCGAGGACAGTGGTATTACCCATCCCTTGCTGGTGTACTGCGAGGACAGTGGTATTAGCCATCCCTCGGTGGTGTACTGCGAGGACAATGGTATTAGCTATCCCTCGCTGGTGTACTGCGAGGACAGTGGCATTAGCCATCCCTCGCTGGTGTGCTACGAGGACAATGGTATTACCCATCCCTCGGTGGGGTACTGCGAGGACAATGGTATTAGCCATCCCTCGCTGGTGTACTGCGAGGACAATGGTATTAGCCATCCCTCGCTGGTGTACTGCGAGGACAGTGGTATTAGCCATCCCTCGCTGGTGTACTGCGAGGACAGTGGTATTAGCCATCCCTCGCTGGTGTACTGCGAGGACAGTGGTATTAGCCATCCCTCGCTGGTGTACTGCGAGGACAGTGACAAGGTCAAAGAGGAACTAATGCTTCACATCCTCTCCTCCCTAATGTCTTTCTTGTTCTGAGTTGTCTCCCTTCTCTTCTAATCTCTTGGTAATTCACATCTCATTTTTTCTCCTCATTCTCCTTTTTTCCCTCTCTTCCCTTCCTGCTCCTGATATTCCCCTTCTACCATTCTAACTCTACCCGTAATCGTCATTTCCCATTTCCCATTCCTTAACGCCATCGCCAATGTCCTTCCCATCCTTCCTTTCTCGTCTCTTCTTCTAACATCTTCTAAGAAGACATCTCATCCCGCACGTTGAATAACTCTGTCTCAGCCTTAATACATTTAATTGAGTGAATAGATCTTAGCCGTCACCCAATTAACCCTGTTAACACCCCTGACAAAGAGCCCAATTTACCCAGTCCAGATGATATCTACATCTCTAAACTCTTGCCGGAGATCCTCAAGGATATTCAAGGTTAGGTAAGAGGGAGAGGCAGATGGAGAGTGTGGGAGGGGGAGAGAATGGGTGGGGGAGAGAATGGGAAGGAGTGAGAATGACAGAGCATTAATAATGAGGAAAGGAGAGAATGAATGTGTATGAGAATTAGATGACATGCTCGAAGCATGTTATTTGTACCTCGGAAGCCTCAAGAGACAGAGGAGCTCTAAAGTCAATTTCCTTAAGATCTAGGTGGTATATCTCACCACTCCCAGGAGGTACAGGAGATCAGAAGAACAATCAGCACAATCAGGGAATCTAGAAGCAGCTCCTTAATCCTATCTCCAAGGCACAGTAGCAATGGATCAATACTTACGTTAGGGGCCAGGAACTGAAACTCGACGTAGTGTAACACACCGAAAGTAATTTTTGCAGGGACACACTCAGAGAAGGAAGACAGCTCCAAAACAAACTCCAATACAATCGTTACTCTGAACATGTACTCATGTTTCATGTACTACTGCCAAGACATCCACACATTTTGTCTCTAATACATCTTGAAACCCACACTCACCAAAAATAACTTTCGTGAGCAGGTAGAGCAAGGGAGCGAGAAAGAGACCAGCTACAGTAAGGGGTAAGGGAAATAGGGAAGTAGGGGAATGGTAGGAGGAGCATAGGCCAGTGGAAAAATAAACACGAGTGCAGTATAATGAAATCATTGACAAAGTTTCGCCCACACACAAGCGTCACAAACAGATCTGTTTGTGACGTGATAAAGTCCATTGTGAGAGTCAATAATGGATCGCATTATACTGCATATGTGTATATTTTTCTATTGTGTCGTTATTGTATACCGAATAATTCATCTCCATGACATGGCAGTGTCGGGAAGGCGAGTGTTGGCGAAATGAGAGTACTGCTGAGGCGAGGACACTGCTGAGGCGAGCTTTAGCTGGGCCGTATCTAAGGAATGTGAGAAACCAAACCATACCACGGGTGGGGTTTGAACCCGCGGTCAGAGAGTCTCAAAACTCCAGATCGTCGCGTTTTGAGACTGACCGCGGGTTCAAACCCCACCCGTCGTATGGTTTGTTTGCAATCATGTCATTACGATTTCGTGAGTCACGTGAGAAATCAGTCATGACCTCCCTGGGCCACTTTCACAGACTTTTTTTTAGTAAAAATCGTATTGATGTGCACTGATTTTTGTTACTCGGTGGCCCGTGGCCTGGTGGCAAAAGCTCTCGCTTCACAAGGTGAGGTTCCGGGTTCGATTCCCGGCGAGGGTTGAAGCAGCATTGGGCGTGTTTCCTTACACCGGTTATCTATGTTCACCCATCAGTAAAATGGGTACCTGGGTATTAGTGGACTGGTGTGGGTCGCATCCTGGGACAAAACTCACCTAATTTGCCCGAAGTGTTCTGCATAACAAGCGGCTTTCTATATAGTATTATGTCAGTGATGTTAGTTAGGCCTGTATACCTTTTACATATAGAAATAAAGTTTATTGTTATTATTATTATTATTATTATTATTATTATTATTATTATTATTATTATTACTATAAAAATTATTTTGTTTATAAAACTTGAATTAGAAAAATCGCGTCTCCCGTGAGGTATCATAGCGTATCTTGCCACTCCGCACGAGTCCTAATATAAAGTCAGAGAAGGAATCCCCTCTGTCCTCTTCAGGATAATTCCCGGACCCACTGCTGAGTGTTGAAGTTAGTGCAGCTGGGTGATAATTTCGGTGCGTTGAAGATGAGTGTTGGGCGAGTGTGGGAAAGCAGTGTAGGGAAAGGTAAGTGTGTAGGTAAAGCAAAGGTTCTTGTATCTGTGTGTTGGGGAGGACAATTTTTTTTTTTTGAATCTTGAGGGTGTTGGGAGAAAGGATAAGCGAGAATCAGAGATGTAAAAAGTGATGGAAGTGGGGGGAAATAAGGAACATTGGCTTAACTGCGTCGTTCAGAACGAGGCAGTCTGATAGGCGAAGACAGGAAAATGCTCTGTCTGCTGGAGCCCCAGATGGAAGCTAGACGTGATGCGTGTGAGAGATGAGAGGGAGGCAGGGAGGATGGAGAGAGATGGGAAGGGAAGCCAGATAGGAGGGAAGCAAAGGGCAAAGCAGGGAAAGTGAGAGGGAAAGGGATAGGACGGCAAATACTGCGATAATGTTGGAAGGAGAGAGTACTGAAGGGGTTGAAGAAGAGTAATAAGGGATGAAAGGGAGATGAATGAGAGGCAGGTATTGGAGAACAAGAGATGGAGGGAAAGCGGGAGGTGAGAAACGAGAAAAGGTGGGAGCAAAGAAAAAAAGAGGACGAGGGGGAATGAGCAGAGACAAACGCAGTCAGCTTATTTAGGGTCATCAAAGCTTACCTAAGGTTATCAGGGCTTATTAAAGTTATCAAAGTGTAATAAGGTTATTAAAGTTTATTCCTTGGGATTATCAAACTTTTCCATAGGGTTATCAAACTTTATTCCTTAGGATTACCAAAATACATTCTTTAGGGTTATCAAAGCTTATTCATTACGGTTACCAATGCTTATTCTTTAGGGTTATCAAAGCTTAGTTCTTTCGTAGTATTGAAAGTGGGTTAGGCAAATATTTTTGTTAGTGGGTTTGAGTTTGAGAAAGACCTGCCTATTATTGGCCAGTAGGCCTGCTGCAGTGTTCCTGCTATCTTAACTTCTTACAGGACTGTCGCTACGAGGGTTGAACCAACGAGAAAATACATTTTTTTTATCCACCTACTGACCTCTGAAAGCAAAAGTGTCCAACCAGGAACGAAACCTGTTCTTCAGTTGCTTGCTGGAGGCTCTAAAATTGAGCACCAACAAGGTTTTAGACCATTAACTCGTAAGCGATAAACCAACGTATTTGGTGAGCACAAGAGTATGAAAAAAAAAGAGGCGAGATTACTTTCGACGCTAAAAAGCGAATATAAAACGCGAACGCAAGCATAAGAATCTTAAAGAAACGAGAATTACTCTGCCACAGAAAACGCGAAGTATGAAAACATAAGAATAAAACACAGAAGCCTCAAGAAGAAAAAATCTAGCCAAACATAGAATATTTCCAAACAGCAGTTTTAGGGCCAGCTCCCTGCTCCGCCCGCTTCAACAGGCTTGAAGCAAAAAGACGAAGAAGAATTACACACGAAACTCTTACTCACATACCAAGTAACACGCGCAGTATACTGTAAGAGAGGAAAAAATTGTGTTTTCTGCACCAGGAAGATGTTTATAGAGGCAATAAAGAGGCGAGGTATTATTATGCTGGTCCCGCCACTCTGGCTAGCTGCTCGTTGCTAGGGCTACCCTCCTGCTTATTATTTTCCTCAAGGGAGATTCCTTGATGTAGGTGAAGCAAGGAACTGAACAAATACGTTCCTTATTTGGGTGAAAGCTGATTGCTTCGCACTTCCCAAGGTGCTGTACGACACCTACGGATTTAGTTCCTCACCTAAAATTAATAATAATAATTGTTAAATGTATTTTGGTAGCTGACTGATCCATCTAAGGTGTCCACATATTTTATAACCCCAGCCTCCTGTGCCTCAGTGCACGCGATATGAATAGTGCAGTGTGTGGCATAAGTTGTTTATGTAGTTAAATATTATCTTTGAACATTTGAAGGGAATCAGAAGAGGAACTCACGGGTCATTATAAGAAAACTTAATCTTAAAATATAATTCAAACCTTTCAGAGATACTAGAGATCCTATAATCCTAAAATAAACAGGCACTCTGAACTTGAAGCAGGTGATAAGTTGCATTGTTAACTTATCAACTTGGAAGGCTTGAAGCTGATCAAATATGACACCCAAAAATGATCTCATGAAGTAGGAGTTTATTTTCTTTTTCCAATTTCCGAACAAAAGCAAATCGGGAGGCCTACTCTGGCCTAAATCCAGTCCAGACTGTTCTCCAGATAAGATTGACCACCTTTTAAGAAAGCAAATACAATAGGTTATATCGAAGTTTAGTGTATTTAACATACAAAATTTTACCAATGGTCTTGAGGGCACATAAATGTTATCAGCATATGACAAAACATTCACATCATTTAACCAAATAATCACACTGCCACCCATTTTTGACTGGAAGAAAGATTTTTCCAATTACAATGGACCCCCGCATAACGATCACCTCCCAATGCGACCAATTATGTAAGTGTATTTATGTAAGTGCGTTTGTACGTGTATGTTTGGGGGTCTGAAATGGACTAATCTACTTCACAATATTCCTTATGGGAACAAATTCGATCAGTACTGGCACCTGAACATACTTCTGAAATGAAAAAATGTCGTTAACCGGGGGTCCACTGTACAGTGGACCCCCGGATAACGATATTTTTTCACTCCAGAAGTATGTTCAGGTGCCAGTACTGACCGAATTTGTTCCCATAAGGAATATTGTGAAGTAGATTAGTCCATTTCAGACCCCCAAACATACACGTACAAACGCACTTACATAAATACACTTACATAACTGGTCGCATTGGGAGGTGATCGTTAAGCGGGGGTCCACTGTATTTCAAACAAATTTCATAAAAAATTTTTACATTATAATATAAGATTTATTACGTTCCCTAAATATCAGCTGGCACCCAAGGGTAAAATATTAAACAAAATACATCACTCTGGGGTCAGGAAGGTAAATTCACCAGACGTAATACAGTTGGACAACATTTTTATCAAGGATAATTAAATTCGCTTTTATAAAATATAACTAAATTAATATTAGCCTTACACAAAATAACCGGCACATAGAAGAGAGGAGCTTACGACGACGTTTCGGTCCGACTTGGACCATTTACAAAGTCACACTCTCTTCTATGTGCGGGTTATTTGTGTATCGTTCCAGTCACGGTATTGTGCCTCTTTTTGTTATTTAATATTAGCCTTAATTATACAGCACACAACATACTCTCTACATATTACACAATACCTCACTAGTACACTGGAGTTTACCTGGAGAGAGTTCCGGGGGTCAACGCCCCCGCGGCCCGGTCTGTGACCAGACCTCCTGGTGGATCAGAACCTGATCAACCAGGCTGTTACTGTTGGCTGCACGCAAACCAACGTACGAGCCACAGCCCGGCTGGTCAGGAACCGACTTTAGGTGCTTGTCCAGTGCCAGCTTGAAGACTGCCAGGGGTCTGTTGGTAATCCCCCTTATGTTTGCTGGGAGGCAGTTGAACAGTCTCGGGCCCCTGACACTTATTGTATGGTCTCTTAACGTGCTAGTGACACCCCTGCTTTTCATTGGGGGGATGGTGCATCGTCTGCCAAGTCTTTTGCTTTCGTAGTGAGTGATTTTCGTGTGAAAGTTCGGTACTTGTCCCTCTAGGATTTTCCAGGTGTATATAATCATGTATCTCTCCCACCTGCGTTCCAGGGAATACAGGTTTAGGAACCTCAAGCGCTCCCAGTAATTGAGGTGTTTTATCTCCGTTATGCGCGCCGTGAAAGTTCTCTGTACATTTTCTAGGTCAGCAATTTCACCTGCCTTGAAAGGTGCTGTTAGTGTGCAGCAATATTCCAGCCTAGATAGAACAAGTGACCTGAAGAGTGTCATCATGGGCTTGGCATCCCTAGTTTTGAAGGTTCTCATTATCCATCTTGTCATTTTTCTAGCAGATGCGATTGATACAATGTTATGGTCCTTGAAGGTGAGATCCTTCGACATGATCACTCCCAGGTCTTCGACGTTGGTGTTTCGCTCTATTTTGTGGCCAGAATTTGTTTTGTACTCTGATGAAGATTTAATTTCTTCGTGTTTGCCATATCTGAGTAATTGAAATTTCTCATCGTTAAACTTCATATTGTTTTCTGCAGTCCACTGAAAGATTTGGTTGATGTCCGCCTGGAGCCTATCAATGTCTGCACTGTCATGCAGATTCGGGTGTCATCTGCAAAGGAAGACTCGGTGCTGTGGCTGACATCCTTATCTATGTCAGATATGGGGATGAGGAACAAGATGGGAGCAAGTACTGTGCCTTGTGGAACAGAGCTTTTCACCGTAGCTGCCTCGGACTTTACTCTGTTGACTACTACTCTCTGTGTTCTGTTAGTGAGGAAATTATAGATCCATCGACCGACTTTTCCCGTTATTCCTTTAGCACGCATTTTGTGCGCTATTACGCCATGGTCACACTTGTCGAAGGCTTTTGCAGTCTGTATATATTACATCTGCATTCTTTTTGTCTTCTAGTGCATCTAGGACCTTGTCGTAGTTAGTTAGTTAGTTACTAGATATTTATAATTAAAATGTATAAAAACAGTGGGGCTTCATGACACTCTGCAGACAAAATATTTCACCGGTACTATCCTAAACAGCCCCTCCACATACTAGGCCCTTACAGGTAAAATCATGAATCTACACAAAATTACTAAAAAACAAAACCTATGACCTGAAACTTACCCAAAATACCACCCCTATACTTAACCAAACACAAATCTTGTATCATGACTCTACTGACACGAGGCCACATAGTTGTCTCGCCCCCGGCCATCCATGACCAGGTCCGGTACACGTCCGTTTTCAGTGCAATCCCGTCCACTGACACTGTTTTAATGGACCGTTTTTAATACACATACTTTCAACAATGCCCTGTATAATACTTAATCGAACATGAAGAGATCATTTCCTTTGGGGAAAACACATCAGCACCGAAATATTAAAGTTGAGCACAAGATACATTTCCCAGCTATAGAATAGAACCCAACAAAAATTGCGTTCACAGAGCCTTAGCTCGATTTCATTCGATATATCAGCTATTTGAGATTAATGCCGTTATCGATTGTTACATTTTAATCAGGAAAGCGCTAAACCCGTTGGTTAAATAGCGTCTATGAAATGAGAGGCACTTACATTCCTTCCAAGCAAGGGTAAGAGAAGCTCAGTTTCTTGGATCAAGAGCCTCCGCCAACATACAGGGAAAAAAATGCCATATGGTAAAATAACACTAAATTTTCAAGATTTAAAGTGGTGAAATGGCGTCAACACACTCCATTAAATCTACCAACTTTCTTCTTAGTACGATACTCCAGTGTGGAAATTTTGAAGGCTGTTAGAGGAGCCTGTCTATATCTATGACACGGAACCAAAATTTGAAAATGGTCTATGTAGCATAGCGTATTCTCTAATTATTAAGAAAAAATTTGGCAAATTTCAATTTTCAAGTCAAGAATTGGTGACAAATTGTGTCTTAATGAAGTGCACCAATGGTAAAAGTGTGAAGACGATCAGAAAAGGCATTCTCCATTAATTGATTTGATTCCATTGATTCCAAATTTTTTGAAATATTTCAGTAAAGTTTTAAATTTGCACTTTTTTAGTGGCTGGTAGTGGCGCCTGAGAGGCGAAGCCTCTCAGGCGCCACTACCAAGTTATCTTCCTTTAACGGTTTCGTGAGAGTTATGCCCATTCTTAAAGCTGTGCGTGGATCTATGACATAGCTATCAAAGGATTGGTTTCATCTTCCTATTTCATTCCTCTCAAACAGCCACTTTTTGCTCACTCAGTCTATTATTCGTCTCAAGATTTCTTAAGTCATGATCATTACTTCGCACATCCTTTTTTTTGTGTGTCACAAGGTTTAACTCCTACAGCATTTCTTAACTCTGGGACTAGTCTCTTTGTAAATGTGCACATTTTACAGTTTCTTGACATTCATGATAAAGTGTAGTTCCATACTGGTGCTACATGTTGTAGGAAGGCTCCGACACAAGTCATATATATATATATATATATATATATATATATATATATATATATATATATATATATATATATATATATATATATATATATATATTTTAATATATATATATATATAATTTTTTTTTTTTTTTTCCACAAGTTGGCCGTCTCCCACCGAGGCAGGGTGACCCAAAAAAGAAAGAAAATCCCCAAAAAGAAAATACTTTCATCATCATTCAACACTTTCACCACACTCACACATTATCACTGCTTTTGCAGAGGTGCTCAGAATACAACAGTCTAGAAGCATACACATATAAAGATACACAACATATCCCTCCAAACTGCCAATATCCCAAACCCCTCCTTTAAAGTGCAGGCATTGTACTTCCCATTTCCAGGACTCAAGTCCGATTATATGAACATAACCGGTTTCCCTGAATCCCTTCACTAAATATTACCCTGCTCACACTCCAACAGATCGTCAGGTCCCAAGTATCATTCGCCTCCATTCACTCCTATCTAACACTCTCATGCACCCTTGCTGGAAGTCCAAGCCCCTAGCCCACAAAACCTCCTTTACCCCCTCTTTCCAACCCTTTCGAGGACGACCCCTACCCCTCCTTCCTTCCCCTATAGATTTATATGCTTTCCATGTCATTCTACTTTGATCCATTCTCTCTAAATGACCAAACCACCTCAACAACCCCTCTTCAGCCCTCTGACTAATGCTTTTATTAACTCCACACCTTCTCCTAATTTCCACACTCCGAATTTTCTGCATAATATTTACACCACACATTGCCCTTAGACAGGACATCTCCACTGCCTCCAACCGTCTCCTCGCTGCTGCATTTACCACCCAAGCTTCACATCCATATAAGAGTGTTGGTACTACTATACTTTCATACATTCCCTTCTTAGCCTCCATAGATAACGTTTTTTGACTCCACATATACCTCAACGCACCACTCACCTTTTTCCCTCATCAATTCTATGATTAACCTCATCCTCATAAATCCATCCGCCGACACGTCAACTCCCAAGTATCTGAAAACATTCACTTCTTCCATACTCCTCCTCCCCAATTTGATATCAAATTTTTCTTTATCTAAATCATTTGATACCCATCACACTTACTCTTTTCTATGTTCACTTCAACTTTCTACCTTTTACACACATTCTCAAACTCATCCACTAACCTTTGCAATTTTTCTTTAGAATCTCCCATAAGCACAGTATCATCAGCAAAAAGTAACTGTGTCAATTCCCATTTTGAATTTGATTCCCCATAATTTTAATCCCACCCCTCTCCCGAACACCCTAGCATTTACTTCTTTTACAACCCCATCTATAAATATATTAAACAACCATGGTTGACATTACACATCCCTGTCTAAGACCTACTTTTACCGGAAGTATTCTCACTCTTTCTACACACCCTAACCTGAGCCTCACTATCCTCATAAAAGATCTTTACAGCATTTAGTAACTTACCACCTATTCCATGTACTTGCAACATCTGCCACATTGCTCCTCTATCCACTCTATCATATGCCTTTTCTAAATCCATAAATGCAATAAAAACTTCCCTACCTTTATCTAAATACTGTTCACAATATATGCTTCAATGTAAACACCTGATCTACACATCCCTACCCACTCTGAAGCCTCCCTGCTCATCCGCAATCCTTCATTCTGTCTTACCTCTAATTCTTTCAATTATAACCCTACCGTATACTTTTCCTGGTATACTCAGTAAACTTATTCCTCTATAATTTTTACAATCTCCTTTTGTCCCCTTTCTCCTTATATAAAGGGACTATACATGCTCTCTCGCCAATCCCTAGGTACTTCCCCTCTTTCATACATTTATTAAACAAAGTACACCACCCAACACTATATCCCCCCCTGCTTTTAACATTTCTGTTGGGTCCCATCATTCCAGCTGCTTTAACCCCCTTTCATTTTACGTAATGCCTCACTACCCCCACCACACTTACATTCTGCTTTCTTCCCCTCCTAAAAAATGGGATACCTCCCTGGCCAGTGCATGAAATTACCGCCTCCCTTTCTTCCTCAACATTTAAAAGTTCCTCAAAATATTCTCGCCATCTACCTAATACCTCCCTCTCCCCATCTAAATAACTCCCCTACTCTGTTTTTAACTGACAAATCCATACTTTCCCCCAGGTTTTTTTAACTTGTTTAACTCACTCCAAAAATTTTTTTCTTATTTTCATTAAAATTTCTTGACCCGTGCCTCTCCCACTCTCATCTGCTCTCCTTTTGCACTCTCTCACCACTCTCTTCACCTTTCTTTTTCTCTCCATATACTCGCTCTTCTTATAACACTTCTGCTTTGTAAAAACCTCTCGTAGCTACCTTTTTCTCTTTTAAACACACCCTTTACTTCATCATTCCACCAATCACCCCTCTTTCCTCCTGCCCCCACCCTCCTATAACCACAAACTTCTGCAAAAATTCTAATACTTCATTTTTAAAACTATTCCAACCCTCTTCAACCCCCCCCCCCTACTAAACTTTGCACTAGCCCACCTTTCGCCAATAGTCGCTTATATCTCGCCCGAACTTCCTCCTCCCTTTTTTATACACTTTCAAACCCCCTCTTACTTGTTGTTGCCACATTCCTCTTTTCCCATCTACCTCTTACT
This sequence comes from Cherax quadricarinatus, assembly GCF_026875155.1. NCBI lineage: Eukaryota > Metazoa > Arthropoda > Malacostraca > Decapoda > Parastacidae > Cherax > Cherax quadricarinatus. The sequence goes on along the minus strand of NC_069474.1, from coordinate 12,030,062 downwards.
CTAACTGTAGCTACAACTAAATAATGATCCGAAAATATCAGTTGCCCTCTATAAAACTGTACATCCTGGAGCCTACCCATCAACCTTTTATCCACCAATACATAATCTAACAAACTACTTTCATTACGTGCTACATCATACCTTGTATATTTATTTATCCTCTTTTTCATAAAATATGTATTACTTATTACCAAATTTCTGTCTACACATAGCTCAATTGAAGGCTCCTCATTTACATTTACCCCTGGCATCCCAAATTTACCTACTACTCCCTCATAACATTTTTACCCACTTTAGCATTGAAATCCCCAACCACCATTACTCTCACACTAAACAGTAAACAGGTGATATCAGAATATGCAAAACAACCACTGTGAAAGGATAGTGAAATTCCAAGCGATTTCGTGACTTCTCACATTATCAAGGAACTATATGTTCCATGATAATGTGAGAAGTCACGAAAGCGCCTGGAATTTCACCATCCTTTCACAGTGATTATTTTGTGTGTTAATATATATATATATATATATATATATATATATATATATAATATATATATATAATATATATATATATATATATATATATCATAGTTCCTTGATAATGTGAGTAGTCACGAAGCGCTTGGAATTTCTCTATTCTTTCAGAGTGGTTTTTTGCATATTCGAAATCACCTGTTTACTGTGATCTTATTGCATAATATATAATATATATATATATATATATATATATATATATATATATATATATATATATATATAATATATATATATATATATATATATATATATATATATACATATATATATATATAATATTTGTGATATATATATATGTATATATATGGTACATTCTACAAGATTGATGGACTGAACACATCGACTCCAGGCTGAGGACTGATTACCTCATACTCCTCCTCTCCTTACGCCTTCCTCTTTGTAT